>VNJN01004559.1:0-108719 GCA_008042485.1 Drosophila mayri | reverse complement strand
ATTTGAATATCGTAGATATTGTACCAATATCGTATATGAATATCGTAAATTGTGTTTGAATATCGTAAATCGTGTTTGAATATCGTATTTGAATATCGTAAATCGTGTTTGAATATCGTATTTAAATATCGTAAATCGTGTTTGAATATCGTATTTAAATATCGTAAACGTGTTTGAATATCGTATTTGAATATCGTAAATCGTGTTTGAATATCGTTAATTGTATTTGACCTTATTGGTTATTGGAAGGTTTGAAACTTGGCTATTTTATAACATTTTTTCAGTCGCTTGCTACTGCCTTCTGTTCGCCTGGTATCTGCAATCCCAAAATGATGAATTTGCATGATTTTTGCTAGCAGGGACAGTCCGAAATTATGCATTTAAATTTGTGGATGCATTAATTGCTGTCACACTGTTAATGTTTATGTCAATGTTAAGAGATCTTAGAGGCGTGAGCAGACGCAGCCCGAAAGTATGCATTGAAATTTGTGGATGACTAATGTCACACTGTTAATGTTAATGTTAAGTGATGTTAGTGGTGTTAGCAGGGGCAGCCCGAAAGTATGCATTGAAATTTGTGGATGACTAATTGCTGTCACACTGTTAATGTTAATGTTAATGTTAAGTGATGTTAGAGGCGTGGGCAGACGCAGCCCGAAAGTATGCATTGAAATTTGTGGATGCACTAATTGCTGTCACACTGTTAATGTTAATGTTAAGTGATGTTAGAGGTGTGAGCAGACGCAGCCCGAAAGTATGCATTGAAATTTGTGGATGACTTATTGCTGTCACACTAATGTTAATGTCAATGTTAACAGATGTTAGTGGTGTGAGCAGACGCAGCCCGAAAGTATGCATTGAAATTTGTGGATGACTAGTGTCACACTGTTAATGTTAATGTCAAATACCCTCAAAACCAGTAAAAACATTAGTAAATTTGTTTTTTAGTATTTAAAAACTTTAGTTAGTTTGATTAAGTGCCTTATTTAGAAAATAAATAAGATATAAAAAATTTTTCCGTGTTCCATTGTCCCACCGTTTCATTTCGACGCTAACTCACCGACGCAAATTTGACGGACATTATAAATATTGATATGACCGATTAAGTAGCTTAAAGTTAGGTGGATAAGTCGTGGCTTTATGAGCTAATAAAATGTAAATAAAAGATAAATATAAACGTGTAGCTAAAAGTTAATATAAACCCTGAACTAATTATAATTTACACTCCTTGATATCTTAACTTTAAATAGATTTCCTAAGGTTTCTTAAGGATCTCCTAGATTTACCCTCCGTTTACCTGGCCCTAAAAAGTTTAATCAAAAAACCTAAGACAAGCCAAGACTAGCTGGCAGACAAATAAATCACGTATACGCCATGTTGACGCTCCGTGGAAAAAGTGCGTGAGTGCAGCAATTAGCATGCAATTAGTGGAAGAAAGCAGCCGAAAGCCAAAAAGGAGTATGGAAAATCCAAAAAGGAGAAGGGGAAGTGGGAAAACTTTTTGATTTGTGTCATTGTCTTTTCCACACATACTCTCTCTCACTCTCTCCTCTTGTTTGTGACCGGCGAACGTGCCACAAGTTCAGTTTTCCCCCAACAATCACCGAGAGTGTGTTCATCTTGAGGCAGCCGCCAAAAATGTTGTCGAGGCTCCCAACTTTTTAATTGTTTTCCATGCGGAAAATGGAGAAGCGTAAGCTAAAGAGGGATTGTCCTTTTAAAACTGAAACTGTGAAACCCAAAAAAGCGGGCTGATACTTTAAGCTGATTTGAACTTTAAACTGGGAACTTGCCCAAGTCTCTCGCAGTTGGCCACAAATTGCCAGACAAGCCGAAACATAAAACAATTTGCCGGCTAAATAGCAAAACGCCGGCAAGATGTGACAATGAAGCTGCTGGAGGGAGCAATGATGACAATGACAATGATGATGATGCTGGGGATGATGACAACATCGCCAGACGGCAAACCACAACAAAGTGCAAATTTATGCCACAATAAATGTAGCCAGGATAGGACTTCCTCTCTGTCTCTCGCTCTCTCTTCCCACGAAATAAAAACAAATCTTTAAGGACTGCAGTGCCCAAGAGTTGGCAACAAGGACCTGAATTCCTTACAATTTGTTTACAGCTGAGGTTAAAATGCTGAGATAGATATCCCCTAAGAGAACTCTCATATTTTATAGCCTGAATAGTGTGTTATTACAATTGAAATTCTCTGTATTATCCCAAATTCGAAGCACAAATGAATCATTATCCTGCCTAGATGTGTTATTTCCTATCCAGAGGTCCCCTTCTTAACCCCTTTTGACGACCCGCTTGGCTAGCCGAAGCGAAATGAAACGAAACGAGACGAGATGAGATGACACCTTGAAAGGCCGCTCAACCTTAACCCACAACAGACCATAAATAAAATGCCTCTTGTCTGGCCACTTCAAGTGGCCATACCTGTCTGTATATATGCACATATATATGGCTAAATATATAGCCAGGGAGTGTGTGTGTGTGTGTATGAAGGCGAGGCCCGTCGCCGCAATTTTAGTCTCCATAAACTGTCAGGCATCAGTAACTTATCGACCCTTAGCTTTTAAGTGGATGATTTTAGGTCTCAGATTTCCGCACACTCGCACACACACACACACAAAGGACATCACCTGGGCAGGTAGAGTGGAGCAAGCAGGAGCTGTTTGAGTATTTTGTTTTATTTCACTTTCCACGGCGTCTCTTCAGTTGCTTTTGCTGTTTCCTTTTATTTTCTTGATGTTTCCATTTTTCCAGCATTCTGTGGGCTCAACTATTATGCTCATCATCTGATACACTCAAAGGAAAGTCAAGTTTATTCCTCACTTGTACGTAAGAATAAACAGAAAATTAAGGAATTACAGTTTATGTAAAGATTTTTCATTATGAATATTTTTTTCTGTATTTTTCTAACTCGGTGGTTGTAACATCATCATCATCAGTGCTATCCTGGCATCCTTGTTGTCGTCATTTTATTTTATAAACTCCAGCACTTCTGGTCAACTTGACTGACTTTTAGTTTAGCGCAGAGAGTCCGTGGCTTCAGGACCAAGGACTAAGGTCTACGGATTCCGGCAGCAGGACTTGGTTCGAGGTGTGCCAGCTTGTGGTTGTTGTTGATGTTGCTCCTGTTCCTGCTGTTAGTTGTGCACACGTCAAGTGTCCTTAAAGGGATTAAGAGTGAATGATAGCGGCTTATGTCCTAGGTGTGTCCGCTGTATATCCTTTTGTAAAATAACTACAGTCGCTGTCCTTGACTCGGCTTTACTAATTGCCAGTGTTGTGGTTTCTGATGATTATTAATAGCTAGTTTTTTAGTATTTTTGAATATTATCAGGTATATATTTCAGGAACTAATGATATATGTACATTTGTGAACCCCATCTCCCTCCGGGCCAAACTTATTCCATTTTGGTAGACGACCAGCCTTCCGAGGCACTTAATTAACAGCAAACAATATAATTTTTGCCAACATTCCCATGTCCATCGAAAACTTTTGTCATTTGCGACACCCTCTTTCCCCTTTTCCCTGATTTCAAGCATCCCAATGGCAGTTCCGTTGCCATTTCCATTACCATTTCACTACTCATTAGGAAAGCTCATTATTGTCAATAGTTTGCAGATAATTTGCGGACCTTTTGCGCCGTTGTTTTATTTCCTTTCCCCACACAAACTAACATACCAATTCCTACTATATACCCTTCTTTATATTTGTTGCCCTGTTTTTATTTTCAAAGTCATTACGAAAGTTTGCCGCATCGATAAATGGATAACCAAAACAGGGGGAGCAGCCGCAGCAACAGGATATCGAAGAAGTACGAGGGGAGGAGGCGAAACAGGAAGCAAAAGCGGAGGATACGGGCATCCTGGCCAACTTTGTGTTGTCATTGTGCCNCCCCCCCCCCCCCCCCCAGGCTAGCCAGCCATTTTCCTACCTGTTCCTGTCTGCAGAAAATTTCCAATTGACTGCGGTGCCCCACAACTAATTGGCAACAAATGAGCCCGAAGTCGGGGGGCAGAGCAGGTGCAGTGCATTGTCTGTGGCCTTGAGTTGTGGAGTAGTGGAAGTGGCTCTCTAGAACTTGGACTTAAGGACCTGCAAATCAATTAGGCATCGCAGCACGTTGTTAAACATGGCAAAGAGCCGTTTTGCTTTTTCAAAAAAAAAAACAAAAAGAAAGTTGTTAATTGAAAGCGGCGAATGTTTCGCCGTCTATTTTCTTTCCATTTACTATTTTCCTTTTGCCATTTCTTTTGGGCACTGGACTCTCCAACGCTGTTTTCCGGTTCGAACGGCCAAGAAGGAGTCACTCGACCCACTCGACTGACCCCTGACACGACAAAACCAACTGAATTAACACATTAAAATTACATTTTATTACAAGTCAAGCCAGCGCACTGGCACATACAGAAGGACAAACAAAAGGCTCGTCATTGGATGGCGGCCAGAGTTGGGGATAATAAAAGGAGGAGAAGGCCAAGGACGAGGCACAACCCACGCCCACGCCCATAAGGACTCACACACACACACACTCACCCTCGGGGCGTCAGGTGTTGCGTGTCTGTGAAATGTTGAGCGCCATGTGCGTGACCGTATAAGAAAAGGCTGTTCAGGCTGTTCAGGCTGCTCTTCAGCCACTCAGCCACCCCCACGTAGCGTCCCAAAGGACACTCCACACACGCTCACACATGACGGCCAAGTAATACCGTCCCTAATCTGCCTAAAGACTTCAGACTTGGACCCCGACTCCAACTCGAAATCAGTAGCTGTTAGCTGTTAATGCCCAGAGTTTTGATTTGTGCTCGGTCTTTGCTGGGGGAATAATCAAAGATACCCAAAGATCATGATTTATATGCAGAGTGGGGTATCATATATCCATGACTTTGGCCCTGAGACTAAGCTGAAAGCCAACACAATTAATAGGGCAGCATGGCAACATTACGATTAGAAAGTTATAGTAATAAATCGAACAGACACACTATATATTTATATATTCTACAGCTACAAAATATATACATATGTGATGCAAGTCATAATTAAATAACTAACTATAAAAATATATAATCAATTGATAAAAGGAATAAAGAGAATATATTTTAAACTCTTTATTCGCATAATCCGGACTTATTGATAAGATGATATTGATCGGTCTTTTATAATAAAAGAAATTGGTTACATTCAGTCTGCTTAAATGACTGATAAAATATAATAAATTTGCAGAAGTATACAAAAAGTATGTAAGCTTTTTCTATCTTTTTAATGCATCCAAAAAATATCGGAATAAAGTGATTGATTTGTATAGCATATATCCTAATAATATTAATCGGTAATTCCACACCTCTAAAAATCGGAATCAACTTAGTTTAGCTGCGTTAGTAAATTGCAAAATTTCATATTCACTCTCCGCCAGTTGTGTGTGCTGGTCGGTATCCTTTACTTTACTTTCTTTAATTATTTTGTTTTGGGTTTTTTTATTTTTACCACTACTACTTTTTTTATTTTGTTAAAATTTTTAGGGCTTTGCCTATATGATTTTATCTACAATTGGCTGCAATTTGCTCTTCGGATTACTTGGTGGTGTTTCACGATTTCTTACCAATCTTTCCAAAAATATGACTTCATTTTATGGTGTTTCACAACAGTCAGCTGGCTAATTCCTTAAATTTTTAGTTTCGTATTTAATATTTTTATTTTAAACCTTTAAAACTTACTTCATTTGATTAATTTTTTTGTTTTGATAACCAAAGTCTGAACTTCCAATAGCTGACAACCCCTTGGGGGCTATACAAAGCAATCGCAATGAAAGTGATGCCATCAAGCCACGCCGGAAAAGCTCGACAAACTCGGAAAATTGCCAGGTTGTGCAGCGAATTTGTTTGCGTCACCGGCAAATTAGATGAAGGATCCTTGGAATCGGGCAGGGCGCGAAGGAGGAAGAGAACTAGAGGGCCATGGTGGAAGGACGACCGCAAGACAGTCGGATAAATGGGGAGGAAGTAAGGGGAATGCAAAAAAAAGCAGCAGCTAGGAAGGGGACGGAGACGAGGACGAGGACGAGGGCGAGAACGATGACGATGGAACCGCAAAAATTCAATTCAAGGAATGCAACAAACGAATTCGATTTCCCAGACAGATGGCAGTCGGGGGACGGCAAAAAGAGGGGTGAACTAAGACCAGAGAAAGGCGACCAGGTAAGGTCAGGTTAGCAGCAGCGTCAATTCAATATTCAAAATGTAATTTAGCGTAATGCACACACACACACACACACAACAAGGACCAAGAGCAACAGTCAAGTGCTGGAAGATGAGACGCAATTGCAGCGATAAAGTTGCTCTTCGATTGCCCAGACCGCAAAGATAGGATGTGGCTCTCCCTGGGCTCCTCCTCTCCTCTCCTCCCCCACACTATTGCTGCATCCCAGCATCGGCAATAAATTTGAGCTTGGAGCGTGAAAATGCAGATAATGTTTACACCTGAAGGCCACACACACACAACAGGCAGTCAGAAGATTGTGTTGCTTTTGGGAGGGGGGTCAGGAAAAATGGAAAGCGGATATGGCGCTTTAAACTAAAACGGAAACGGAAATATTTGTGTAAACCGAATTAAAAGGCAAAGGGAGCATTGCCGCTGGACAGGACAAGGACTCCCTGCGAGCTGGTAACTTGAGCTCTGATAAATTCTGGATTTACACAAGCAACGTGAATAAATAAATAATTTACCTTCCTCAAGAGTTGATAGGGAATATGGCCCTGTGTTTATGTTATATTTATATAATAATATATATAATATTTTATATATAATATTTTATATATAATATTTATATATATTTATATTTATTTATTTATATATATTTATATTTATATTTATATATATTTATGTTAGTTTGGAAAAGGGATAAATCTTTAGGGATTTGAATTGAAGTTGAAGTTCCAAGAATGTCAAAGGACAGTTTCTTTAGTTCGCAGTTAAGTTAGAAATTTTATATAATAAAGATTGGTTTTCTGAAGATTTTAAATCTCTGAAAAAATGTAGAATTTTCCTAAAAAAGATTATGATTGGCTTCTTTGGGAAATTGCGGAACATACACACACCCCAAGGTGCCGAAGTAAACAGAAACCGAAGATTTGGCAGCCTAGAGGTATCCGTATCCTTCAGATACACACACACACACGCACACCGATTGAATGTGCCGCCATAAAACCTTTTAGTTATATTAATTTCAAATCACACCCCGTGAGCGCGAAAGGCGTAAACCGAAAATGCCATAAAACCTGTACGGCTTTTACTTTAGTATCTTCCCTTTCCTTTTCCGCTTTCTTCCTGGCCCGATTTTGCCTGCTTTATTTATACATTTTTTTTTTGCTTTGTGTTTTTGTGAGAATTTACAACAAGCGCAGACCTTGAACCTGCCCATTCGCATCCAATTCGATGGCCAAATTGATCTTGTCGCATAATTCTCAGCAAATTGCCACAGCGATTTGTCTTGTTGCCAATTAGCCGCAGTTCCTGCCTGTCGCCGGAAGGGGGAAGGGTGCGCGGGTTGAGGAAATGAGGTGGAAAATGGTGGGTCGGGGGTCAAGGAGCAGGGACATTCGCCGATTCCACACGGAAATGGCAATGGCGATGAGGATGCTGCTCCTGGGTACGCAGGCCAATGGCAATTGCCGTTGGCGTTTTTAATTAGAAAATGCGCAGTGTCTGCCAGCGAGCCACCCAACCACCCATTATCCCTGCCACCCACACCCACACCCACACACACATTCAATTCGCCGTGTCGGTTTGGCAAGGTGTAAAAACTAATTACATTAAAACTGCCACGAATTCAATTGCATTGCCTGCAATTGCAATGTGCGAGTGCGATTGTGTGTGTGACTCTGTGTGTGTGATGTGTTCGTGTAGCTGTCAGTTACTATGTGATTGTATGCGCACTCAGAAATACGTAGCATAGTTTTTGGGGCTTGCGGCCTTAATCAATACCGCCTGCCTGCATCAGCAGCATCAGGCAAAAAGCAAAGCCAATTGTTATTCACCAAAATTAAAAACAAAATATATTTGTATATATATTTGATATAATAATAAATATATATATAAACAAAGGCAGGACACTTTGGATAAGCTTGCCAAAGAATTCTAAGGAGAGGCCTATCTAGTTATCCTATTAGATAACATTTTTAAGAAGTATTAATTAAAGCATTTTAATTTAACAGATAGAATAGATTTAATTTTGGGCTTACCAAAAATCTGTATTGTTTTTAAATCCTTTCAAAATGTGTCTTCAAGTTGGTAATACACTTTTTTGTAGATATGAAATCATAATAATAATTTTATATTTATTTATTATGTATACTTAATAATTTGTTGGCATTCTTTCAAGAGTTTTAAGAATAAATTAAAAGGATTCAAGGATAAGACAGAACTAAAAACTAAATAAAAGTCTGCTTATATATTTAGTATATAATTTTTAGTAAAATATACATAATTAATAAAAAATCAAACAAAACACTAAATAAAGCCCCGTTTTATTTAACTTTAGTATTTATTATTATTCGCCATTGTTAGATATCCATTGGATTTACCTTAAATTAAGCCATAAAGTGCTTCGTAAAAATCCTTTATAATTGTACCTTAATTAGTTCTTTTTGTACACAAGTCCCACTGGGGAATTTAATTTATTATTATAATCAAATAAATAAATAATCCAAATAAACACTCATTGAATCGAAATCGAAAACCTGAAAGACTGAATCCAAAAGGTAGAGTATTTAAAGGGCAACGCCTGACTTTTGGCGGGTGGCAATTGTTCGATTTTCGTTATTGTTGCCATTAGCTTCTCTTGGGGGGCTGCCTTCGCATTCAATTGCAATGTCAAGTGATTGGCTTCCAACGCAATGTGGGAGCCATTGGGTTTGGGTTTTGGGCCAACTGCCGCGGAGTGACTTTGATTGAAATGCCGTTAATAATGCAGCGAGACATTTGAATTGAATTACGCGGTGAGAGCGGGTTTATGGATTAGCCACTGTCGCCGTCGCCGTCGCCTTGATTCAATTCGATTTTGGTTTTAAAATGGAAACTGTGTAAGCTAAACGCCCGCACATTAATATGTTATTAAATCCCCACCTATTCTCATATATATGGTATATATTATATATATATTATATATATATATTTGCTGCTAATTTATGCGCACTCGTCGAAGTCTGATTTGCGATTCATTGACGCGACACACTCGCTTTCATTTGTATGCAAATGAGGTGAAAATCTAATTACTGGCAAAACAAAGGCCCAAATCTGTGCGAGGCAAGATGAGAAAAATTGCTTATGCCTTATGTCCTTGTGTCCTGTCCCCCATATCCTTGTTATGTAAGGCGATTACATTATGTGCGCCCTCCCCCCACACACACACACAGACAGGACGACAATTTGTAATGCGCCAATAAGAATTTATATCAAGCTGAAGAAGAAACGACGACTCCCGCCGAAGGACTCCGAGGACGAGTCCTCGCTTTCTTCTTCGCCACTGATAAGGTGCCTCCTGTGCACCCTGTGTCCCTCGTTCCCTATCCTCCAGCACATACAAAAAACAGGGAACGCACGTAACGTTTCGCTGATTGCCAGCAGGACTACAGCAGCAGCAACAACAATAACAGCCGAGCAAAGGAAGCGCCAGGATAACAACAGCAACAACAACAAAACAAAAACCATAGAAAATAAAAAACAAAAATCTAAAAAAAAATAGAAGGGAGAAAAAAGCCACAACCATAACCCAGGACAATCAGGACAACACAGCGGGCTCCTTGCACGTGGCTACCAAGCGCTGTAATTCGCCGGATCCTTGCCACTCGTCGCCCCAAGTCGCGCAGGCGTCGGCAGCGACGCCAGTCCCTCGTGTCCTTTTCCACGAACTCAGCCGCCACGAAGCCAAGCGATGGAGTAGAAGAGCAGAGTCCTTGTATAAGAGCCATCACTGGGAACAGCCAGGAGGACTTGACTTAGGAACACTGTTTATGTTTCTAATATTTATTTCTAAAAACATGTAATAAATATTTAAAGATTTTGTAATTAATATAATGCTTTCCTTATTTGTTTTATATATCTAAAAATAAATATCAAAGTGAATAGATATTTATGTAAAAGTCTTTAAAAAGATAGGGAAGTCTTGGTAAAGATAAATTGTGATATAGAAAGCATCAAAAGAAAGTGCCTACTTTAACTCAATTTTAACAAAAATTAAAATTAAATTAAAATTAAAAAGGCAGCTGATTATATTTTACTCTATATATAATATGCATATTTAAAAAATAGTCGTCAACTACTAATAACAATATAACATAAATAATAAGTAAAATAATCAGAATAATAATAAAAAT
Source organism: Drosophila mayri (assembly GCA_008042485.1). NCBI lineage: Eukaryota > Metazoa > Arthropoda > Insecta > Diptera > Drosophilidae > Drosophila > Drosophila mayri. The sequence goes on along the minus strand of VNJN01004559.1, from coordinate 98,333 downwards.
AATTACATAATTAAATATATTTTTATCTTTTTCTTTTAGTTAATGGTATATTTTATTTTAAATTGCGTGCCACATTTTTGTCTTTAGCATTACATTTTAAATAAAATATCATCATAGTCTCCGGCATTTCCCAGTATTCCCTTAGAGCGTTTCCACAAGGACTCGCGATGCCGAGTCCTTTGGTCCCAGTTTTACCAAATCCCTGCTCATTATTGTGAGCCTTCGGCCCTCAGACTTCGCTCGTCTTCGTTAGCCATCGTGCTCGTTCGTCCTTGCCCCCGAACACACCAGACAAACCGAATGTCCTTTCGGCCAGCGATTGCTGTTGTTGCTGCGGCAGGCTAGGCTGCTGCTGGTGCCGCTGCTGCTGCGGCGGCAAGTGCTGCTGCTGCTGCGCGCCTGCCGACAGGACGTTGCATATCCTTTGGCGCTGATGCCACTGACAGTTCGGTTCAGTTTCAATTCGGCATCAGGCACAGGCGGACGCGTGTCCCTTGCAACTGCGTCCCGGCGATACTCGAAAAAGCGCGAAATATTCTCGGAAGGCAGTAGTCACGGTCAGCGGGTCAGCGGTCGGCAATGCCTGGCAGCTAGTTCTTCTTGTTTTCACCATTTTTTTCGAGTGCAAAGTGTCGAGCTAGGAGAAGAAAGAGCAGTGTGAGGGGTGGGAGGAAGACAGAACGCTTGAAGGACGGAAATGAAGGATGCCAGTAGCGGAAATTAAAATTTGCATATATGCAAAGAGGCAAAGAGGCCGAGGGGGCGGCGGGCCGGTGGCCCAGCAGCAGTTGAGCTATGAAGATGGAAATTAAGATGAAACTGAAACTGAAATCGAAACTGAAACTAAAACCAAAACTGATGCTAAAGCCCAGACTCAAGTGCCAGATCTAACAGCAGACTTTGTGTGCGCAATCCGACCCACCATCGCAATCGAAACGAAGAAGAAGAAATTCAAATCATAAAATATAAATAATAGTAAAAAGTTAAGAAAAGTGACTCATCCAGATCCGCGTCCATAGTTATCTCCCAGAAAATAGAGAGACAGCGATGCCGTCGCCAGGACACACACTCTGCTGCTCCACGGCAGGATTTATCGCTTGCTCAGCAATCGTTCTGCTCTGCAGTTCCGGTAAGTGAAATATGCCCAACAAAGGGATCGAAAGGGAGACCAGAACCCTTTCCCCTCTGCCCCGAAAGGAGCTCCAGCTCACTCACTCATTCACTCAGAATTCTCGGGTCAGACCAAGGCAGTGGACTTTACTTTCTTTTTCAGCCGATTTCTTTCTGCTTTCTACTCTTTCCACTAACATTTTCTTTCTTTCTATTTTTTTTTTGGTAGCAAATTTGATTTTGCTGCCGTTTCTGGAGGCAAGCACTGGGCGAAAATCTAGACTAACAATTAATATGCAGCTTATTATTTTAATTATTGAAATAGCAATAAAGATTAAGGCAAGAGATTTAATTCAAGTTCTTGGAAAGCCAAAGGGGTATTGGTATTAATAAGGACATGAAATAGATCTACATTTCTTCTACTAATTTTCATTCAAATTCTCAAATATTTATGATAAAACAAGAAAGAAGTTGTGCATAAAAAGCCCGATTTATTAACAGATAATTAATTATTAAGAAACTCAATAAAGAAAATCTTCCAAACGTGTCCTTTAAGTAATAATAATTTAACTAGGATAAGAATTTAAAAATAAATAGAGTATCAGAACAAAGACATTGAATAAAAGTGCTTTTAATCTTCATTAAACATTTGCATTTATTTATTTATAAATAAATAGAAGACTAATTTTATAAGAAGATGAAATGCTATTGAGGAGACCTACAAAGGATCCAATAAGGATAAAAACTGTAATTTTGAATTATTTTACATGTTCAACTCTTAGAATCCTTCAAGCTGTTTGCTCAGTGTGTTTGTGTTTATTGTTGACGTTGCATCTTGCAATGAAAACGTCATCGAATGTAAAATGTTTTGCGAGGCAAGTTTAAAAGGATTTTGGCAGGCACACACACAGTAGTACACTCCTGTCAGGCAGTGACTCCCGGTTACATACATCCACATATACATATGTATAGATAGGATGCGGAGTCGAATCCCAGAACCGCAACAAAAACGCACCGACACTTGCCACAAACAGAGAAACGGGACGAAGGATCAAGCGGGGACTCGGACAAAAAGCAGTGTCTGCTGGGACAAAAGGACCCTGGGACCCTGGGAGCCAGGACAAAGGACGTGTGGCAGGATGTTCTCGGACAACTTTAGCTGAGTTAATGCATTTTGTTGCACACAAAAACACACCAAACCGCCCACTCCAAACAGTAGCTGGAAAAAGGGCAGGGAAAACATAAATATATTCGCACAAAAATGTGAAGAAAACAGCTCTAGGCAGCGGTGAAATGTTGCAAGTGGAAACAAATTAACGCTCAAGTAACTCAACCTCTGACCTCAGCCTCGAGGCAACAATATTTCAAGCATGAAGTCTGAGACCAAAGATTCAATTCAACAAATAAACGAGAGTTTTATTATTGCATAAATGCCAGGCAAGAAATTGAAATAAATATGCTTATTGCACTTTACATTTTTAATTGAAATGAAAACAATTTAAGCCTTAGATTTCTAACTTAAGTCCGATCAAATAATCAAAATCATAATATGTACATAGTCTACAAATAAAGCTAAAGCTTTAATCAATGCAAAGGCCTGTCGAAATTTATCTGCCATCTCGAGGAAATTTTCAACAAGCGCTGGCGATTGGGAAACTTTTTCTCCACATATATTTTTGTGGAAAAACACAAGGCAACAATTATTATCAATTGAAGTGAAAGAGAAACAATACAAATATGTATAAAAAAATACAAATTAAACAAAAACCGAATTAAAAATGACAAAACCCTCCACGAAGACACAGGATACAGTTCATCAGGCTCATGATTTAATTCCAAAACTTTTTTTCTATTCAATTTCCAGGAATATATGATACATATATACACTGCACTGCACTGCACTGTGTTGGGGTATATATTTATATAAATTTAAATCTTATATTCATAATGTTTTTACATATATCGAACAGAGCGCATTAGTGATAAAAACCGCAGACGGATCGCGCAGGGCCGCGGAAAATCAGGCTGCAAACTTGTCAGGAACGCGGACACGATGGCGTTTATTATAAAAATTGCAGCATAAACAAGTGCAAATAAAAATAATCGGGGCAACTAACAAAACAACAACAATACCAACTATAATAACAACAACAATTCCACGCTGCGGTCAGGCAACAAAAACAGTGGGAAAACGACAACAACAACCGAACGAGTTGAACGCAAAACTGAAATTGCATAAACTGCAAAAGTGCAAAACTGAAAAACGAGTGAGTGAGCCAGTGGAAAATGGGCGTGAAAACACTGAAAATGCCAAACAGGGGAAGCCCCTATGAAGCTCTGTGTCTGTGTGTTTGTGTGTGAAATGGCGACAAAACATTGCCAGTCATAAATATGAAAATATTAAACCGAAACTCGAAACACTACCTGAAAAAGCCAACTGCAAATGCTCTTTTCCTAAATATAAAATATGTATAAAGTGCATTTTTATTTTGTTTGATAATCTATGAGCTGAAATATTTTTATTACGATTTACTCCACCCAAAAAATACATATTAATTTTAATAATAAACATAATTTCTGTACCATCTTTGAGAAAACAAGAACAAAAAACACTTTTAGCTCTTAGAGAACGAGTAAGAAAGTTAACATTAGGAAGCCAAATTTGTATGATAATTCTTCAAACATATCAAAGTTTAAAAAATTATAACTAATTGAAAAAATAAATCGATTTAAATCATGAATATAACCCCTGCTTAATATTATTTGGAAATATACAAAATTCAATTCCTATTTCACAATGATGAGCGAGAAATACTTTTACCAAATCAGGTTACTTTAAATCTAAAAGCCGACTAATCATATGAACGTGGGTCTGATAATAATCCAAAGGCCTTTTCCATGGAAGTCTTCCATAAAATATGTAAGGCGGGGAAAGCCAGGAAAAGCGGAAAGCGTTTTGTGGGGCGTAACAAAGGCGAGCTATGGCTGAAATGCATGCAGGACAATCAACTCTCGCACACACACACAGTCTGTGGCCAAAAGGGACTCGTGGTTTATGATACCATTTAGCCAGAGGGTTGTTTTGACAAATTGTGCAAATTATTGTGTTAAATTTGCCCTTGAGGTGAAAAATCACTTTGACATGGCAAGAGCCAAGAGCCGAGAGCCATCGCCTTTTTATCCATCGCTTTCACTCTTCCCGCATGTCCACTTTTCTGGCCTTCCACCACTTCCCACAACTCCTCGAAGTGCTTAGCTGATTGTGCCTTTGTCTGTTTGGCATTAAGAAACGCCAATATGTCAGCCGGCGGGGGGAAACGCCTCTATTTGGCCACCGATCGAGTTTAAGTGGCTGTCCCAATCTGTTTTGTAAGGACATGCGGAATATATCCAGACAGGATAATTTTTTATAGCCTATGAGATATACTTCAACCAATACTATAATTAATCGGGAAAGGTTTGTCTTCATTTTCCATATAGATTGTTCCTTGATTTTATTACTAAGAAAATGCTTAACATTTTCTTTAACTCCTTAAATGTATCTCCATACATAGCTACTTCAGGCAGGATAATTCTTTATACCCTAGATATATAAACAAGGAAGTTTAGGCTTTATTTACTGCATAAATTAATCTTTATTTCCAAACGATTTTGGTTAGTTGTTTCACATCAGTTTTCTTTATAATTTCTAAGAACTTAAAATTAAACGAATTTATTTAAAAATCTATAAGAGAAACCCTTTCAACAGGACTCTCTTTGGCAGCACCCTTTTAAGGCCAATGCCACTAATTGAGCCACCGCAGATATTTTCAGGATGAAGTTCCCTTTTTGCTGGGGCTGGAAAAAGTTTTCAAAAACGATTTCGCATGTAGCGGCGTTGACGTGACTCGCATTAGCCCCCTAAAAACATGTGTGTGTGTGTGTGTGTTCTCTGTACACCTTTCACCTTTAACCCCCACTGCCCACTGAAACAGGAAAGTGCACTGTGGATACTGTTGCTTATTATCGAAATTGTATATGCCAAGCAGCAGCAGCAGCAACTTCCTCTTGAGCCTTATTCGGCGCTTTTCTTTTCAGCCACTTTTCCCCGGTCTTGGCCCGCCTTTCTTCTATTTTTTTTTTGTTTCTTTCTGCTCTTTCCAATGGAGTTGGGAGCTGAAGTTGGTAAAAGTTTGTTGGCACCAACAAATTAAGATAGTTGGTTAGTTGCGAGCGGCGAATGTCTAGACGGTTTTAGCCAAATTATGGTTTTCAAGCGTTCTATTTGCTCGCCCTTACCAGGGTTCCCTTCACCTGAACATGAGCTTTTGGCCAATTAACTCCTGTGTGTGTGCACTTGGAGAATAATCGGAGGCCAACAATGCCTTAAAATATTTTTAAAGAATAAAAAAGAAATGGAAATTAATAGAATAATTCATCTGCTTTACAGTTGGAATCTATTTTAAGGATTCGTATTTATATGCTTTATAGCTTTAAGATTCTGCTGGTTATTTTGTAATTCCCCACTACTCATTCTTTATTATTTATAATATTTTAATTGAACAGGCCCCTTCTTTTTGGCATTACTTCCCGCAACCAAGATCCTTATTCGAGGAAAATTGCTTTTCAATCAACGCTTTCGAAAGCATTTAAACGCATTTCCCCAGCATGCGAAAAAATAACAAATCAACCAGCAGCACAAACATCAACTTTTGCTGTTAACTCATCGCGTGAGTTGAACGTTTACTTCCCTTTACTTTGTCCATCAGCATTCCCATTTTCCATTCCCATTTTCCATTCCCATTCCCATTCTTATTATTTGTTTTGACCCATTTTTTAATTTACCCGAGAAGATGAAATGGGAATTTTATTTTTGGCGCCAGCAACCAACAAAAGTGTTTCAGGCCAAAAAAATAAAATGGAAGAGGAAATGAAGTGCGGAATTCGGACAATGTTTCCTTGGGAATGGAAAAAGTTGGACAACTATTTAGAAAAATCATGTAATGGCTTGGAAATGGCTTCTGTCCCACAATTTTTGGGTTAATTTGTTCTTTGCCTTTGCTCAAAATGTAAATTACACACTAAATGGCCAAGAAAACGTAGCTCAACAGAATATTAGGTGTGTGAATTTTGACAAAGAACAAATTGTTTATTATATAAATTATTTATTTATTTATTTAGAAAAAATACCCAAAAACAATAAAGGATCTAGCCATAATTGTTGGAGAAAATCTATAAAAGGTTACATCATTAAAATCTAAATAAAAAAATAAAATATATATTACACAAATTTGAAATAATTCAATATGTTAATCCGATTTTCAATCGCATTTGCTTAGTAATTAATTATTTGATCCATTAATTTGCTTAGTAATTAATTATTTAATCCATTATATTTAAAATGTATAATTAAGCAAGTGTCATGGCCCCATAGCCAATTCTTTTGAATTTAAGCACATTTCAGAGTTAGTTTAACGTATGTATTTAAAGGTCCGCCTATCTCTCCCGACTACCTGCAGTTTTCCGCAAATTTTCCGCACTTTTCCCGGCCATGCATTATGCAGCTAATCAGTTTTAATGCGCTTTTCCGTCGCAATTCAGTGTGAGCTCTCAGCCCGAGCCTGCAAAGCAAATTAAAAATTTAAGTGAAAAATGAGGAAACAACAACCCAGTAAATCTGATTGAATGTTTGCGAGTAAATTAACTCGCTGAAAGCTTTTTTTTTAACAGAACAAAAGAAAAGAACTCCAGGACAATGAGGGAAAAACTGGGTTGGGGGGGAAATGTGGGAAATTTAGGGGGGAGTTATGGTCGTCAATCTTCGGCGGGGCTGCCAAGGCGACAGTTTGATAAACTGAAGCAGCGCTTCAGATACTAATCAGCGCTTCGCAGGAAGCAATAAATTTGCCGAGGACATGCCAGGATATATACACACACTATAGACACACACACACTCACACACATCCATATATCCGCGCCCTCGTCTAGAGATTTTAATTAAAAGCGATGACACAGCGAGTAATTCTATATCAAAATGTCGCCTATTAATTTTAAGGACATTTCCTTTATTGATTCATTGTCAATATTATATTGAAGCCATAATTTACACATAAAAGGGCTAACCCCACCCACATCCCTTGGGTCCTTTGTTTGGCCTGTTTAATTCATTTAGACATTGAAATGTTGCCGGGCGTGTTTGCCTTTTGATGGGACCCACGCACGGCATCGCCAGGATACAGGATATATGTGGCAACAGTGCTGATAGTTTTCTAGCAAAGAAGCTGAACAAAAGGAGCGCAAGTTGAATTATTCTCTTCTCGAAAAAATCAAAGTATATTTTATAAAGGTTTATAAATTTGTTTTAAAATATTAAAAATATTTTTTTATAGCTAAATTTCTTTAAAAATTTAGCCATAGTAATAAAGGCTATAAGAATAAAAAAAAGGAAAAAGGATTCTAGGCGGAACTTTTAATTTGAAATTATTTCTAAATGATAATTTTTTAATTTTAATTATTGATAAGATTGCAAATTATTATTATTAAGATAGCTATGGTAGTGCCAGAAAAAAGGACATTCCGACAGCACTGGTGTGCGTGACTGTAACCCGGCGTATCCTGACCAAAGTCGAGGACATTTGCCTCGCTTTTGATAGCCAAACATTCCATCTTTACGCCATTTTCATGCACGAGAAAGGCAAACAAACGAATAATAATCAAACCAACAAATCCGTCCCCCGATTGTGATTCAGATTCAGATTGAGATTCAGGTTCGGGCTCTGATTTAACGTTCAACTTAATTGCTGGTTATGCAAATGGAGGGGAAACCGAGTTAATTTAGCCATCTAAACGCTCTTGTTATTGATAAGAAAGTGACTAGTGACTCGCCCGGCAATTAATTTGTCTTCTTTGATGAAGTCACTAAGGCGTAGAGGGAAAACATTTCGAGCTGAGCAAGACAGAAAAGAAAACATAGTGTCGGTTCAATATATATTCACTGATTGAGCATTGGTATTTTTTTAGGCACAGCAAAAGTAATTTAAAGTCTTAAAATAAAACTAGAATTGTAGATTTAATTACGAAATAACTATTAAATTATTTTTAAAACTAATGCTAGTAATTAATCAGGCTAAAGTAGGTTTAGAATATACACTAGTTTAATAGAATCTCAAGTTCCAATTCCTTGGATTTAGCTTTCCATTTACAGCGATTGATAAACTGCTTTGGCTGCAAATTAAAGCAGCTGGAAGGAAGCTGGCACAAAGGCCTAAAGAGGCCAAAAGATATAGTTGTAAATATAGAGAGGGTTTCGGGATTGGGTTTGGAATACGATTGGGTACTGGGCTAGGGATCGGATGGAGATAGAGACAATAGCCCGAAAGCCAGATTCCACATTGGAATTGCCAACAGGAACCCCATAAACCATTGACCGTATACACACAATTGTGGCGACAGACTGACTGTCTTTGCCTTCCCCCTTTTTAATGCACTGTTAGAAAATGAGCTTATAAATAGTAGATATAAAAGATATTATAATATCATAGTATTTATTAATATTTTAAGTAAAATTAAAAGATTAAATAAGATTCATTTTAATGCTGTATAATAATAGTTTTTTATATTTTAATTACCTCAACTTAAATTCTGAAAAATACTACACAATAAATTCTAAAAATACTACACAATAAATTTGAAAAAAAAAATATATATAACCCAAATAATCACAAGTTCTTTCAGTGCACAAATACCCGAAAATTTCTGTGGGGTCGATGAAAAATAGAAATAGAACTGTTATAACAATAAATTAAGTTGCTGTTGCAGCATAAAAGCGAATTTGCCAAATGACTGAATTGTCTCTGGGCAGACGGGCGGGGGGTAAGGTCGGTCCTCAGTGCAATCTGTTGAGGAATCATTGGGAGATGAGTCTGCAAATCGAAAGGGGGAATGGGGATACAGAGACCCATTCTGGTCTCATTTGCTCCCCGAGAGTGGGCTGTCGCGGAGGCCAATTTAATAGCATACTTTACAGCGCTAAGCAGACAATAATAAAAGCACAGAATGGAGGCAAAAACGATGTCGAGCGGCGACAACAAGAAACAAACAAAATGAAGTGACGTCGCCGAGTCGCGAGCCGCGAGACTCACAAAAACGGACGTTCATTGTTATGCCAACACAAAACAAAGAAAGGGGCAACACGACAAACCGAAAAGGAATTCAGCGGAGCAAACAGAGGCAAAGGACAACGAAGATGTCCGGGGATGGCCGGGGCAAATTGGCGACACACTATCCCAAAAAACACAAGGCCGGCCTGCAAGCCATTTGCCTTAATTATTCATTATATATGCCGACAGAGCGATATTCCTCTATATGTGTATAAATTCTTAGCCAGGCTGTAAGAAGGATCTCTCTCTTTCTGGAAAAAGAAACTTCCAACTGGCCTTTCTTCATCCAAAAATCGTGGTACTTGCCCACAACCCAAGGGTATTCGCTATGATGGCGGCAAACAGGAAGCGGGGCAACGGTTCCACCGACTCCCTTTTGAACTTCCGCTTTGGCTTGCAGCAATTTCTTTGGGCTTTATTGCCGACTCCCCCGAACCCTTGGAAAAGCAGCTACCCCCGAAAAGCCAAAGGACGACCGACGCATATAGCATAAATTTTGAATACTCAAACGGGGGGCAGAGGACAGAGGGGGGGGCTGGAAAAAAATGGCGAAAATTGTCTGTCGCTTGATAAAGCGGAAGCTGAACTTGCCCATAAACGAAATGTGGCAACTGAGTGTAAACTTTATTGGCGCCAGACTGCCTGGCGACATCGCTGTTGTCCTCGTCCTGGCTCTGCCTCTGACTCTGACTCTGGTAGTGACTCCGGGTTCTGTCTCCTGGTTCTAGCTGTCTTTTTTGCTGGCCTGGACACGCACTGCCGGGATAAGCTCCCGTCCAGGACCGATGGCGTCTCGATGGCTGGCAACTAAAGTCATCGTTTACCCCCCAAGAAGAAGCTGCTTGTTTGTTTTGTCTGACTTCGCCGGTGACTCTCAGTCTGGGCCCAAGAAAAATGTAGTGCTGAAGGCGGGGTGATGGGTGGCGGAATGCCGGATAAAAATCGGGGGCAAGTCTTACATTAGTTGATTTCATGCGCTGTTTACATTGGCAGCGAATTATGCGCATTGAAAAACCGAGATTTTGGCTGCCAGCGGGATATGAGATGAGATTCCCACTCCTCCTGCATATGCAAAGGAATCTGGAAAGTAGCATCCTTGGAGTGCAATTCGGGTAGCTGGCCTTAGTTTGTCTAGACTTTAAGCTCCTTGGCACTTCAATGCTTCACACTCCGCCACCAAGTGTTTGACTTAATGTCCTCTTTTTCTAATATCTTTTCAGAGGTCCTGTCCAGCTGGGAGGAGTGGTGGACGTACGACGGCATTTCCGGTAAGTGTTAATAAGCCAAAATCGATGGAAACGTGTAAAAGGTGTTGGCTACCATCAGATTTAGTTAAGCTACAAATAATTATAAATACTAGCTTTAGTTTTAAAAGTAACTCCCAACTTTGAGTATTAATATTCCTCGATTTGGTTTTAATTAATTTCCTTTCGCTTAATATCCTCTATGAATATATTGGTTAGGCTTTGATGTATGTAAGTTGTGTAGCCCGCGCCCCTTGCTTCGAATGCTGCGGCTGATTTAATTACATTTCAAATCGTTCGCCAACAAAAACGCAGACAGGACAAACAAACAAACGAATAAAGGGTGAGGCAGGAGGCAGGACAACAGGACATATCTGATGGTTTTTGGATTGTAGGATGTTGTTGTCGTTGTAATTGTTGCTTGTCACTGTCTGCATTGCCGCGGCACCGACACCCTCTTTAACCCGCCGCAATTCAACCCCTTTAACCCCAGTCGTTGACCAGCGTTGCACTTTTATTTATATTTATGCAATGCCCAGACAAAGGAGGCAAAAAAACAGAAACAAGCAACATTGGCGGCAACAAATGAATGCAAGTTAGAGATGTACATTTAAATAATCGAGATATATACTTATAATTCATATATAAATATAAATGAACAACTAAAGAATATTGATATTACAATTATTTTTTTATCGTAAATGTTTGTATTAAACATTTTTATTATCTTATTTAAATTAACACGTTTTTCGTTTAGCATAAATTTGCTAACAGAAATTGTAAATAGAATAATTTATGTAACCATTAATTTAAGATCCCCAATTGTTTTTCTGTGATTATATTTTATAATTTTTTAAATTAAAATTTGTTAACAGAACAATAGGGTTTCTGAATCATAAATAATTAAGTGATATGAATATTAAAACGACATTTTAAAAGTTTTCTTGGTACTTGCTTAATATTTTGAATTTTTATTATAATTATATTGTATATATTATATTAAATATTTTTTACATTATCATTATTCCTAGAATCAACCAAGTTTTCTGAAATATTTTAAAGAATTCCTTACAGATCGATACTTTTTCATATTTCGATTGTCATCCGCAATGCGAAAACAACAAAAAGAGTGGCCACAAGCGCGACAATTGCAGGGGGCTGATGTGTGGCGTGGGTGGTTTTGTGGGCTGTTTGTGGGCGGGCACAGGAGGACTCTTTTTAAAGTTTGGCATTTATTGCCTCTGTGTCGCGTGTCATCATCACAAACACACACACACCCACACACATAGAGAGTCCTCGGTCATCGAAACCAAAATGCAGAAAACGGAATTCGCGTCCTGGCAACTGGATCTATAAATCGCCACTCGGTTTGGTAGCATCAGCTAAATAAAGTCCCTTAAAAGCCAGGGAAATTTTAAGGAAGCTTTAAATGGCCAAAGGAAGCAATTTCTTTTCATCAGTTTATAAGCTATATTTATGGACGTCTTAGGAATATAAATTATTAAATGTAAACCTTTACTTTGGGTTCTTATTTTCCATTAAACGTATTTTTCCTTCAAGTATTTCCTTTAGAAAGTATATATTTTCTTCAATAAACTACATAAGATATTATTTATTATATTTTATTTTCAAAAAAGAGTATTTCGTTAGCCAGTATACCCGTATTTTCAGCTCAATTTATTTGCGTGCCAGCAACATATGGAAAACTATTAAATTTTGTATAAGGCACAAAGACCTAATTCCCCCGATGCCCTCCACACACACACTCACATCCTCTACTGATTCGTTTTTTGTGACTACTGGACATTGCCACGTTTCCCGGGTTTTCCCCCCGAAAAATAGCTGAGCGTTGTTTTGAAAACTTTCGACAGTTTGTAGCCCGTCACATCACTTTTGGCGTAGAGCTTGAAAAACGCAAACAAGTGAGGGGCGTCGGGGAGCCCCCCCTATGGGGCATTTAATTGCCATTTAAGGGGGGTCGAGGGGGTTGAAGCTTATGAAATTTCATTTGGCATTTGGAATTGTCATCGATGTCGCTGCAGTTTCAGCTCCTGCTCCTGTTTCTGTTTCTGTTTGCATTGGGCCAAGAGACGAAGACACGTTTTCCATTTGGTCGATTGACAGAGCTGGGAAAATGGGAAATGGGAAACCGAGAGGGGCCAATAAATGTATGCATATGGCATAGTGCAGTCAGTGATGAAGAGTTTCCATATACCTTTTACCCTAACAGTGCATTTTTCATTTGCTTTTCCACCTTTAAAAGAGTGTGGAAAATGTATATTTTCTTTCAACTTTTAAAGTCTTTTTCAAATATATTTTCTAGCTGTAAGTCGGAATTTAAGTTATTATAGGATATTTAGATTTTATCTTCGATTTTATAGTTAATTTAAAGTAATTTATTAATTAATTGTATTTCAAAATAACCTAGGCTTAACCTTGGTTAAATAGTAACCTTGCCATCATCATACTCATTCTTTTCCTTGTTTGTTTGTGGCAGGACCAAGCTTCTGGGGCCTCATCAACCCCCAGTGGAATATGTGCAACAAAGGGCGCCGGCAATCGCCCATTGATGTGGTGCCAGACAAGCTGCTCTTCGATCCCTACCTTCGGCCCCTGCACATAGACAAGCACAAGGTGCGTATACGTTATATACTGTGAAAATTGCGCATACGCCACCGCCACCCGGCCTCCTTCCAGGTGTCCGGAACACTGCACAACACGGGACAGTCGCTGGTCTTCCGCGTGGACAAGGACACCAAGCAGCATGTAAACATATCGGGAGGACCGCTGGCCTATCGCTATCAGTTCGAGGAGATTTACATTCACTACGGAACGGAAAATGTCCGCGGATCGGAGCACTACATCCAGGGCTATAGCTTCCCCGGCGAGGTATGTATATATATATATATATGAATTTTACTGATTTGTATAATTATAAGCTATATATATATATTTTTTGTTTTTTGCAGATACAAATCTATGGGTTCAACAAGGAGCTATACCACAACATGTCCGAGGCGCAACACAAGTCACAGGGCATCGTGGGACTCTCGCTGATGGTACAAATTGGCGAAACGCCCAATCCGGAGCTGCGCATCATCACGAGCACCTTCAACAAGGTGTTGTACAGAGGTGGGTCCTTTTCTATATTTCAAACTCCCTCTGGCATCCCCCAGGCTGACCGCCTTCATTTCCGTCTACGCAAAATGCTACCGGAAATGTTGCAATGTTAATACCCAAACCGAACCCCTTGCAAGTTGCCTGCCTTTTCCTTTTGGGGTCTTTTCTTTTGGATTTTTCGCTGCCCTTTTTTATGATGTCATTGCAGCGGCAACCGCAGCTGCAGTCGCTCCATAATTATGTCCTGGCGAGCCATAAAAAGGGGCTCAAGGATCAGTCAGCAGGCAGCAGGAGGGAGTAGAGAAATTGAGACTGCCCTGGCACAAAGTGACGAAAATGAAACCTCGAATTACACTAAACCGACACTTAATAATTCCCCCGAACCCAGTCCAGTCCAAGCCAAGTCCAAGTCAAGTCCAACCCGCTGGCCAATTCCACTGCACGTCTCGTTGGCATTTTCCTGGCCAGTTTAATAGCCTTTTTACAGGTCGTACAACTTTATGGGAGCTCCGGCCGAGCCAGGACCCAGCCCTAATTTGTGAAAAGCCAAAGTAGCCCGACCGACAGAAACCGAGAAATATGCCAGGCCACCCACCTTCCACCGACCTTTGGATAGCAACAATAACAGCTACACAGGGCGGAAAATAAGTTGAGCAAGAAAGTTAATATTTAAATTAAAATTGAAAATAATATGTCTTAAATCTGAAACAACAATAAACAAGAACTATTGAACTATTTTTATTATTCCCTTTCTTGTTTTATAATTTTTGTAGCATATTTCTTCACGTGTAGAGGATAAAACTGCCAACAATTTGTACTGTAAGGCTAAAGATTTTAGCAACTGTGAAGAAAAAAATAGTAAATTCCTTTCCATTTCTTAAGCTATATTTCTTAAACTTAAAATACTGATAGTGCTCGCATTGGCTAGCATTAATATCTTCGTTATCCGTGAGATACTGGCTTCCAATCAGCTGATTGAGAACAGTACTTATACTCCCTTCCGGACATAGTCTGTCTCTTAGTCTTCGACTCTGACTTGAGGCACAGAAGGCCCCGCGAGATGCTTCATTTCCGGCTGGCAAAATGATTTGTATAAAGGAAGCCGAGCGCTGACGTTCAAGTAGTGTTCGCAGTGCTGACGATTTGTCCTTTTTCTGTTTCTAGTTTCTCCGATTTTTATTATTAACATTTATTTTATTGCAAACATTTGTTGTTAATTTGTATGAGTCTATCGCAAGCAAGTGCAAATTTACAAAGAAAGTCCTAGCCATCATTGATTGAGACAAGTGACCCAGCAAGGAGTCTTATGACGAGTAAGGACAGCAAATGAATAAAGGAAACTAATTTATATTTATTTTTGAATTGGTATACATATTATATTCAAAGGCATTCTTATAAATTTCAATAAAATAAATAGAATATAAATTAAAACCATTCCATAAAATGTTAACTTATATTATTTACACTTTAATAATCCAGATATTCCTCATCAAAGCAAAAAACTTCATAACTTGTCTCTAAATTAGGCCTTTAAAAACAGACCTGTAGTTGAAATTTCTCTTGAATTTTTCACCTAGATATCCTTTGCCAGCACTGGCAACGGCGGTCACCGTTGGGTTTTCCCTGGGGGAAGTTGAGGTGGCTCTGAATTATTCATTAGACTCCGGCAGACGTGTTTTCATATTTTTTTTTTTTTTGTACGATATGCGCATAAATAGCACAAACTACAAGCTAAAAATCACGCCCCCGCCTCCTCCTTTTGCACCTTGAACTTTGCATTCGGCCATGTTTTATGCACTCACCGTCTTGGGACTTCCCCTTGGTCCTTCCAGGATTCTCCACGCCCATCCGGCACATATCCGTGAGGTCGCTGCTGCCAAACACGGATCACTACATCACCTACGAGGGCTCCACGACGCATCCGGGCTGCTGGGAGAGCACCGTCTGGATCATAGTTAATAAGCCCATCTATATCACCAAACAGGAGGTGAGTTTGAGTTCGATTTCGAGTTCGATTCCAAGTGAATATCTTCCACCAACTTACATCGAACCGCAAATAATTAAATGCATTTTGTGTGTGTTTTTCAATTGCAATTAGAGCGGCTTGTAGTTGCCGGTTTATTTATATTCGATTCGATTCGATTCGATTCAATTCGATTTTTATTTTTATTTTTATTCTGTTGTATTTTATTTATATTTTCATTTGTGTTTTTTTTTCTTGCGTATATATCTCGCCTTTTTATTGGTCGCTGATTGGAAGTACAATGAAATCGCATAAATGCAATTATAAAATTGCTCATCAATTTGGGCATTGGTCAGATCGCGGTGGAAATGCGGTCAATATTCCGCTCTGTGCATAATTAAAAAACAATATTTGGTTAGTTTAATCAATTTGCATAAATGCATATCAAACATGTGTAATGGCCATGCGGTGCGGGGTCAAAGGGCAGGCTCCAGAGAGTGCACAGTGCCGAGTAAATGAGTCAATAATAAAATAGAACAGGCAAAAAATTTCTCAAAAAAATAACCATAGACTGGTGGAGTGCAAACAAGTAACCGATTGACAAGAGTAATTTTTTTAGTTGGGAATTATTTAGTGGTTAAAAGTGGGTGGTAAATATGACAAAAACTTGCTATGTTTATTAACAAATAAATTAAGAAAAAAATCGCAGGGAGTGGAGGGGAAAACAAGTGAACAGTATGGGATGTACATAAGTTTCATTTGTGGGAAACCAGTTGAGAGGTTATAGTTAGGCGATAAGAGATATTAGTTATAATTATATTATTACATTTCAAATATATAAAAACTATAAGAAAGAGGATACGAGTTGATGCATTTAAAATGTGTTTTTAAAAATATATAAAAGTAATTTCGTTCAATTTGAAAATTCTAATTTAATTTCTTTTTTTATAAAGTGCATAAAACGATCTATGAAAAATAAAGAACAAATCATAAATTCTGGTTAAAGCCTGGCATGTTTTGTGATATTTAATTAAACACTTTAATTGTCAAAAGCCAAAAATTTAGCAATTAATTAAGTGACAGCTATTTAACCTGACGCTGCTGTGGCCATTTAAGTGCTTTTGGCCACTCGTTAAGCTGTTGCTGACTACAAATATTAAGCAATTATGATTTACCCCATATCCTTTTACATCTTCCTTTTCCCTTTCACAGTTGTACCAACTTCGACGACTGATGCAAGGCTCCGAGAGTACACCAAAAGCTCCACTAGGAAATAATGCGCGACCCGTGCAAAATTTACATCATAGAACCGTAAGAACGAACATAGATTTTAAGCGCAACAAGGTGAGTTTAAGGCAACAATTAACTTACAAATATTATTTTTCAATTAGCTGATAAATTAGTTTAGCAATTAAACACCAATGAAAATAGAAACAATTATTGTTTTACCCCCTTAATTATCACAATTATCTCTCTCTCTTTTCCCTCCTCTCAACGATTTCTTCTTAAATGTTTACTCAATTATCCACAAAATATTGACAGAATCAATATGCGTGCCCCTCGATGTACAAGGATATGTACTACAGGGCGAATCGATGGTCGCCCGACACGGGACTCCTGATACGTTGACGACTGGACATCGACGAGGCGACGGTCTGCGAAAAGCAATTACTGCTATTATTATTATTAATATTATTATTGCTATTATTATGTGTGGTAAATAATGCCGCGGCAATTACAACTATAATAATTGCGACAGCAACTGCCATAAAGGAGGTTGCAAAAAATTGTTACAAAAATGTTCAGACACACCAACAACAAAAACAACAAGAACAACAGAGAGGCTGCATTTGCATTTGCTTTTGCATTTTTTATGTCGCATTCAAATTTTATATTCATGTTTACAACACGAACTCAGGACTGGTTTTCCTCCAACAACGGCAGCAAATTGTATTATTTATTTCATAATTATTAATAGTGCAGCAACAAAAATAACGAGCGAAAAATTTAGGCAAACGAGAAACACAAAAAAAAACAGACACACACACAAAACAAATGCGGCAAAATATAAATAACAATTGAGCAACAAATTCCATGCTAAACGCAAATTGTTAAATTCAACATTCACCGAAAATACCAAATAGTAGCTGAAAATTTGCCTAAAAAGGCCCAGAAATTATTTCAATTAATTCAATAAAATTCCTTTGTGTCTTGGATTTGTGCTGGCGAAAAAAGAATGAGCATAAAATGCGTAAATTTAAGAGCGTTAAATAAATAGACCTGGCGGAAAATCTGGTCGATTTAAAGGCTTAGATTTAATCTGTGAGCTCATTTAAATATTTCCAATTCAATGCATTCCTCATATATTTAATATTATTTTTGATTTGCATTTGTTTTCCGTCACGAATCCTTTGTTGCGGCACTAAGAAAAAAACAAAAACAAAAAAAAACACAAAAGAAATAATATTATATAACAAAAGACGTGAAAAAACAAAAAATAGAAAACAAAGCGAAATAAGAGAATTTCCGTAAACTGGATGGGTGGACAATAACTAACAAAACGAAAAAGCGAAACGAGACGAAACATAAACAAATGGCAACAGAAATTAACAGAAAATAAATATTCATATAAATATACACAAAGGTATCTATATAAAACATATATACACATATAACATATATACATACATCCCTCAATATACACCAGATGCAATATGTAATGCATAGAAGAGCAATGCAGCCAGGAAGTTGAAACACCATATAGGACCCTATATATACACGATGAATATATATATATACATATAGCACTCACACTCCCCAGAAACCATAAGCGTCTATATAGTATTTGGCTTCGCAGATAACATCTACATCTAAACCCACTTGTAACAGGGATGCTCAGTCCTGAAGTCTACAGTCACAGCCAAAAGTAACACAGCCAGTATGTAGAATGGGCAACCCTGACATCTATATAAAACACCTACTATATCTAGTCACCAGTCATGGAGTATACACCAGCTAAAGGAAAGGGCTAAAAAACGTAATCTAACTGTAGAATGCAAGCATTAGTATTAACTAAATAAACTTAACTAATTAATTAGCCAAGAGAAAATCAAATTCGAAGTAATGAGTAAACTACAAGATATTTTTTTTTTTTGTGACGAATAACGAGCAAGAGATACACAGTGTTATTAAGTGCTGTAAAGACAAGTATTATGGCTAATGTAGAACCTAAGTTACTGAATAGCATCTAGCGGTTAGCACCACCTGAGTTTGTATGATATACACGAACATATACCATATAGATACCATATATAGATACATATATATCGGATCCGTTCAATTCCCACATTCGCAGCTGTCGAGCGACACCTTGTGCAATTATTTCTTCGGGCCAGCCACTAACTAACTATATACTATCTTACCAGCTCCGATTAGCTAAAGCTATAGCTACACCCAGATATATGTATGTACGTGCGTGTAGAGAGAGAGAAGAGCATTAACTATTTGTATAAAAAGCTAAACGGGAACCCCAACTCGGAAACACTTTGCTACGACTGTAAGTTACTATTGTGTTGCCATACGAAAAACCAAATCTTGCAAGGTCAGAAACTATATATATAAATATATATATATATATATAAATTATACAAATTCGATATATATATATATATATGTAACTAAAAAGCAAGAATAACTAAGCATAGCAGCAGTTGAGGGCGGAGAGAGCATTGTTTCCCCCGAAGAAGAACATGAAAACGAAGAATGCAAAAACTAATAAATGAAAAGCGAAAGTATTATATGAAAAACAAAAATAGAAAACTCTAGTTTTTTTATATGGGCGGTGGTGGTGTTGTGTTGTAATCCCCTCATCCTATCAGGCTTCCAATATCCGGCTCCTCATAATCAGCAGCTCCAAATAGAAATGGAATTTGAAATCATCGGCAGATGTTTGTCCCGTCGGGTTGAGGGGGTGTGGTGAGTGAGGTAAGGATTATAAATTTTGGCAAAACGTCGTCGTCCTGATGACTTTCCGGGCATTCCCCTGCATGAATTGGGAAATTAATTCGATATCATCGAGGCCTTGGCATCATCCATTGACAGAGGGAATCTAGCGCTTCCAGAACTCTTTAGCTAGTTATTTTGCATTGATAGAACTCCAAGCGAATTAGTTTGGATATTTTAGTTAATTTTTTGCGCTTGATCATTATATTAAAAACGAGAAGTTGCCTTCTCTTTTACTTAAAAAAAAAACCAATTATTTGTCGCATTTAGCTTTATCAAGGGTTCTCTCTGCTACAAAATCCTTTCGCCAGCGTACTCCTTCAGCAGTGAAAATATAAAATCTATAGAACGGAAAAATAATATTTGGGAAACTCTAAATATTTATATACTTTACCTTTCTTGACCTTAAAAATATATTTCCCTTATTATTTCTATTGACAAAAATTTTAATGTGACGCTAAGATATTCTTCTGTCGTTCAGTGTAATCCCAATTGAAATGTCCTTGGGCAGTGGAACAATAATAATTATAGAAGCGACTGCGTAACGCAGTCAAGTGCTTAGAACTGGGCCAGTAACAAAAAACACACTGTATTTCCGTTTCCTGTCACAATGACGACACACACACCCATATACATATACACTACTGGTCAAAATAATAAGTACACCAGGGAAGGTTTGTTTCAAGCCTCGTGTAACTTTTTAAATAAGCTTAATAAAAAATATTGTTTTAGTTTTCTATACTATACTAGAAAATTAAAAATATATAACAAACGAATTTATATAATACTGCGACCGATTTTATTAAAAAAAACTATTACAAAGCAAAGTTATCAAAACCTTTTTTTACCCTCTTAAAAAATTACAAAAAAAGTTCGTTGCCTAAGTCATTTATTTGCTCTAGTGCTATTTTTGCTGGGAGTTTTGGAATTTTGCAAAATTGTAAAAAAAATTTAAAAATAAATTAATATTAATATTAAATTAATAATAAAATCAAATTGAATTTATTTATTAGGCTTATTTAAGGCTTGAGGCTTGAAACAAACCTTAGCCTCGTGTACTTATTATTTTGACCTGAAGTGTATATATATGTTTATGTATGTATATACAAGTGGTAGTAGCAGTAGCAGTGGGAATGGCCTGTTTAAATATGCAATTTCAATTTCCGAAAAACACAAAACGCGTGCAACACGCAGAGGATCTGCTGGCAGCTCAGGATTTCAATTGGGAAAGGATATGGAGGAGGTTGTGGAAATTTGGGAGGATGTAAAATTTGATGTTGGACGTTGCCAGGCAATCGGAAATGGCGGATTTGAGCGGCGGCCGGGCGGCGGCCGCATGTTTAATTGGACGCAATTGAAACTAAACTAGCGTAAAATAGAAATAAAAACACAAATAGCCCCTCGGCCATATGGCAATAGGAATTCATTCGTTTCGTTACGTTACGTTACGTTTTGTTTCGCATAAAAATTAATTACAAATTAATTTACCATAAATTGCAATTGCAGCCCTTAGCCAAGTGGCATTTGGTCCATGCGAAGCCCCACGAATTAGGGGCTTCCCGGTGGTGGTGTCTTCATATAACGACTGTTCATTAGCGCCCCCCAAAAAGCCGCGTACAGTGGTCACTGCCCCCAAATGGCAAAAGATTCAAGCATTTATTTGGGTTTGACTTAAAAATAAAACAAAAATAGAAACGATATTTTGATATTTCAAAGTATACTGTAAATTAATTGATAATTGCTTTAATTTATGTGTTTACACCTTTTATTATTATTAGAAAATTATAAGCTATTGATATGAATATATTATAAATCAAGACAATATTTACATTTAAGATAATATTAATTCACTGATTAATAGATATTCACTGATAGTTTTTAAGAGTTTTACATAATATAATTTGAATAAATCATTTCTTTATTTTATAGCTTTGCATTATTTTTTAAGGCAATATTTTAAATTAAAAGATGATAATTATTTTTCATTTAATAATCTACATGTACTGAAATAATATAATTAATATATATATTGAGGTGGAGCCCACTTTATTCCATAGTTTGTATATAAGCTGCACCAAGAGCCATATAATTTATTTCACAGCAGAGTTTTTTTTAGCAAAATGAATTTTTCCATATTAAACCATACTTTTTTATTACTCTCGATTTTGGTCATTGTTTGGACGGCATGATGGTGGTGCTTTTGGGGCCACCCCCTAGACCACATTTTACGAAATGCGGTCAAAAGGACTAATTATGCTAAATGCCAAAGCCGCAACAACCAGTTAGCCATGGCCAGAAACCCTTCATTTGACCGCCTCCGGCGTGGCCAAGCGTTTTTATTTAGCATTTTTATTTGAACTCCGATGCGATAAACCAAAAATTGTGCGCGATATTTCAATTAAACTCGTATGCCGATGGCCATGCATATGTAATGCATTATGATTCCATCGAATGCGCACAGTTTTGGCCACATTTTAGATGCTTTTTTCGTCCCTTCCCTTCGCCCTCACAAAGCAAAAAGTGTTTGCGCAACAAAACAGCAAACGGAGGAAAGCCAGAGGGACAGCATGAGGCAGAGGGATTGGACAATATGTAAATAACAGCAAAAGTTTTAATTAAATTTTAAATACAAGTTAATTTTTGTGTATTTTCGCGCTCCACACGCTCGCTCTAATGCCTGGCAAATCCGTTTTATTTAACTTTGTCTATTATTTATCTACGAGAATGTGTGCATCGGTGTGTGTGTGTGTGTTTCGAAAATGAGTTATAAATATTTAGTTGTAATTCATGTTTAGTTTGCATTGTTTGTGGCCTTAAAAACGAAATTAATATTCATGAACAAGCGGCGCGGCGCGACCGCTTCAAATTTTAATTACAAATAAATAATAAATGGGATAAGCAACAATTGCAGCACTTGTTGCTCCGCAGGTCAGGGTAATCCCCCATTTTCCCCCCTAGTTTCCCTCAGCATTTCCCAATCGGGGGACTATCACAAAAGCCACATCCATAATTCGCATCGCATTCAGGTGATTTGCAAGTAATCATGTTGTACATGGGCCAAGGCACACATCGCATATTGATGGCGTTACCTCCCCTTCACGCCTGCATGTCGATTCCGATTCCGATTCGGATTTGGATTCGGATTCCTTTTCCTCTTCCGTTACCGAACCCGAGTCCGTATCCAACTCTGCATCCGATTCCTATCCTATTCTGATTCCAATTCCTGCTCCTTTTCTCAGTAATAAACCTGCGTAATCAAGCCAGGACCATGGCTATATACATATATGTATGTACATATATCTGGTATATCTGTCTGAATGTCGGAGGTGCACAACAAAAGCCAATGGCAATGCACATGTGCCACACTGCTAGAGAAAATTATGAATTTTTAAGGGAATAAATTAATCAAATATTTGATTTAGACTAATAGATCTTCTGGTATTTATAGAAATAAAATTCATATATAATATAGAAATATATGAGTACATATTTAACTTACTTCTTCCTTAACCTAATCTGTATTTTTGACTATTATATTATTTATTTCACTGATCAAAAAAGGAAAAACCCATAGTTTATACCAATGCAGAATTATTGTTTGAATTATTTATTTGAATTTATTTTTATTATTTTGTCAAAGGAAATACTTTTAAATATTAAAATATATATTTATTATAATTTGATTTAATTGAAATATATATTTGATTTATTTATTTCCTATTTCAGAAAAAATTCTAACCACTTTTTCCCAGCGCATACGCTCTCATAAAACCTTTTTTCTTGCCGGGTGTAATATTTGATTTTGATTGAAGTGCAGTCAGGCATGTGCGGCCAAGGAAAAATCGCACGAGACCTTCTCTGCCTTTTGCCTATTCAGGACCTGTCAGTCCGGTAGTCCTGTGTCCGGAGCTGGGAGCCAGGAGGAGTTCAAGACGAACGCATAATGAGTGCCAGAGGCAAAGCCGGAGAGTATGGAGCTGCACAAAAAAAAAATGCATTATAATGCCGCCTGCCAACCGCCATGAACGTGAACGAGGAGAACGCCTGCTCCTCCAATCCAGTCTCACTCGGGACTCCATCGAAGCTACGTGACTAACAGGGCCAGGAGTGAATCGAATGATGCCTGAAGGTGCTGGTGCCGAGGCTTTGCATTTTGTATAAGTTTTAAAATATTTCCTATTTATTATAAATTATTAAAAAAAAAAATAGAAAGATCACTGAAATAAATTTTAAAAATTATTTTAAAGTTATAAGAAAACGAAATAAGCAAAGTGTTCAGAATATTTTGTAGCTAAGAAACTGCTGTTCCTTGCACTTGGAATTCCTGGCCAGGATTAGGGTAACCCTTTGCCTACTCATCTCGATGCAAGCTGACAGGCATCATCCTTGCACCTTCTCCGAAACACGTTGAGCTCCTTTCATCCCGGGGCTAAGCCGGCTCAGACTTTGAATTCGGACTTCGGCTTTGACTGGGGCTGGGCTAAGACCTCGCCTCAGCCTCAGCCTCAGCCTTTTTTCACGCCAGGCAATTTTATGGCCTGCATAAATCAGAGATGCCTCTCGGAACACATTCCCATTCCCAATGCCATTGCCATTTCCCGACAGCAACTCCGTGTGGGCGTGGCAGGCAATTTATACATGATGACGTTATTATTTGGAGGAGACCCCAAAACTATATATATATATGTATATGTATATGGTGTGTATGTGTATAGTTTAGGCCTTGGTAATTGCCGACACTCGTTGCGCATGAAAATTTAAAACGCAACAAATGAAAGAAAATGTTTATTTTTTGCTCTCCCACCCCCTCTTTATTTTTTTTTTATTCTTGCAACCGACACATTTCCAAGTGGCTTTCTGGTTTTGGCTGCGAATTAAGGCAGAACGGGGGCTGGCTCTCTGGGCCACAATTTGTTTTGGCCCGTTTTTATTTGGCTGCAAAAAAAGCAAAAAAAAAAAAACATTTAGGCAACTTGGCCCTTTGAAGGCTCGTGGTCATAAATTCCGTTCTCACCACATTTTCCTCCCCAGCCAGCAGCAGCAGCCCGCTTTTCCGGCTACCAGTCCAGGTCCTGCGTTTTTCATTTATTTGCTTTCTTTGCCTTTTTGTTTGGGGTATGGCAGGGGTAGCCGAAGCATTTTCGTCTGCCAAGGTGCAAAAAACTGTGGCAAGCAGCGTCAAGAGTTGGCCACCAAGTCAGCTACAAAAAAATAAGGGTCCCCAAAAGGCCGAAAATTAAATGCTCTGTAAAAAATCTAAGGCTTTGAAAAATTTGTAATTTAATTTGAAATAAATGCTTTAAGCCCTTTCTCAAAATCTATTTTAAAATAAATAATTGTAAGGCCTTGGAGGTAATTTTATAATTGAAGGTCTGTCAGTAGGACTGTTGAAAACTTTTAAATAATATTTAATAGAAGGATATCTGTGTCAAGCTCACAACATCATATGAAGTAACAAAACAAAATTTTAATTTAATATTTTTAGTTGTAAACTTAAATAGTTTTAAATAATTTCAAGCCTGTTCAGTTATGGCCATAAGCCTCATTTTAGAGACGGACACTTCAGTAGGCTTCGTGAAATGCCAAACAAAAGCATATTTCTGGCCTTTCTGACTTGGCTTTGGCTTGGTGTTTCGTCTGGTTCAGCGGACCAAAGGACAACCGAGACAGAGACAGAGAGAAAGACAGAGGGAGGTCAGGAATCTAAAATGATAATAAAATATTCATATTAATCTGCTTGGCTCATAAAATATTCAGCTGCGTAATTGTTGGCATTACGTTCGAGTCGAAATCCAGGCCCAGCCAGCTATGACGACAGTCGTCGTGCCAGGAGTGCCATCATCATCATCAGTAGCAACCGAAAGAAAGAAAGAGAGAGAGGGAGAGAAAGAGGAAATGCCAAGGAAAAATCTCACAAGTTTTGTAATTTACACCTGGCTGCCCCGGCCCTCCCCCCTGTCCCAGTCTGACTTCCCTCCAAAAATCAGGCAAACAAAAGAAAGACTTTAATATCAACTTTAAAAAGGAAAAAAGCAGGCCAAGTTTAGATATCAGGAAATAAATAAAATATACCATATATAAATTAAATGTAAATTAATATTTATATTAAATAACAAAGCCAAAAATTATTTAACTGCTCACCAATTTTTCCCCCCGAACTTAATTCACCTGTAAACATGTTAATCATACATTCCCTTGCGACCACAAATTAAATATGCTTATGTATCAAAAGCAAATTATATTAAAAAACAAATTATATTAAAATACAAATTATAATGAAATATAATTGTACACATTATATTAAGAATTGAGATATCAAAAGGGATTCAGTTGGGGCAAGCCAATGCCAGTCACTGGCAATCCCATTAAGCTATTCATAATTGCTCATAATTTTTGGTTGATTTCATTAGCATATGTAACATTTTAATTTGATGTGCTCACACACACACCCATCTGACACACAACCTGCCACGCCCCCACCCTCTCCCCTGTTGGCCACAAAACTCATATGCATAATCAATGGAGCCTCATTAACCTGTCGCTGGAGTCTGGTGTGTTATTGTTGTTGCCTGTTAATTACGCAACCCATAAAATATATATTGCTTCTCATCGCGCTTTACATCAGAATGACGTCGATTAACACCTCATAAATGGCCGTGTGTGTGTGTGCGGTTTGTGTGTAAAACCTGTTAATTGGTTTAACGTTATAAAATTGAAACCGCCAACGTTGTTGTCGGAAGTCGGAAGCCCATGCGGCGTATGCGTAATATATTTGCCACCACTCGCTGCCGAGACCCGCTTCCTGAATGCCATACCTGCCCCCCTCTGGGAAAAAGGGCTACCCCGCTCCGCCGTAACCCTATTTGCCATAAAGTCCAGCCTGTGTTCCCAGCTTTAATTCCTCCAGATATTTGAAAAAATAACTTGACAACTTAATTTAAACAGCGACGAAGCTTGACTGCCCCTTCTTGTATTTATTTTTACTTTTTAATTAATTTGTTTAGATTTCTAAATAATATTTTCCTTTGCTAAATGATTTAATATTCAAGACTTACGGTTTCTACAAAATTTGTGAGCGATTTTAGTGATTGGAACCAAAAGCCAACTCATTAATATTAATACATATGTTTGCCAATAAAATGCAATGCAAAAACCATAACGAAACGGAAGAGATGGAACCACACACATATGCATTTAGTGGCTTCTGTTAATTATGACGCAGACTGTACACATATCACACAGAATTTTGCCATTGCTATTGCCTGTCCTAAGAAGTGAATCAATATAAATGCAGGTCTGTTGCTCTGCTGAAACGGATACGTATGATGATGATACCAATCTGTATGGCTTTAATTTGATCTGATTCCAATAATAATTCATAATTGACTTAATAATGGACTCGATATTAATGTTAATTAAGCCCGGCCGCATGGCAATTAGTTTTTGAGCCCAGGACCCGGCAACCTGCAACCTGCAGCCTGCAGCCTGCAACTTGTAACTTGCAATTGCAGCTTTTCCAGTCTCCACCCGAGACAAAGCCCCAAGTTATCCATGCAAATGCATGACTTTGTTCAACATTTCCGCTGCACCCTCTACACTCCACCTCCTGTGTCCTTGGAGTCCATGCTGCAAGCTGCATATGCCACACAAGGCCATACATATACCAGGAACGAGGCAAAAATTGAAACATGAATTTGTTGGGCCTGAGACTTTGCCGAAATAAGCGAGGGGTGACTCACAAAATATATAGACTTATTGCATGTTTCTTGGAATAAATCGCTAAATACCTTTAAACATTATTTTTTATATTTATCTATTAAAATATAATTTAGCGATACATTAAATATCATCAATAAAAATTTTAGTTTTTTTTAGTAAAAAGTAAAGACTAGTCAGAAATATTGTTTATCAAGGAAATTGTTGTAAAAAGAGCATATATATTTATATATATTTTAAATCCGCCCTCGTTCCCTTCGACTGACCATCTGACTCTGTCAACTTTGTGCCACCATCCTCCAGCCTCAGTTGCAACTCCCGCACCAGTTTCAGCTTTAGATCCAGATGCCCCTTTATCTACCAGTCATCGCATCTTTATGAAGCTGAAGACAAAATTGTGTTGCATCGTTAGTCTAATTGCATTTTGGCCAGGCGACGGCGACAGTAACAACAGATTCGTGTTCTGCTGCTCAACAGTTGCCCGGACGGCCACTACTACAACTACTAACATATAAATCGGATATATATATATACATATGTATATATATATGCATTATCCATATATGCAGGCGGGCAGGCATGCGTGAATGCTGCAGGAATCAAGGCAGCCTCGGCAACAGGACACGTAGTCCCTGTGCTGCTGTTGCTGCGAAGGCTGACGGCTGATGGCATTTTTTGGTTATTAAGACGATACGGCTATGTCGTCGTCACACACCCAAAACGGACACACACGCACACCCATGTAATAACTAGTAATTTGGGTGCTGCGACTTTCGACTCTTTGGACTTATCTTGGCCCAAATGAACCTGACCAACTCGTTCGTAACTGGCATTTAGGGATTCGATTAGAGCCTGCTAACCGACTAATAGATACCCGTGCTTGTATCTGGTTCAAATGGTGATTTTAATATCTTTATCTTGAGCTATAGACATCACTTTAAGGATCAGATTCATTATAAACATCACAATATTGGCTTATTTTAATGATATCCTTATCGTATCTTATCTAACTCAAGTTGAACTTGGCAACAGTAAATCCAGAGCCCAGCTGCTACACTTGGCCCATGCCTGCTCCTGTCCGCTGTCCTCTGGAGTGTGGCCCACAAATGTGTCGCATTCAAATGAACCAAAACTGAATTGTGTCTGAGCCATCAGCCCCATCTTCTCCAGGATGGCCTGGGCAGGACAGTAGTGCTGCTGCTGCTGCTGCTGCTGCTGCAGTCCTGCAATCCTGTTGGCACATTTCGTCGTAGATTTTTGATATTTTCATTACGTGCATCTGCCAGTTACGCTCCATTGTGTGTTGTGTGCGGTGTGTGGGCTGTGGTGGTGTGTGTTCTGTGTTGGGTGTGCGGGGTAAAGGCAGTACATAAAGTGCGGTACATGTGTCCTTTCTTGGCCATTTCCATTCTGGCAGGACTTTAGTCGCTTAATCTCTGCTGACATTTGCTGAAACAGAAGCAGAAGCAGAGGCAGCGGCAGATAAAGAGTCCTGCTGCTGCTTTACAAGCTCATGAATGCGAAAACAACGAGAGGATGTTTGGAGAGATCTACGACTCAAAAAGGACTCTGAATCCTTACGGTTTATTAACTCCAGGGACTGCATTTCAAGTGTGTGTGAAATTAATCGAGTTGCAATGCAAACTCCTCCGAAAAATCTCTTATTTATTATCTATCAATTGATTATTTAAAGAGAATATTTAATATTAATGTTCCATATAATATTTAGAATATGTATTATACATATTATTAAAGTCCTCAATAATGAATTAAAATTAAAATCGTAGTTTTATTATCGAAAATTGGAGGCAATTTTTTTGCCTCGCTCATTTATTAAACAATATTGATTATAGACATATCAAACATTTACGCAAAACCCTCTGATTTGTTGGCTTCCGGCTAGACTATTCGGCACTTCCGTTGAATCCATCATCGTTCTTTCACCTCCCCTTCCAGCTAGTTTACCCCAATTGCCGGGAAATTAGCATCCAAGCGGCTCACCATTTGCATCTTGGGCACCGTACGCCAAAAGAGTAGACCACCACGATAATGTCCACCACGGGCTTGAAGATCTGCAAGGCAGTCGATCCAATGGTTATAAAGAGGCATCCGTGGCGGCTCGCAGGCGGAGATCGGAGCTCCGGTGGCCGCCATGCAGGCGGCGGTGACATGCAATGGATACACCAGCTTACTGACCACCATCTGGATGATAATACCGTTGTACTGCTGCTGGTCGAAGTTTATAGGGACGAGCCGATGGAACAGGTGACTCGCGGCATTAGTTCCGGCCAGAATGGCCCACTCGCCGAGGAAGAGGGGCACAACGCCCGCATAGAGTCCAGCCACACCCTCAGTGCCCAGTATGGCCATTAGGCTTCCCCAGACGCCATCGTAGACGGTTTCGCGGCCCACGAACTGGGCGACCTGGCGCACCATTAGCACGTAGAAGGGATGTGTAAGGGCAACGGAGGTGGCCAGCCGGAAGGTGTCGCATATTAGATTCCACACGAACTCCTTCGCTCCGAGGCGTGACTTGGGTTGGGTATAGGGAGTTAGATGGATGGCATCCATGATCATGTCGCCCAGTAGATAATCAATCCCACTGGCCACAACGCGAGGACCGAGTCCGCGATATAGACCTCTGAACCCGTCCAACTGATAGATGTGTTTTACATAGCGCTGCACGCCGGGCAGATAGAGGCGTGGACGCCATCCAAAGAACGGAAACTTGTACGGAAGTGCCGCAAGTGGCTCGTGGCCCAACTGGATTAAAATCCTTGCCATTTCGTATGGGTGGAGCAGGGCGTTGAGGCCCAGACGAAAGCTGAAACGCACCAGCTGACTGGGCTCGTACTCGGACATGTCGGACAATTCAGATGCTGACCCCGACTCGGCCATCAAAGCCGCGGCAGCACCAGCTGGGGCAGCGGCTGTGGCGACACAGGGCAAGACAATAGCTACTTTATCAGATGCGGAGCGTTGAAGACGAGAGCGAGCCACCAAGTGATAGTTGGCAATCAGACGCTCCACTCGCTGTTCTACATGATGATGAAGGTGCTGCTGCTGTGGTTGCTGCTGCTGTGGTTGCGGCTGCTGCTGTTGCAGCTGTTGCTGCTGCTGCTCCTGTTGTTGTTGCTCTGCATTCGGTGTACGCCGCATCGCGGCTCTGTGGTCTGCATCACCGCCGCCAAACGATGAGCCCTGGCTCATGCACCACTGGCCTTCTCTTGTGTTTACTGCGGGACGGTTATATTCCATTTTATCTGAATTTTTTTATAATATTGGTCTCAAAAAACTCGAATTTAGTCGTACGAACGGATGATCGAACCGAATTTGCCTTTAGTCGGACGAACAATGAACTGGCTAGTGGAGGTGCTAGGGTACCAGGTTTTTGACACTTGGCAACTTGACAGCAGGGCATACTTGGATAGAAAATGTATGAATTATATTTAATATAATATATGTAATAACAAATAGGAACTCGAAACTTTCAGCTCATTTTTTCAGTCTCAATCTCGTTGTCCTTACTTGTTGTCAAGTTATCAAAAAAGCATTATTATTGTATATATATAATACAAGCACAGGGGTTTTCAGTGAATCAAAGTTAAATTTATAATATTTTTTTAATATTCACAAACACATATAATTTATTCTGCTATAAAAATCCTTGATCCAATGGCATAGAAAGTGTTTCCAAGTGACAAAGTTGAAGTTTTGCCGCCAGTTTCAGCTTCAGTTTCATATTCCAGGAATTAAATTGGACACACTGAAGTTTTCTTGATTGGCTCTGCTTCGGCTGGCGCTGCTTTTCTTTCTCTGTTCCCTGATTACAAATCCCGGAAAATCTGGAAAATGGCAGCCGCTGCCCCCCTCCCCGATGGCTGTCTCGTATTCACTTACTTTTGCAACATGAAATTTCAATTAGGCTGACCCCGCAGCCCTTTTGCTGTTTTTCTGGTCAATTAAATGCAACCAATCCGCCATCAACCCCAGCCCCCAGCGAAACCCTTGCCCATGGGACTGCATGTTTCTGTTTTATTTTTTTTTTTTGTTTTTGTTAAAAGCCGTTAAGACCTAGTATCAAAATCGAACAAAACAAGGGAGATCACTGGGCAGGGCAGAGCACAGGGTAAGCTTCTCTTGAAAAAAACAAGAAAAATAAACAAGCTACAAATGTATTGATTGCGGTTTAAACGAAAGGAATCGTTTAAATTTATGTTCCTTATAAATAAATAAAATATACATGTTATTCTAAATAATATATATTTCATTATCCATGCCTTATCTAACGTCCTTGAATTTTACACTTCATTAT
Source organism: Drosophila mayri (assembly GCA_008042485.1). Lineage (NCBI taxonomy): Eukaryota > Metazoa > Arthropoda > Insecta > Diptera > Drosophilidae > Drosophila > Drosophila mayri. Next base: position 66,725 of record VNJN01004559.1, on the reverse strand, counting down.
TTGGCAATTTTCCTCTAACTTAGACTGTCCCGAATTCCGTTGAGTCCAGCTAAGCTTTGGCCTTTTGGAGCCTGGAAACCAATCAAACAGCTCTTAACCCGCCCACTTTTAACCCTCCATCGCCCCCCACGGTTCAAGCAATCGCATGCAATCCATTCCGACCAAGCGACCGAAAGCAAATGCAACTTATGCGACACGCACAGTTGATTAACAATGTCGCAATTTTTGAACCGACCCAGGGTCGAAATCTCTATAGCCCCTGGCTAGAATACAGAGAGAGAAAAGTTAACAGAAATTTTACAGTTTATAAATGGCATTGTATTTTGTATTATTTATGGTATTATTTAACCCCATCAAACTGCGTCTAAAACAAAAGTTGAAAAGAGTTTAGTTATTGAATTTTAAAAATGTGTATTTAAGAATGTTTCCTTTTGCCAATAATTACTTGAATTAACTAATTGTTTAATTTAAATGTATTTCTTGATCATTGCATATCTGGTAATTGTATAGTTTTCAGTGCACCCACACACACTGTCACGATTATTGCACGTCACTAATTAGTGATGTGTGCGACGCATCGCGCCTAAAATTTCTGACCATCAAAAGGGGGCAGAGGCGGTGTGTGTGTGTGTGTGGTGGGAAAGGGCTTTATGGCGGTGGTTCGGGGTGCGGAGGGTGATGGGGGTTATAGGCCATGGGGCGAGTCTGAAGGGGGTGGCCATTGGCAGAGCGAGACCTGACGTTGACATTCCACTAACAGTGAAATTGTTTTCCAAATCCTAAGCTTGCATGTTAGCCACAAGCAGCAGCATCACCATCCCCAGAGGGGGTTTTAAGAGGGGGTTTCAGGGAGGGACAACCACGAACGGCAGTGGCGAATGAATGGCAATGAATGCGACACTGGACACCCGGCCGGAGCGGACAGTAGGCATTTTCAGCGCCATGGCCATGGCCATGCATCACCGAATGGCCATGCAGCCCCCCTATCCAGAGTCACTGCACCCCGCGAGCTCTGTTGCCCTCCCCCTTCGGCAGTGGATCCCACGTTGCGTGTGTGGTAAATAGTGAACTGTTCGCATTTTCCCCAAACTCCCTGCACGCTTTCCCAGCAATAGTTCCCTCACAAAATGGATACATTCACAAATCTGCAAAGCTGATTTTTTAGTACGGATTTTTAAGCGAAAGAAATTTATATTTTAGGTTGAAGGCGTGCTAGTTTAGAGACTAAACCCTCTTTGAAAAATAAATATACTATATTTTAAATGTCTTGTTTATGTAACATTTATGTAAACTTCGGTTTTTTAATGTGGATTTTTGTTTTACATTTTAAATGTAATTTTTTCTACATTATAATAATGACGAATATTTAAAGCAGATTTTCCTTTTTTAAATGTATTTTTATTATTAATCATTTGTATAATTTTTATCCTGAAAAATCCTTTAAGAAAGTGTATGCTGGAGCTGCTTTAGCTCTCCGCCAAAATCCCAACTTCTTGTTGCATTTGCACTCAAACAATTTTGTTGTTTTCTTTTTTTTTTTTGATGAGAACTGAGAACGGAGAACTGACTAACCGAATGAGGAGTGTGAGCAGGAGCAGGAGCAGGAGCAGGACTACGATAGGCGGGAGTTAGTGGACATCGCTGCTGTCTGGGGATTAAAACTGCCGGATGCAGTGCGGAAATCAAAATGCTATGGCGGCCAGCCATCGGACGCAACTGACGAGCGGATGGTGTCCGCTGGCAGGACTCCTCGCTCTGCTCTGCTCTGTTCTCCTCTTCTTTCCCCCCCGAAAAAAGAAGGCCAAAACCCAAACGATTCGGAATCAAAATGGAACTGGAAATGGGAATGGGAACCGGACAAGGATTTCGGCTAGAAGGGAGGGGAGGAGGTAACAGCAGTTTAAATGGCAACTAATCGCAAAAGGCAGTTGGTTCAGTTTCATGCAGAGAAAGAGAGAGGGTCCTTTATGTCCTTTATGCAATAATTAATTATTATTTTCAAGACTTTAACACATTTATATGGAGCTTTTACAACTCTTTTTACGAATTTTAAGCTAACTAAAATTCTTGAAATATTTCTAGCAAATAGATACATTTTTTCTGCCACTGTATACATGGCGCATCGGACATGGCCACGTTTAGATAGCCATGTGGAGGTGTTTGCATAATGAATGAGTCCCGGCCATCAACTGCGGCTGCTGAATTGGGGGAAATGCGTGGAAAATGGGTGGGAAAATGGGCGGAGGAAAATCAGGAACGGTGACTGGGTCTCACGCACAAGACAATGAAATCAAACGACAAACGCAAATGTGATCAATTACAGTTTGTGAATTTTAACGGCCTGAAAGCCAGCAGGCCAAAAACTGCAACTGCGATTGTTGTCCATTTGCGGCCACATATCCTCCAGGAGGAGGACTAACTTCTTTTTTGCTGGCTACACAAGTCATTAATGTAATTATGTTAATATACATTCACCCACTGACAGTGGAGCACACAGGACTCGAAGGCTAGGACAACTAGGAGACCTAAACTGCTGCCGGAAGTCTGTCAATTTGCGTATAATTTGTTTATGAGCTTCACACACGCACGCACAGGGAGAGAGAGAGGGAGCTGCACAGAAACGCCTCCAGAGCGGAAACGGAAGCTGGAAATCTGAGCAAGGAAACATTTTGATTTCATTCAGACATGGCTGTGCCTCTCTCTCTTACCATCTTCGGGCAAACAGTGATGGTCATGCAATAATAACAAAAGAAAATTTAAATTTAATTAAACTTCAAATATGCCAAATATAAAAAAAATTAAAATATATTCCTTTTGCGCCTAGTTTATAACTTTTTGTTTTCATCTACATATGTGATATATGTATGTATATTTTTAATTCTAAGCCATGCTTTTAGGTTGAGCCCTGCTGTTGGTCTCCGACCTCGTGACACAATCGTTGCTGGGAATTCTTGAGCACTTGGGTGGAGTTCAGAAGTTCACCCAGTGTGAAGCGTGAAGTGTTTTAAAAATTAAAGCATCCCATGGGATTCAATGCAGTCTCAGTATAAAGGCTTTAAGGAGGATGCCATTAAGTTACATAAACTGTAAAATCATCCAAGAATAAAATCATGTACCTTTTTCAAAGTCACTCATTCACCACATACAATTTTTGAGAGGATCGTAGTTTGTGTGAATTTCTATTTTCTATTATTTTCTGGCTGTGAGTTAGGAGACTTCGATAAGATCGCGAGCAAAATTCACTATCGTCGGGACACAAGCAGGCAACCCAGGAACCAAGTCATGGCCCGGTACCTTGTGAAGGTCATCGGTCTGGGCGCCCAGGCGATCGGTCGGGCACTCGTGAAGACAGTGCGCCAGGAGATCGAGTCCTTCCATGAGGCGGCCCGCCTCCGTCAGGCGCTCAACAACTCCAAGAACACCAACACCGCCGCCGATGAGAAGAATGGTATGACCCTTACAGAGGCCAAGCTAATTCTGAATATCAAAGATTTGGGTGACCAAAACAAGATCGACACGAACTACCAGCACCTATTTGAAGCGAACAAGAAGCCCTCCGGTGGCTCCTTCTATCTCCAGTCGAAAGTCTATCGTGCCAAAGAGCGCATTGACCAGGAGCTGGCCAAACTCCATGAGACCATTCCCGGTGGCATTGGGACGCAAGTGGAAGGCCAGCTCCAGGCCAAGAAGCCAGGCCTAGAGAGCCAACGAGACTAGCCCCACCAGGATTCCAGCCCACTTGCCTTGATGTACCATCGAAATTCGTCCTGTCCTTTGTTTAATCACCAAAATCGTTAAAAAGATAAATAGACAAAATAGGCAAGTGAAAATAATGATATATACATTTATAATATTAGGAAGTGTGCTTCGCATGTGCTTTTAATTAATAAACCTAAAAATATATTAATGAAAGTGGTTTTTTTTTTTAAATTATATAACAAAATATTTATTTAGATACCCAAAACTTGTCTTGCTCAGTTTTCTTTAATCAAAATAATAATAATTTTTACTTATAAATATACATATTGATATTTTTATATATAAATGGGTTTTATTATTTTCCTTGCCTTCTATAAAAAATTATTAAAACTTTTAATAACCGAAGATCCTTGAGCTTGCTTTTCTGAGAACAAAAAAAAGAGCTGCAAATCTGTTTAAATAATCTATAATTCCGCCTTAGACTAGACCACCTTTTATGGCTGAAGCACCATGAACTAGGATACGCTAGAAACTTGAAATTGAAAACATCAAAACGAACAATTAAGATATGTACCATTAAATTTTAATGGGAAATTAATACGTCACCGGTTAATCTATGGCCACACACTTTAATACTAATTTCCATTGGCGCACACACATATATATATAATATACATGGGCATAGGAAAATGTCAACGAAAATGAAAAAGAGCAACAATTTACATTCAGATGGCGTTTAATATCTGTTCGGGACATGTCATTGATCTCTATAATGAGGCACGTTTTACCAAAGCAAAAGTTTTCCACACACACACACACACACCTGCATATTGTATTATGGCAATTTTCAATTTGCGTACGCATTTTAAATGCAATTTTCCATTTTCCGCCGCGGCAAAGCGAGGCGAGACGAGGCGGCAGGCTCCATAAAATGCAAGTGATTTATTTATACGCATTGTTCAGGGCGGGGAAGCGGGGGCGAAAGGGGAGCCGGCGAACCAAACTCTTAATAAAAACAATTAAGCCAAATTGGCCACAATTGTAGGCAAAAATGAAATAAAAACGCAAATAAATTGAAATTGAATAAGCAAATAAAGAGTGCGCGTTGATCAAGATGGCGGAAAAGTGAGTGGAAAAGTGTATGATGGCGGGAAAAAGGCGAGCACTTGAGTGGAAATGCAGCCGAGTGTCGTCATCATCATCAAGGGGACATCGCATCGCATTGCATTGCATCGCAGCCAAGGAAAGCTCACACAAGTGCGGAAAATCGAGAAAAGTGACACTTTTACACTGAGGAAAGCAGGAAGCGGGGTATCCCTTAAGGCAGTCGAATGAATAATATTTTTATAACCTTTCAAGGCTTTATAAGGAAAGAGTCACCTCCAAATATTATTTTGTCAAAAACTATAAAAAATTTGAATATTTAAAATGCAGATTTGTTAGCCCATCAAAAAACATTTTTAGCTTAGTTCTATTTGATTTTACATTTAAATAAATAATAAAAATAACCGAATTATTTAAAAGTTACCATCATCAAACTATATAACTGCTGTCTAAATATATTTATTGCTTAAAGGGTACTGCATGGTTATTATTATTATGAATTCAAACCCCTATTTTGCTCAGTGTACATACAGATATTGGCAGAAGTGCAGCAGCAAAGTCGGCGATGCGATTTGCGTTCTCTCTGCTGTTCTTTTTTTAAATTTCTTTCTTTAGTTTTTTTTATGCTGGAACTCGTTTTAACTTTTTAGTATGGAAAAACTATTCAAGTCTAATGGCACGAAAGAAAATAATGACGCGCAATACACTTCGACAGTTTAAGCGGATTCACATGATTACAACAGAGTAGGGAGTGGAGAGTGGAGACAGGATGAGCAGGAGGAGTGGAGAAAGGAGAGTGGAGAAAAAGAGCGGGCAGTAAGTAATGATGTCTGTCGATGTTTGCAGAAACTTGTTAACCATTTGAGGGCGACAAATGTCGAAGGCATTAGACCAAGTTATAAGAGAGCACAGTGGTAAATATTTCTTAAAATATAAATTAAAATTCTATATATTAACAATATGTATACATTCAAAATATGTTTATTTAAAATGTAAATAAATATTAAAAAATATATTAAAGAAGTAACCTCTTCCTCATTTTAATCCCTTTATTATAATCCTTATTTTTAGATACTTTTTAAGAGCTTTATTTATGTAAACTCCTTTCCCATTTTATGTTGCCGAATCCCTTTAAATTATCCATTGTTTCCTACTGTGTCTTTATCTCCATCAGGCACTTGATGGCGTCTAGTTCCACTCGAGAGCTTCTAACAAATTGCTTGAGATATGAGGGGCCATGGGGAGCTCTGCTCTCGTAGTTTTAACAAATTTATTGCTTTTAATTGCAAATATTTGACAGGACCTGCTGCTGCGGGGCAAAAATCGATGAGGATAAAACATGGCCTAATAAAGTGGCTGGTTTATAGACGAAAAAGGGGAGGGAAAAGTGTAAAAGTGAGAGGAGGGCATGCCTCGAGTGCAAGAAAAATGCATGTCATGTACAGTGTACACTAGTGTCGTCTCTATGATTGCCTAATTCAATTATTATTCAAATCATATAATTTCATTTCTTTCGTTTTATTTATTTACTTTTTTTTTGATTTTGTGGCACGCACCGACTGCGGTGACAGGATGTTGTAATCACATTACGTATACGACCGCGGGACGCGCGCATGTGGCGTATACTTGATGCGTCGCATACGCCAAATCCAATTTCCCGCTGTGCGAATGAAAATTGCTCGCTTCATTCCATACATTGTTCCATTCCTTGCGAGGAGTATGCTTTGTCTCCGGCTTATCCTTCATTTATTTATTTTATTCTTTTGCTTTTTCAGTTTTTTTTTTTCATTTTTTTTTTTGCATATTAATATTGTTAAAAGCGAGCCGTCGCTCTACAAAATTAGCCAGCCATTCATGAGCACTCCGCGTTTGCCATTCACCAGCCGCCAGTCGGCAGTCTGCATTCATCGTTCCGGGAATCCCATCAACATGGAGCAGCAGGAGGCGGAGGCCATATCAATTTACCCACCGGAAGGCACGCAGAAGCAACATCGGTGGCAACAAAAGGTATGAATCGGTTTGGTCCTTCTCGGCGGGAGTTCAAAAATCGTAAACATATCTCTGAAGGGTTCAGAGGGGGGAGAGAGTACAGCAAAGCCAGGACACTGCAAACGAAAGCTACAAACAAATACAAAATAAATATGGCCTTAATTAATTAATATAATAATTGCAGAAAAATAATGAATTATCCTTTTTTTGATAAGATATTACTGCTAGCCAGTGTCCACTGTGGCCACGTAATATGAGTGTGCGTCTCTGTCCGTTTGTATGCACTTATTAATGCGTATTCATTGTCACATCCGGCGCGAGGAAATTATATTCCCCACCAGGCGGCAGGGACGAGGGGGAGTCCTCCAGCCCAATCCCAATCCCAATCCCAATCCAGCTATATTCTCCTCCTTCCATTTACCTTTTTGCCAGAGCCACAATCATCGACTCATTTGCCGGCACCGCCTTGCCTTGCCTTGCCTTGCCTTGCGGATAGCAGACGTTTTCCTTTTGTCGATTTAATTGAAATAATTGCAAAAATGCAAATTGAATGGACAACAGTTGACACAGGATATTAACCATGGACGGGCATGGCCGCGAGGAGCAACAGAAGCAGGAGCAGGATCTGTGGGTGTGGATGCTCCCGCTGAGCAAGGAGCATTAATGAGCTAACGAATGAACGCTGTATAATTGAGTGGAGACCGCATGTGCAGCTGGCCGGGATCAATGACCCCTTTGTCGGGGATCGGAGGCAAAGTAAAAAGTTACTTGTAGATTTTAAAATTCGAGTATTTAATTTAAGTTTTAAGGACGAAGATTGATGGATATTCATACTTTTTTTAGTAACCTCAGTGCGGCACTGTGGCATTCGCGGCCATCCGTAATGGGGCCAGGAGCGATTCAAATGTCCAACAGACAGACTCGCCACATTGTGCTGTTCCATGAAGGACCTAGGATACGGGCAGGAGGCATGGCCGGATGCGGTGGCCACTCTGGCCAAAGCGGCGTCCTCATCGAATGTTGTCGATGTCGATGACGCTGTGTCTGGGCAACTTCCGCTGCATTGAGTGTGATTCTCTCTGTGCGTGTGTGTGTGGCGTATCCTTTTATCCTGCGTAGGAGCCAATGTATGTGTGTGGCCGCAGGTTGCACCGTAATTGTGTTGATTAGCTAATTAGATGTAATTTCGCGGCCGGAAATTGGCAGTTGCTGCAGTCGGGGCGGCAGCCATTAGGACGGCGACAGTTTTGCCGAGTGGCTTGTGTCCTTGTTGCCACCGCCCCATGCAAATTTTTAAGTGCCACCGCAGCGTAATCTTGTCATGAATATGTTTGTTTAGCGAGCGAAGCCTTGAAGAGTTCCGCTTTATAGGATTCGGATTCGGATCCGGATGCCCGATCCCCATGCCCTCTTCTAGTTTCTTCTTTTTTTTTAACGCAGCTCGGATGATGCTGACGTAAAAGTCGCGCCATAAAAATTCATTGCCAAACGAGGCAAGGCATTGCTGGGACTGAGAGGAGAACGGGAATGAGGACGAGGATGTGGCAGTGGATGTGGCACTGGCACTGGCAGTGGCAATTGCCGAGAGTAGTCGCAGTCCAGACTGAGCTGCAAAAAGCCACTGGAGCGCCGGTTGGGTAACGGATCTGAAACTTCAACTGGGCCAGGACACTGCAAAGAGCTGCGCGAGACACTGGCCCAGAAATCATTTACAAAAAAGTATTTAGAAATAATTTAATTATGCCAAAAAAAAAATATACTCGAAGTTTTGGACCATGATTTTAAATATTAAAAACACTTTAAAAACTTTTAGAAATTAAAACCACATTCAACTATCGAAAAATATATCTAAAAATATTTTTTGAATATCATTCACACTCGCTGCTTGAAAACCAAAAATAGGAAACATTTTATAAAAGGAATTGCATAAAGTTCTCTTTCTTATTTTTTGTATTTTTTTCTTCGCTGCTTTTCCCCTAAACAGCGCAGCGTATTAAAGGCGACAGTGGGGAAAATGTGGGCTGGAAAATGGGAAATGGGTTGGGAAATGGGCCATGGGCGATGGTGGATGGGATGTATCGCTTCAGACTGTGCGACGAAAACGACATCGCAGGCAATGAGCTTAAGTTCAATACATTTACTTGAATTTCCAGCGAGCGACAAGGACGAAGACGATGTCGTTGACTAGTTGGCTCCCAAGGATGAGTCGAAGGCAAGGAAGGGGGGATGCAAGGAAGCTGCAAGGGCTGGCACACAGAAAGAAAAATTTAGGAAATTAGGGAAAAGCATTAAATTATTTATATAAATATATATAAACATATTTTTATTAATTCATAAAATAAAACTATAAAAAATACAGGCCGAAGGCGCAGAACAACAAGTAACAATGTTTATTTCCGTATAAAAAACTTGCAATTAAATAAATAAAATATGTATAGTATATTTAATAAATAAAGTAGCAAAAGAAAATTAAATTGATTACCAAAATAAACTAAGATTAAAAAAGACAGCGTAAAGCTAGAACAAAAGATATTGTTTTTATTGCATTTAAAATAATCAATTAAATAAAATCTTGCCAAATTATTAAATTAATAAAATATATATTATATTATTATCTGTATATTGCAGTTTTTAATGTGCTAAAAATATATTTTTTTTACAGTGTGCAAAGCCGAAGCCAGGCAACGTTGTGCCCATTACAGACAGTTTTTGTGGCGAGAAATTTCAAAAAGCTCAAATGTGCGAGGCGATAAGCAAAGCAGCAAGAGATTGGCCCTGGTAAGGTCCTGGTCCTAGGTCCTGAAGCAGCAGCAACAGAGGAGGATGAAGGATGGGGCGGGGAGGCAATGGCAGCACTTACATGTAACCAGTCGATGGCGACAACGGCAGCCGCAAATGTTGCAAGGATTGCCGGCAAGAAGCACACACAGAATTGATGTCTATGTGGTGTGCGGCAAAGGACGAGCAACGAGCAACGAAGGACGCAGGACGTAACTATTCGGGGGTGGTCCTGGCCAGATCGGCGGGGGTTGATTCGCCAGCGCAAGTTTTGGTTTTCAAAATTTATCGCTTTTAGATAAAACGTTTTGCGTTTTTACGATACGAGCAGCGAACACTTTGGCCAACTATCCTCGAAGCCAAGCGCAGCTGGAGGGGATGTCCTTTGAGCCACTGGAGCTGTGCATGAGCAGGAGCAGCCAGAATGGTGGTGGTGGTGGACTGACTGGCAGTGGGAGCGGCATCTGTGGATTATGAAGTAATTTAATTAAAACGCCTGGAACGCAAATAAATCCAGCATTATTTATGCGACGCCCCATTGAAGAAACGTGACAGGAGTCGTGGCTTATTTAAAATTATTTATATAAGTTATTTTTAAAGTGTGGTTTAAGGGAAAAATTAATTTAATAAAATCAAATTAATGTTCTATGGTTTATTGTGTGGTTTGAAGGAAAACTAAAGTCCAATTAAAAGAAATTAAAATTAAATTAAAATTAAATTAGAAAGTCATATTGAAATATTTAAACTTGTATCATATAAAAACCATTTGCTTTATCTTTTATTTTATTAATTTATTATAATAAATATTATTTTCTCAGCTTTGTCCCTAAAAACCTTCCAACTCTGCCATAAAATCCTTTGGGTATTAGCAATTCCCAGACAAAAACAAGCATTGCTATGATATTGGCCCAAAGGATAAGCCAGAAGAGAGCGGCCAGCTCCCGCATGGAGAGGACATTCTGCCGCACGGAGACCACCTGCTGCTCCTCGGCCTCCGGGAGCCGCGGATCACCATCGATACCGTCCAGGGTGCTGTACACTGTGGTGGCTATCCTGGCCACACTCTCGTCCGTCTCATCCACGGCACTCACATATTGACGCGTCCAGTGCTCCAGGAAGCCATGGGCATGGGCATGCTGGATCTGCTTGTTGAGCACTCCCACCAAGTGTGAGTGACGCCTCACATAGAAGGCCAACTGCTGGGTGTAGATGCGTTCCCGGACCAGATGCAGGCGCCGGCTCATCGGATGTACCTTCCGGAAGTAGCCAAAGTACTCGTACGGCGTCAGGATGGCCAATCGTGCCGCCGTGCCACTCTGCCTGGCCAAAGCCGGAAAGGACTGCAGCTCACTGCCCTCCAGTTGGAGCAGCTGGCTGGGCTGCAACTCTGGAAGGCTGGCCAGGATTCTGGCCTCATTCCCCTCTGCCAGCTGAATGGTGAAGCGCTGGGCCAGCACCTCGGCAATTGTCTGCGGCGGATTGCGCTGCGTATCCTGGCGCAGCAGCTGGTACATGCCAGACTGGTAGCCGCTGCGCAGGACCAAACTGGACAGCAGCCAGGTGAGGATGACCAGGCGGCCGGCCAGCCTTCGGGGCAGGAATCGATCGAGAAGATTGCCGCCCATGGTCAGCACCAGCAGCTGGTAGTACGGATGCGGTGGCAACTCCCGCTTAGGCCATCGTCTCACCACCACGGCCAGCAGCAGGCAGGCCAGGATCAGCACCACAGCAATGGCCCGCCACAGGAGTGGGGCAAAGGGAAAGGCCAGCTTCTCGTAGGCGGAGTAGGCGCTCTGCAGGTTCGTCACCAGCATGATGTGGCTCATGAAGTAGTACGTGGACTGCGAGTAAGGGATCTCGCTGCCGGCGCTAGGCTTGAAATGGAATCCGCCCAGGGAGAAATCGGCATGCTTACCGAAGATCTGTTGGAAGATGGAGATAAACATAAATAGGACTTAAGGACTCCCCACATACCTCATCGAATATGCTGCCCGACTCGTCGAAGGTGGCCAGAACTTCGTCCTTGCTCATCCAATAGAGGCCAACGCTGAAGTTCAGGTTATCCGCCATGAACTGCAGCAGGGCACCCTCAATGCCCACAAAGGCGGCTCCCTTGCCGGGATCGGGACGCCAGACTAAATACGGCATATCCTCCCAGGTGGCGCAAGTCAAACGGCAGCCATGAAAGTTGCCCAACTTCTCGGGAAAGTAATCCGAGCTGTCCCACTCTTCAGAGTCCCAGTGAAAGCGATTCACCACGCTGGCCCTGATCACCTGGCAGTCATGGTCGACGCTGAAGGGGAAGTAGCTGATCATGATGAGCTGGCCGGCAGTGGAACGCAGAACCAGACCCACATTTAGGACACTCAAACGCCAGAGCAGCTGCAGGGCCAGCTGCACCTCCTCGCCGTTCGCCTCCGTGGGCAGGGACATGTACACAAGAGTGTGCGAGAGATCCTGAGTGGCTCGAATCCGCCCGTAGATCTTGGCCAGGGACTGCAGGTCATCCACTAGCACCAGGACAGCATGTACATAGGGCTTGTACTCCATGGATGACTGGCGAAAGAGCCGCCTTGCCTGACCCGTGGACGGCAGGCTGATTAACAGCCGGCTGAGAAGGTCCTCCAAGTGGAAAGCTGACGCTGCGGAGGGGGCACTGATGTGTGTGTATATGTACAGGGTCTTCAGTTGACCCATCTCCGAATTCACCAGCACTTGGGTTAGAGCCTTTGCTAAGCCCGAAACCGGTCTGGATTCCGATCCAAATATCACTCTTGGCACTGCGCCAGCAACGAGAAGGCAGAAAACGACACGCCACCAGCACTGCATGGTTAAGGACTCGTCCGAGGAAAAAATAGTATTAGAGCCTCCTTCTGTGCGCTGGCTCCAACCTTCCCGAGGGAAATCTTTGAAGTGGCTCCAACCAATTGCGTTAATCGTATCACATTAACGGGGATTCCCCTGAGACCGCGAGAGTTGGTTACAGAGGCAACCCATTATTAGCTCCTCGTGGCACTTGGAAACTATTTTATTTATTTATTATATTCATTGATTTATGCATTTGTTTTTTGTGAATATTATTGCATAAATTTTAGCAGAAGTTTTGTAAGTAGGGTAATTTTAATTTAAAACAAGTTTACACTTATAATTATAGCTCTAGAGTCATGATAATAATAAAAAAAATGTTTGATTTAAATCCTTAAAACAAAACCCTTTTTGAATAGAAACAAGAAAGGAGATAGGAAAATTACAAAATGTTAATGGTGTTAGCAGGCGCTGTTACACTGTTAATGTTAATGTGAAGTGATGTTAGTGGTGTTAGCAGGGGCAGCCAGAAAGTATGCAATGAAATTTGTGTATGCACTAATTGCTGTTACACTGTTAATGTTAATGTTAAGTATAGTTAATGGTGTTAGCAGACGCAGACAGAAATTATCCAGTACTTCCACTCATTTCTTTTAAAGTAAAGTTGAGAGATGTTAACGGCGTGAATTATGAGGCCTTAGCAGTGAGTCTTAGCAGTCAGTGGAAGTATTGGCTGAATGAGTGAAATGTTATAAGGGGTTAGTAACATGGGCAACTTTTAAAAACATTTGAAATATCATAACTTAGACAACAGTGCTTCAATTTCAATTCTGAGAGTTTTTTGCAGCATAATAAATCTGCTTACTTAATTAAACTAAGTTTTCAGATTTCATTATTGGTCAATTTTTGCAAATTATAATTACCTGCAAGGGTATACAAATATTTCAACCGCCGCAATGCTACCACTATAAATCTATTTTTTCTTTTTGTATCTCACTTTCCCATCTGCTTATTCAAAAAAAATTAAAATCCACATTTTATGTATTTATTTTTATTATTTAATCATTTAAACAAAAGTCTGGTCATCAGCAGCATCATCGTCATCGAACTCAAAGTAGTCAATGTCGTTGTCCTCCCGCTCAGTTTCGCTGCTGAAGTTGCTCTTGGGTTCGCTGCTCTCCTTGGCCACCGCTTCCGCCTCCGCCTCTGCCTCCTGCTCGGAATCCTTGCCAAGAAGAACATCCCCCTCCGTGTCGTCCTCGAAGAGACTTCGCTCGGCAGCACCCAGCTCGTAGACAGGTCTTTCCTCCTCCTCCTTCACCACCTGCTCCTTCTCAGGCTTTGGCTTTTTATTGTCGCTCGAAATCTTGCCCAGAATCGGTGGCTGCACCTCCACTCGAGTCTGGTTGTGATGATGATTCAGCATGCCCTTGTAGAGGTGGGGAAAACGTCGCTGGAAGTCGATCTTAATGCGGAGCAGCCGCTCCAGCATGCCGGGCGTGAGAATGCCCGGCCCCTGCCCCGGCTGGCTGCCCATGATGTGTGTGTCCCGGCGATGGCGACTGTCCCGCAGATAGGCGGCATAGCTGCCGCCGCCCGTAAACAGAGGATAATGGGGATCATAGGCCTTGGTGTTCCAGGGATCGTCGGGTCTCTCCACGGGCAGCAGGCCCATAAACGGATGCAGCAGTCCCTCGCCGTAAGTGAAAATGGAGCCCACTTGGGGGTCAGATGAAGATGCTGGCGGTGGTGGTGCGGTGGTGTCGATTTCGGATGGTGCTGATGATGGACTGATATGAAAATGGAAGATGAAGATGGATGGTTTGGCGGTGATTATTGTGAACTACTTTGTCTAGGCTCTAAGCTAGGATTATGATTATGGTTAGGTCTATGGTTAGTAATGGGCTTATGGACTCGTGCTGGGAAGGATTACATCCTAATGGGGCTTCTGATGGTGGTGATTGCTGGCTGCTGCTGCTGCTGCCTTCTCCTTAGCCTCTTGCGCTTGACCAGCTTGCTGCTCGCCGAGGCCTTGGAGAGACCATTGCTAAAATTCTTTGAGGCGCTGGATCTGCGCTCCTTCTGCAGCTGCAGACGCAGGAGATCGTTGAGCACATCCACCAGGCGATCTAGCTTGGTGCTACTCACGCTTGCCTGGGTGGTTATCCTGGAGCTGCCGGTGTCCTTCTTTATCGGTGTGACCTTTTTGGCCGACGGAGTGGCCTTTTTGGCCAACGATTTTACCTTTTTTTTGGGTCGCTGCGGCAACCTTGCCTGCCGCGTGGACCTCACCCAGCCCTCATCGCTGGGGCTGGCCGTCTCCTCTTGGCTCATCTGGATATTCCTTCTCCTGCCGGAGCTGCTTCTCCCTGCCGTGCTCCTTCTGCGCACAAACTTACCGCGAAGGGCATAGGGAGTGGGTGGGGTGACGGCATCACGGCGGCCACTCCCATTGAGGGCCACGTTCAGCATGTGAGCCCGCAGCTTCACGCTCAGCGGAGCAGCTGCTCTCTTGGCCTTGCCCTCCGAATCGGAGGCTGGGGAGGCGGGCTCATCGGCCTGGAACTCTGGATACGAGGAGTACTCCTGGCTGAGGGGTGCCTCGTAGGGTGAACCCTTCGGCAGCTCCAGGTTGCCGCCTTCGGCATACTGACGCTCATGGCTCTTGGTTAGATAGTCGGTGTCGTAGCCCCGGTTGGCCAGGATGCGCTGCCAGTTGCCTTCCTCCTCCTCGTAGCCCAGCTTATTGGCGTCGAGGGAAGCCGTGGCGACGGCAGAGGCGGTGCCCAGTTGCTCGTCCACCTTGGCAATGGCATTGGCCTTCTGCGATCTGAGAGAAGGAGGAGAAGATGCAGGTGGTGGCGGCGGGCTGGGGGAAGTAGGAGTCTCTGCGGTTGTTGTTGAGATGCCCGTGCACTCGGCGTCCTCCTCCTGATCGTCCTCATCTTCCTGCTCCGTCTGCTCTTCATCTTTGGCCTGCTTTTCCGTGGCAGATTTCTCCTTTAACTGCTTGGGCTTCTCCGCTTCCTTTTCCTTGGCCAACTCTTTAGGCTGCTCCTCAGCCTTGGCCTGCGGCTCCTCCTCTTTGATTGGCTTCTTCTCTTTCTCCTCCTTGGGCTCCTCCTCCAACTCATCTTCTTGGGGAGCCAAATTCACCTTGAGCTGCTCCTGTATCTTTTGGCACCTTCTGTTGGCCTCCATAAGCTCCATCTTCAGCTTATGCACGGACCTATGCAGCTCACGGATCTCCTCCTTTTGCTGGAACATGGACTCGGTCATGCGCAAAGTTTCAGAAGCCGCCGAATCCTGCTGCATCTCCGCCTCCTCCTCCGCGGCCTCTGCCTCTCTGGGTGGACTCGCCGTGGTGGTTGAGCTTACGGGTGTAGCCTCCGAAGTGGAACTGGCCTCCGTTGTGTTTGTGGGCGGTGGAGCCGCTGTGGTCAGCCGCACAAAGTCCTGGTGATGGTACTGATGCTGATGGTGATGATGATGGTGATGATTCTGCTGGTGAGGATCGGACTGCAGTTGCTCGGCATCTACCGGCTCCTGGGGCATATCCTCAGCATACTGATCCCCGCCAATCTCCAACGGCTCCTGGCTAGCACGCTCCAGGGCCTCTCGTATGGAGGCCGCATTGTAACGCATCAGAGCCTCGGCGGGATCCTCGTCCGGACTTAATGTGATCTCCTTCAGGCCCATCTTGTATTCCCGCCGCAACTCATTGAGGGAGCCCTCATCGATGGTCTCCAGGGTTCCATACTCGGCGGTACTGCGTCGGTTGCGTCTATTACTCCTGCTCCCGGCCTTGCAGGGGCATCTAGAGCTGCTACTGCCCACCAGATTCCGTTTGAATCCCCCAGAGCTGCCGCACTGGCAGCTACTGCCGCAGGAGCACTGCAATCTGCCACAGGAGCAACCTTTGGGCGCCGAATTGGACCCATGCCCATGCCCAGCCCCATCCCCATCCCCACCGATTCTTGTGTGAAAAATGGCTAACCTTTTGTGGACTCGATGCGTCAATGATGGCGGTGACGGCGCTGGTGTTGTTGTCGTCACGGAGGGAGCAGCTGTTGATCCACTCCTGGCGACCTGGTCTGGTTGCGGATTTATTGTCTGAAATGCGTCGCCTGTTTAATGCCATGAGAAGAAGGGGCGAATGAATCGTATGAAATGGATCAGATGGCATCTACGGCTCTACGGGTGTGTGTGTCATGTGTGTGTGTGCGATGTGGTGTGCTGTGGTGTCTGGCGGTGTCTAATAGTTCTACAATGAAACTCACCCTGGCCAGTGTCTGGTGGCGGCGCAGCATCTCATCCACTTCGTCATTGCCCACGGCTGCCCGGTAGCCAGCGGCTGCTGGTCTCTGCTGATAGGCAGCGCTTCCGGCTCCATAGGCATTCGATCCATAGCCACCGCCTCCGTAGCTAGTGCCATAGCTGGGGGCGGAGTAGCTGGGACGTGGTGCATAGCTGGGCTGGGCATAGCTGGGTCCATAGCTGGGACGCTGCTGCACGGGTGTGGAGTAGTAGAGGTTGACCACTGTGGGCGTGTGGGACTTGGACTTGGACTTGGACTTCTTGCGCTGGTTGCCACCCAGTCCCAGGGGATCCACTGTAGGGGAGACGGAGATGGAGTCATGATTGCGGAAGACGCCATAGAGATTACCTTTGTGCCGGGCATTGCCCTCGTTCTCCGGCATCTGGGGAACTGCTTCGCCCAGAGTAGGCCCATCGGTTTCCTCGTTCTCCTGCTCCACCTGTTGCGACATTTGCTGGATGGCCTTGGTCTTCTCATCGGCCCACTGGCGTTCAGCTGGCATTGGCATCATGGTTCCCTGGCCACCGTCGCTCCTCTGCTGCATCTGTTGGATCTGCTGGATTCTCGACGGATCTTCGACCCACTGGAGCGGCGGCTGTTGTTGCTGGCTGTGGCTCTGGATTTGTGGATTATCT
Source organism: Drosophila mayri (assembly GCA_008042485.1). NCBI lineage: Eukaryota > Metazoa > Arthropoda > Insecta > Diptera > Drosophilidae > Drosophila > Drosophila mayri. Next base: position 49,397 of record VNJN01004559.1, on the reverse strand, counting down.
ACGGTCATTTGGCGCTCCTGCATCATTGTGGGATTCTGTGGGATCATTTGTGAGGGATTCATTTGGAATTGCCTCTCCTGCTGCTGGATCTTGGCCTGCTCTACGGCCCACTGCCTTTGCTGCATCTGCTGGATGGCTTGGGGATCCTCCACCACCATTTGTCGCTGCTGCGGAATCATGGGATTCTGCTGAATCATTTGAGGATTTCCGGCTGCCATCTGGTGCTGCTGCATCTCGGCCCATTGTCTTTGCTGCATCCGCTGGATTTCCTGGGGATCTGCCATCATCTGCCCCTCATGCTGCTGCTGGATTATCTGTGGAGTCTCCGCCATTTGTCTTAGCTGCTGCTGCATCATCATAGTGGGAGTCTGTGGGACTTGCATCATTTGCTGTTGGATAGCCTGGGGATCTGGCATCATCTGCCTCTCCTGCTGCTGCTGGATCATTATGGGATCCTGCTGGATCATTTGAGGATCCTGCTGGATAGCCTGAGGATCTGCCATTATCATCTGCCTCGCCTGCTGTTGCTGCTGCTGCTGTTGGATCATCTGCCTCTCCTGCAGCTGCTGCTGCTGCTGCCTTTGCTGCATCTCCTGAATCATTTGGCGCTGCTGCGGCTGCATCTGCTCCATTGGCTTCGCTGTATCCTCGGATCCCGTTCTGTAGGCGGCATAGATCTTGTCCTGCTTGCCCTTGTCGGCGGCCTCCATCTGCTCGTTGGCCATGCGGTAGGCATAGGCCATGATCTGGACAATATCCTCCTTGGACATGCTCTGGCCGGCCTTCTCCGCTTGACGCTTGTAGCCGCCAGAACTGCGATGGGAATCCGTGACCCTGGACTTGCGCTGAGCCTCCTTCTGGAGCAGCCGACGGACGTAGTCATCTCGGAGGGCTCGCTCGATATCCGAACGCGTGATCTTGTGGACGGGCGTACGGCTCAGCGGATAACTGATCTTGTAGGGCGAGTCCTTGTCTTGCGATGAGGCTGCACTGGAGCGCATTTCCTTTGCCATCAGCTCGATTTTCTGGAGCATTTTCAGCTCGGAAATCACCTGACGCTCGAAGGCCCTCAGCTTGGCCTCCACGCGCAGATCCTCCAGCGTCTTCTGGTCCTCCGTTGGCGTAGGATTGCTGGGCATGCGGAACCAAAGCAAAGGTACTCGCTCCTGCTGCTGCTCCTTCTCGTTTTCCTTCTCAAGCGCCGTCTTAATCTTGAGCTGTGCCACTTGCGCTTCCGGGGCGTAGGCCACCTCTGGCCTCACCCGCACCTCGGAGATGTCGGAGGCGGCCGGTGTGAGGAACATTTGACCCAGTAAATTGAAGTTGGGCGGCGGCAAGCTCGGCGCTGCCGGAGCTGGTGGCATTTGGGACAACAGACTCATGGTCTGGGTCAGCATATTGTTGGCATCAAAGTTTTGGAGAACCGGCCAGGCCTGACCCAGCATTGGAAAAGCAGCTGGAGCTGCAGCTGGCGCTGCAGCTGGAGCTGGTGCTGCTGCTGGGGCAGGAGCAGTCTCGGGCGCATCAGCGGCTGGAGCGGCTGCTGGCGAGGGAACGGGAGCAGGAGCACCCAGAATGCCCTGCAGGCCCGGGAAGGCAGGCACACTCTGGAGCGCTGTCAGAGCAGTCTGCGGATTCATCAGAGACTGGCCAAGATTAGGATCAAAGCTGGCCATGTTGGGAAAATTGGGAAGGTTCTGGAAGTTGGTCAGTAACGGGAAGGGATTCGGCGGACTCGCAGGATCATTCTGGCGAGTGACTCGCGTCTTGGCCGCAGCATCGTCGGCCAGAACAAGCACTACCTTGGAGGCAGCGGCTTCTGAGCCGGGAGTCGGGGCGCCCAGGAAGGAGTAGGCGGGAAAAAGGCTGCCCCAGTGGATGAGGCTGCCCAGGGCAGGGAACATCATGTACAAGGCATCCACCGTTGGGTTGCCACGGCTAAAGGCTCTGATGGCCGGCGCCTGGGAGAGAATCTGCAAGATGGAAATCTGGTTATGAAAACGCCTTCAGGGAAGCCCCGAGCCCGCACTTACCGTTGCATCCTGAATGCCGGCTCCAGTGGCAGTGCCTGTTGCTCCATCTTCTGCAGTCGCAGTGACGGCAGCGGCGGCTGCTGTGGCGGTGGCATCCTCGCCAGTTTTTGCGGCTGTGATGGCCTGGCCCAAGGCGGCCGGGTCGCAGGAGGTTTGGGCAGCCACCTGGACACCGAGTAGCGCCAGGATCAGCAGCTGGCTGTGCGGTCTCATCCTGTGTTTATGCTTAGGCGAAAGTCTCGGAAAGATCGATCGATGCGATCGGTGTGCGCCGGAGCTCGTTGGCCGACTGACTGCCGATTGCTGCCGGACAGTGGCCCAAATAGATTTTTTGCCGCCTCAGAAGTGTCGACGTCGTCGGATTCGTGACCGATGCACTGCAGCATTTTGCACGCACCGGCAGCGGTGGCGGGGCAAAAGACAGGGGAAATGGAAATACAAATGAAAATGGAAATTGAAGGGAGAAAGGTGGTATGGTATATGGCTAGCGTTTCCGTGTGTGTGCCCCCAATCGAGAACGAGACCACAGCAGCCGTCGCAGCTGCAAGAGCTGCAAAAACCTTGCTCAACTATTCCACTGGCCAGCGATTCCATGGAATCAGCGCAAATGATGCACGGTAAACAGTACGCCGGACGGAAGCAGGGCCGGAGTCACGCGGAAGCTAAGCTCATTGGAACTAATTGTTCATTTTTAAATATATAAAAAAATTGTGAAAGGACAAATAAGGTGACAAATAAATTGGTAAATAAATTATAAAATTAATAGAGGTTTAAACTGACTGATAAGCAGAGAATTTAATGGATAAATGGCTTAGCTCAAAAATGTCACCTTTACACCTTCAACAAGTACAAGTAAATATTTGAAATTATTTTTATATATTTATCTATGATTTTATTATTATTATAAGATATACAAAAAAGGTAATAACAGATCACTCCCCCTGAATTCGCACCTGATCCATCGGTGGGGGCCGTGTTGGAGGTGCTGCCCTTCAGGCAACAGCGGCGGCGGTGGTGGTGAGCCATGGCATTCTCGATCGTCTTATCGTTTGTGTGTCACTGGCACCACCAGCAGCACCTCCACCTCCCCCATGGCCGACGGATTCAGCGAGGTGGCTGAGGTCAGCGCGTTGGAAAAGCGGAGAAGAGGTAAAAACTTGTAGCAACAAGTGAAACAGAATTTCGGCCAGCGGGTGGTTTTCGCCGAGGTTAGCAAAAAAGTGCGAGAATAAAGAAAATCCAAAAAATAAATAAGTAAGTCTTTATGAGTCGGCACAGCGACCTTTGACAGGTTGAGATCTTCATTCGCATTCAGATTAATACTGGCGACGCGTCGCCGAGATTGTCGAATTACTCACATCCGATGTTTGGTCACGATTCAAAGCGACAACAGACCGACATAATGCGTAAGCCAGATAGCCATAACTTTATTTCAAAATAAAACTAAAATAAGGCATTCAAAAACCATACAAATGGTTATCATTCATTTTTTGTTCATTGGAATTGAGTCGTCATAAGATAAAGACCATAGACAGATCGGATTACCTTTTGCTTTTGTTCAATGGAAAGCTGCATTATCTCTCGGCGAGTGTTCATTGAAAAGAACACATGTAGAAAAAAAAGTGTGCAGTTAATATATTAAATTTAAGAGCAAAATGTTGGTAGCAGGATCCTGCACAGCATCGAGGGCGGGATTGTGAGCACTCTCGCCAAGCGGATGAACTTCAGCATTAAGCTAGGGGAGCCGAAGGGCAAGAATCGTGACCAGATTTGGGCATACTCAAGATGGTAAGATGGATTCGCGGGCGTATACGTAATGATTCCTTTGCAGATTACGTATACGCCATGTGAACCTTCCCTGATACGCCTGGGCTGTCTGATGCTGATGCTGCTGATGGGCATGATGTCCTCGGGCATTGTGTTCCGCTTCCCAAGCATGTATTTGGGCCGCATCGAGCGCAGCCGCTGACCCTCTGGCGGCTCTCGGGGATCTTTGCCTGCTGCGGAGCCCTCCAGATGTTGGCCATCCCAGTCTTTGGCCTGCAGCTGCTCGCCGCTGCCACCGGGCGTTCCCTGTTACGCAGGGCTTTAAGCTTATTAAATGCATAAATCGAGAAACATACATATATAAATATACATATATCCGAAACCAGATCCACAATTTTAGTAGAATTTCTGAAAAAATAAACTAAATACTATATAAGATGTTTTCATAAAATAAGTGGATTAACGACTTGGAAATTATAAAGAATATTAGAACTTAAAATAAATATTTTTTTTTAATTTTTAGATATATTTTCTTCAAGCAAAACTTAATCAGTAGCTTGTTTTTTAATACAAACCTTAAACAACTCTTTTTATTTATAGACTTTTTATAATCAGAAACCATTTATTTGATGTCTTTGTTTGTTTACTAATATTACCTAAATTCTCTATCTATTCTTATACCTAATTTATTTGCATTGTTTACCCAGCGGAACCTTTTCATGTATTATTTGGATTTCAGGTCGGAAAAGAAACCCAAACAAATTACTCGTGGGTAAAGGTAATGCATTAACAAATCCGTGTTCATCGCTTAAACTAATTGCCGCGTACGGGGCGAGCACTATCCAGCCACCTGACCACCACCCACTGGCACAGGCACCGCACTCTCTCCGGAGTCCGTTCCGGAGGCATGTGCGTGACAGGCTTCGGTGTCAGTATTATGCATGAGGCGCATAACCATAAATTAACACCATCAACGGCACACGAACACACACACACACACACCTAGGGGTTAAGGGGTGTGGGGTGGTAGGTAGTGGGCTAGAGGGAGGCGGAGGCAGAGCCAGTGTCAGGTTCATGCAAACGCCATGTCGGCCGTAAGAGGTTTACAAATAGCCGGATAATGTCCTGGCTGCCAGAGAAACCACATCGCCGTTCAAAGTCATTCATAGACACGGTAATAAAATTGCGTTAAACTTAAACAAAATTCAAAAAATTAAATTAATTAATTAATTAATTATCAATTGTCGAATGACATCAGATTTTTGGTCACGACTCAAACCGACATCAGACCGATATAATGCTTAAGCCAAACAGCCATAACTTTATTTTAAAATACAACTAAAATAAGGTATTAAAAAGCAATACAAATACTATGATTATCATTTATTTTTTGTTCAATGGAATTGAAATAAGATAATGACCATACAAAGATCGGGTTACCTTTTAGCTTTTGTTCAATGGAAACCTTCGGTAAATGTAGACGAGGGTTCATTAGAAAAAACACATTTAAAAAATATATATTGTTAATATATTTTAATGTTAAATTTTTCAGAGATAAAAATTTCTTTAAGGTAAAGAGTTTCATTATTAAAAATAAACCAACTTACAAGGCTTTTTATTGCAATAAATAAATCGTATTAAATAAAAGTTTATTTGTAATAAATAGTAGATTTGTCTATAGTTTAAGAAATTATGTTAATATTTACTTCTTGTATTTAATTTATTATATTTTAAAGCCAAATCAATATAAATTTCGAACTTAAAGAAAATGCTTTTTATTTTCTTTTCAAAAATAAATTAAAATATTTTACTTTAATTAATTGCCATGTAAGCATATATTTTTTTTATTATAACAACCTACTTTCTTGCACTTTTTTAATTCAAGGAATGTTTTATTACATCTCTTAAAATTAAATGAATTTAAGTAAGTCAGCAAATAGCAGAGATTGGTAATATTTTCCAAATATATATATTTTATTTTATACATATTTTTGTTATACAAATAATAAATAATAAAATATAACCAAATTAAACATTTTTGTTTGATTTTCTTTTTTAATTTTTCTCATTTAAATTTTTATATTTTTTGTTCAAAATTTCAGTCATGGCAAAATTGATTCTCCTGATGTCGATCATGTACATTTGTACATATACCATAATTATGAAAAATTCTATAAAATGTAATTAAAAAAGAAAAAAGGATATATATTTAACTAAAAGTTATAACATAGTCTAGTATTTATTATTAATTTTATTAAATTTAGTTCTTTGGTATTTAATATTGAAGGGAAATCTGCTCATCAGCTATCGATACATGGCTTATCGATTTCAAATATGTGCACTCGTTAAAATAAAATCACATTAAAATAAAATCACATTTCAATGTCGACGCGGTCGCAGGCCCAAATTAACCCCGTTCCGCGATCGCAGCACAATCTTGATGGAGGGCTCCACCGGCGCACCCAAGGGGAGGAGCTGGTAATGCCGCACCATCTTGATTACCATGGTCTTCATCTCCAGCAGAGCGAACTTCTGGCCGATGCAGTTCCTGGGGCCCGCGGAGAAGGGTATAAAGCTGTAAGCTCCCTGCCTGGCCACCTCTTCGCCCAGATGCCGCTCCGGCAGAAAAAGCTGGGGATCGGCGAACAGCGTCTCGTCGCGCAGTAGCTGCCAGAGAAGCACCACAACGTTGGTGCCCGCTGGGATGTGACCGCCCTCTGTATTGAAATTCGGAAAAAGCGGTCAATGAGCAGTGCAAGGGTCACCAAATCCGACTTACCTATTGCCAAATCCTTTTCCAGACAGCGTGCTACCGCAGGAATCGGAGGATAGAGACGGAGCGATTCCTTGACCACACAGTTTAAATAGGGCAGAGCTGCGAAGTCCGCATACTCGACGCTCCTGCCCAGATCAGGGCCGTAGTGCTCGAGCAGCTCGTCAAACAATTTTTGCTGGACTTCCTCGTGTCGGGAGAGCAGGTACAAGCAGAAAGACACTGCCGAGGTGCTGGTATCGTGGCCTTCGAAGATGAAGGTGTTCACTTCGTCGCGTATCTGCTTGTCTGTTAGCGGCTGTCCGTCCAAAGTGGCGTGCAATAGGGTGTCCAGCAGGGCATGGCGCTTCTGGGACACATTCTGCTGCTGGTGGTCTTCCCTGGCCAGCTGCTGGCGGCGCTGCTCGATGATTTCGTTGGTGAATTGATGCAGGCTGCGGACACCTTCCCTCTGCTTCCGCAAGCCGGCAGGCCAGCACAGGCGGAAAATCTGGGGAAAGAGGAGATGCGGCCTCATGAACCGCGTAGCCAGGACATTGGTGAGTCTGGGGATAGAAATAGTCAGCACAGGGAGGTACAGAAGGCTGAACAACCCACTCTTTAACAGCTTGAACCACTTCGGAGTCCTCATTCCTTTGGGCGTCCACACTGACGCCCATGGCCGTCTCGGTGATGATGTCCAGAGCCGCCAATCCCACATAGGGATAAATGTTGACGACACTCCCATTCGGAGCCAGGGCCAGGGGCTGTAGACGCTCCACCAACCGGCTGCTCTGCTTGTCAAAGACCTCTACGAACTGCTCCAGGATGCTGAAGTGAAAAGTGGGGGTGATAATTTTGCGCATGGCCCGCCACTGGTCGCCATGGCTCAAGAGAAGACCATTGCCCAGCCAGCCACGCAGGACATAGTACAATGTGGACTTCCGCAGCTGCTGCTGGCTATGAAGCAGGGCGTCTACATGCCGCGGCTCTGCGGTGATCACAACTACATAGCCCAGGATACAGCCCATGAAGCTGCGACCGAAGCGCTGCACATACTCGGCAAACTTTTCGTGGAGATCTACGATGAACCATTGAGGTTATCATTTGCATATGCACACATGGGAGAACTCACTGTCCGGCTGAAAACTGCGCATCTGCCAGGCGGATCCCACCAGAGGCACACTGGAAACACTGGGCACTACGCCGCGCAGGGGATGCCGCAGCTCCAATAGCGTCAGTCGGAGCAGCCAGGCGACGATGCGCGCCACAAGGAGCGTTGCCAACAGAGCCACCAACATGTCGAGTTACCACTGTCACCGGATGTGCTCGGAATGCCCTGCCGGCACCCACTTGGAGGTACGACTGTTTATCTGGAGCAACTCAGTCACCACTACCGATGTCAGCGATAATCCTCCTATTTATAGACTTCAGTTTATATAAGCGAGGCGATTCAAATGGAGCGCCTTAGGCCAAAGCGAGATGCAGCGGATGGAGCAGAGCGGGAGAAGGCCAACCGAACAGCTGTTCTCTATTGAAAAACAAAGCACAATCGTAGCCAGTGATGGGCTCTTGGCGTTGTTCCTAGATAAAGTGAGCTTTGTACCTAAAAAACGCTTCGTTGCGCAGATTATGCCGGTACGAGCGCTCAATTAAATCGGAAAGTTAAACAAGTTAACGAGAATTGTTTAACTGAAAGGAGAAACAAAGGTTTTTTCCCCCGCAAAGGAGCTCCCATCCTCAGCCATAAAACAGTCAAGTCTTAAGAATCAACATATAAATTTATTTTCGAATATAAACACAGATTCTGGGTGCAGCTGGAGGCAACGGCTCAGACTGCTCGTGGCTTCAGGCCCAAGTGGACACCATTGGCCGAGCGCAGGATAATATTCATCGAATGTCTCGGCTCTGGACCCAAGGGTAACAGTTCGTAATAACGTAGCAGCTTGCCAATGGTACTCTTCATCTCTAGCAGGGCGAATTTCTGGCCAATGCAGTTCCTGGGACCGGCAGAGAAGGGGATGTACGCATACGGATGGGTCTGGGGCACATCGCTCTCGAATCTCTCAGGCCGGAACTCATCCGGCGAGTCGAAATACTCCGGATCGCGCAGGAGCACATAGATGCCCACGGTGAAGTTGGTGCCGGCCGGAATCCGCTTGCCACCTAAAGATAAAGGACAAAAGATCAAATATATGATGCACTAGAAGATGTTGTAGCTCTCACGTATCTCCACATCCTCGGCGAACCAGCGGCCAATCATAGGTACTGGTGGATGCAGCCGCAGCGACTCCTTAATCACATTCTCCATGTACTTCAGTTCGCCGAGATCACGCAGCGTGACCGGACGCTCTCGGTCCTCGCCCAGCACCTCGTGGATTTCCTGCTGCAGGCGCTGCTGTACCTCCGGATGCCTCGAGATCTCGTACAGGCAGAAAGAGATGGCCGATGTGGTGGTGTCGTGGCCCTCGAACATGAAGGTGTCCACCTCCTCGCAGATATCCTCATCGCTCAAGGGGGCCCCATCGATGGTGGACTGGAGCAGGACATCCAGCAGGGCCATGCGACGCTTCTGGCCCAAATCTTCTGTCTGATCCTGCACTTGTTCCGGCGAGTCAACCAACGCCTGACGCCTTTGTCGGATGATGTTCTCGGTGAAGTCGTGCATCACCTTGATGGCCGCATCCTGGCGCTTGGCCACAGAAGGATTGGTCAGCCGGAAAATCCAATTGACCCGCTGCCAGGCGTTAATGAACCGAATGATCATTATGTTGGTGATGCTGTCATAATAGCAAAAGAGCCATAAAGCTATGGAGGAGCAGAAACCAATACCACTCAGCCACTCACTCATTGACAGCCTTGACATAGGGCAGATTGGGATCCATCTGGGCATTGATTTTCGTTCCCATCGCAGTTTCTAGGCGGAGAAAACCAGGACAGAGCCTTTGTACTTATGAGGAGCAGAGAGCTTACCTGCAATGATGTCCAGAGCCGTGAGACACACAACCGGAAAGATATTGATGGCGGTTTTGCCATCGGCCCGCGACTGCAGTTGCTTGACCATCACGGCGCTCTGCTGGTCAAAAATCTCAACGAACTGCTCAAGGATCTTGAAGTGGAATGTGGGCGTAATGATCTTTCTGCGGCCATGCCACTTCCTGCCCGTGCTCATCAGCAGGCCATCTCCCAGCCACTCGTGGAGCAGCTTGTACAGATTGTTCTTGGTGATGTGCTGCTGGCTGCTTAGCACGAACTCAATGTCCCGTGGATCGGTGGAGAACACGGCCAGCTGGTGGATTACCCACACCTTGTAAATCCGTCCGTATTTGCGCTGATTCTTTGTCACAAAGTCCATGAGTTCTACAGATTTTTATCAGGTGCTAGATTACGTTTACAGAGTAAGACAAAACAACACCTCTCTTGGGTCTGAAAAGGGAACTCACGCTCGGCATTCACACCGCGGTACATGAGGACATTGCCCAACAGTGGCAGTGGCGGCGGGCCCGGCATATAGTGCAGCATATCGTTGCGTCGTTTGCGCCAAAAGTAATCCCAAACCAGCAGGGTGGCGAACGCCACCAGGATGAGGAGAACGCCCAGCATTGTGCAGTCGATGGCAAGCGATTTGCAACTGAACTGACCAGAAGCCACAGCCGCTCCTCTTATCTCGCACTTGGTGCTCGGCGCTCTTAATTCCCACGCTCACCCCCAGCGGGAATCCGTAAGAGAAACCAAGCACTTGACTTTTAATACGTTTTAGCCGGACGAATATCGAACAACCGAATTCTGAATTACAAAATCGCCAGGAGTTCTTTAGGGAGATAATGGATCAGCAATGTCTTGAAATATTTTAAGGTAAATATTTTTGTAACTATTATCATATTAAATATTTAATATAAATATTATTTTTTAATTTTTTAAGTACCTGACAATGCAAATTAAGTTTCAACTACAGAAGAAATTCGAAAAGGATCTAAGATCCGACTTGCAGAACTCTAAAAACTAAAGAAGCCATTGGTTCCCATCCAGAATTTATACAATCCAACCCATTCCTTGCAAAGAGTCATCATGAGTGCTGTGAAAGTTTCCCTATGGTCACGATTAGTTTGCGAATTCCAGTCACCATGAAAGCTGTTTTCTTTTTTTATCAGTTACTAGAAAAGCCTGACCTGGAGCCTGCCTGCTTGGTTATCTCAGACCGACGTGTAATTGGTAGTTTTAGATTTACGATAATATACTTGTAGTTCGCATCGATCTGATGCTTTAAGCCCTTATCTTACCCTGCAAAATGCACTGAATTTGAGTACTTTGCCTTATCATGATTAACCGGCAGCTGTAGAGGAATTTGTCTTATCACCTTCTCCAGTCATGATTAGTCGGCAAGAAATGGGAGGGAGCTAGTATGATCTGATACTGATACTGTAAACTCTCAGGATAATTTTTAAGATTCTTAGCTTTCTCTACTAAAATATACCGCTGGCACACGATATATGCACATACATATATGTATTATTTTTTTTTTTTCTGATTAAACGTGGCCATAAACAAAAGTCGAGTGGCAAGCAGTTATTTTGGGTACGTTTGTGCATGAACGTAGCCCTCTAACTCTGACTATGCCCCTGTTTTCAGATCAGCAAACGAAAGTAATTAAAACACGTTCAAATTGATCTCTTGATTTGCTCTGGTAACCCACCGATGATAACCACCCAGTCGGGGCAGAAAAGGGTTAAGCTCTTAATTTGTAATGAAATGGCAACCAGATCGGCTACTAGTTTGACTCGTTTATAATAGAATAGGTGCTGAGAGCAGCTTTTCATAGACTTTGTATTGAGAACAGCATCTCACAGATTTGATTCTAAAGAGAACGGATTCGCACCAAGAGTGGAGCCTAAGCTGTGTGCTCTTAGTGCCCATGGATCTATACTTGGGTATGATTCAAAATTCTTTTCGTAAAGCTTGACGCCGGGCATTTCTTGCATACTTCTCAGCTAGCCAAAAGAATTGATAGATTATTTCTTTTTTTCTTTCATAAGGAAGAAATCTGCAGCATCCCCAACTGATGCCATCTTACACGATATGATTTTTTATTTTGCTGTCTTTTCAGAACTCTAGGATAGTCCACATAAAACCAAATCCGAATCGATACTGCCTGCAATATCTCAGACGTTACCCAAGGAAAGGCGGTGGAATCTGAACTCTTTTGATAAAGAAGAATCTTGAAATCACGATGAAGCCGCACATTAAACGCACTCCTGGGGAGACACTTGCACAAATATCAAAGATATCTAGGGGGAAGGGGAGCCTCCTTACATCTCACTCGCTCATTAAGCATCTATAGGAAAAAGCAACCAAAATAAAAGACGCCTGAATTCGCCTGTCTTTGACCCCATATGTACATTAGTATTGGCCCCCCCTTTACAGTCCAATGATTGTGATTGTGGCCGCCGTTATCGCATTCTGCGCCGCCTACAAAACAGCCCCGCCGGCGAGCAGAACCAGCCAGTCGTCGGTGGCAAACGGTGCCAGCTAAGTTCGAATCCATTTTCGGTTTTTGATCCCAAATATATTGCGCTTGCCCAAATAACGAAACCATGTATCTCGAGCTGATCGCATTACTTCTCACGGCCCTCTACGTGTATGACTACCTGAGGAACAGGCGCCACAACAGGATGTATGCCGAGGCGGGTATAAGTGGGCCCAGGCGTTATCCTCTGGTGGGCAATGCGCCCATGCTGCTAAAAGAATCGCCAAAAAGTAAGTAGGTCATGGTCACTGGCTCGTGAGATTACAGCAAGCTTGTAAAGCGTGTAAGTGCTCCATGTTCCCACTCGAGATTAGATTGGCATTCGTTTTTGGCGCTTATCGTCTCTTGTCATTAATCTTGACTCTTGCCGGCAGCTGTCTTCGATCTGCAATGGCGGCTGATCAAGGAGTTTGGCAAAAACATCCAGATACAGATATTGGGCGAGCGTGGCTTCATGACCGCCGATCCCAAAATGATCGAGGCAATTATGAGCAGCCAGCAGACCATTCAAAAGAATAATCTGTACGGACTCCTCGTCAACTGGCTGGGCGATGGTTTGTTACTTAGCACGGGGAAGAAGTGGTTCCGCCGCCGGAAGGTGATTACGCCTGCCTTTCACTTTAAGATCCTGGAGGATTTCGTGGAGGTGTTCGATCAGCAGAGCGCCACGATGGTCAAGAAGCTGTACGATCGGGCAGATGGCAAGACGGTGATCAACATGTTCCCGGTGGCGTGTCTGTGTGCCATGGATATCATTGCCGAAACGGCCATGGGTGTAAAGATCAATGCCCAGCTGCATCCGGACTTTCCCTACGTAAAGTCGGTCAAGACGTAAGTTTCTACTCCTCCTTCCTGTTTTCTCCATTATATAGGTATGTGTGTGTTAGGGCCTCTGAAATGTTCGCCGATCGGCTGATGAATCCACTTCAGCGCGTAAATTCCACCATGAGGCTGTTCTACCCGTTGTTGTTTGCCAAACTGAACAGGAATGTGAAGGCCATGCAGGACTTCACCACATCTGTGATCACGGAACGGCGGGATCTACTCCAGAAGGCCCAGGCTGATGGCACATATGACGCCACAGACGCCTCCCTAATGGACGATGTGGGCCAGAAGCGTCGCATGGCCCTGCTGGACGTCCTGCTGCAGTCGACCATCGATGGAGCGCCGCTGACCAACGAGGACATCCGCGAGGAGGTGGATACGTTCATGTTTGAGGGTCACGACACCACGACCAGCAGCATCTCCTTCACCTGCTATCTGCTGTCGCGTCATCCGGAAGTGCAGGCGCGCGTCTTTCAGGAAATACGGGATGTAATCGGCGATGATAAGTCGACGCCCGTCGACATGAAGATCCTGGGCGAGTTGAAGTATTTGGAGTGTGTGATCAAGGAGTCGCTGCGCCTGTTTCCCTCAGTGCCGATGATTGGACGCCACCTTACCGAGGACACCCTCCTAGGTAGGCTTAAGTGGGGGTCTTACACTAAACTCTAAACTCCTCAACTAAACTCTTTTTTCTTGTTCCTTGACAGATGGCAAGCTTATACCCGGCAACTCCGACATCGTTATCCTCATTTATCACGCCCATCGCGATCCGGACTACTTCCCCGAGCCGGAAAAGTTCATCCCGGAACGCTTCAGCCTGGATCGCAAGGGCGAGATCAATCCTTTCGCCTACACACCGTTCTCGGCTGGGCCGAGAAATTGCATCGGCCAGAAGTTTGCCATGCTGGAGATGAAGAGCACGGTCAGCAAGTTAATTCGCCATTTCGAGCTGCTGCCTCTGGGCCCCGAGGTAAAGCCTGTGCTTAACCTCATCCTCCGCTCCACCACTGGTATTAATGTTGGAATGAAGCCGCGCGTCTATTGATCCCGCTGCTTCTCAGTTATTGGGATTTTCCTTTTTTTTTTGTCTTTGGTTTTTAACTTAGTTTTAAGTGGAAGTCTCTGTAAATATTACAATTAAAGATTTGTACAAATGTATATACATAGTATATATCCAGTGATTTTGATTTCTGCGGCTAAAACAATGAGATTTCAGGCACAGATCGCAGGATTAAGCTAAAATTTTAAGTTGGGAACGCTCACACACATATTAGGAAAATATGTAACCTTTTGTAGACTCGGCAGATCCTGATCTTTCCTTTCCATCGCTGCCTAGAGACCATAAGCACACTCTTTACCTCCGATTTCGATTTGAATGGGTTCTATATTAGCTTTAACCGGCTCAGATTACAAGTCAACAAAAAAAAAAATGGTTTACAAGAGAACTCACGCCCGGAAGGCGAATCAGTCCCAGGCGTAGACCTTGCCAGGAGTGGGCAGCTGGGCGGAGGGCGACGCTTTTGTCGCTCCGCCGGCCTCTGCCTCCAGTTGCTTCTGCTGTGCCACCAGGTCAATGGGTGGATTCACCTCGCGACGGCCGTCGCGCTGGCAGTAGTAGTTGGCCGATAATAGGTGCGAGGGTCCATCCGGAAGCACCGGCTGGGGCTGGGTACGATCGGCCAAGCCGTCCTCGAAGCGCAGGGCCAGATTGTGTTCACGCTGAAAGTAAATTCCGAGATTAATCACATATTTTTCATTACCATCTTACATAACGAAGAGTAGTTGGCTGCAGCGGCTGTGGTGTGGAAAACAAAGGGTACTTACGCCCAAGAGGAAGGCCCGCAGCCGCTGGAAGATGGGCGAGACATCGCGTCGCAGGGCAGACATTTCAAATCCGGTTGATCGTCGGGTGTTTCGTGCTAAATTTGCCAAAATAGTTCACTAAACGCCACAAATATTTTTGTTTTGGATTCGGATGGTGTGGCTGTTCTAGAACACCAAAAAAATACCACCGGGAAAATGTAAGAAATACTACAAGAAATACTACAACGTGCATAAATCAATGGCAGTTATTTTCGAATTCAGCATTTGCTGTCACAATAAAATCATAGAAAGGCGGAAATCTTTGAAACCTTTGGGATATCGTTTGACCATCTTAACCCTTCTAGATGCACCCAGATGCTGCGAATTTTAATTAAAACCTAGGGAAACACCAAAGAATTTAGGTTGCAATTAACTTGTATTTCAAATTGAAAGGTATATAAATTCATCGCATTTCAGCGGAAAATGTCATTGTGGCTTAGATCCGACATCATTCTAAAGACTTCTTTGCATGCTGTTCTTGATTTGGATTATCTTCGAGAGTTAAAAATTCTTGTTTTGATCCCTCGTCGTATTCCGATGAATGTCTGCTGGGTACAAAAGATGATTCGGTATCAAGAGCATCAAGATCCTGTACCCATTTCTCAGACTGGACTTTGGAACAATTTTCAGGATATATATACAAGGCTTTCGAGGATGCGCTTTGGTGGGATTCTACATCAGTCCTGGCTGCGTTTTGGGGGACTACATCAATAGCGTCTGCGTTTTTAGGGGACTTTACATCAGTCGGGCCTGCGCTTTGGGGGGCCTTTACATCTTTCTGTCCATCAGGATTCATTGGAGATTCATCCCACGTTTTAGAAGGACCGAGCCCGATAATGATTCCCTGGAGCAGAATATCAAGCTCAGCTCCTCCTAAGAATCGACATTTCGGGGACTCCTTTGAGGGTGGATCCTCCAGGTGCATGAACCTTTTCTGGTAACTGGCTTTCATTGGATTTAGCTTGGGAGCCCGGCAGTGCTTGACCGGAAAAGGCGTTGCTCTCACAGGATTTCGCTTTATATGCTTCTTTTTTGCAATCGCTGGCGTACAGGTACGCTGAAGGCGTCTATTCTTCTTTGGAAAAATAGACTTACGCTTCCTGAACAGCATTGTTTAATTTAGAATAAAACTTTGATATAGTAAATTTAATACCGAAACTAGAAAATTTTGTACTGGTTTTCCAAAGACAATAGATCTGCACGATGTGATATTTCAAATAATTTATTTATATTGATTTTAGGAAATTTTGTACTGGTTTTATTTCAAAAAATCCAATGGAAATGAGTCTCTACGATGCGAGCTCTAGAATGATTGTGAGAGCTAATGTGTTGGCTATACCTAAAACTGGATCTATAAGTAAAAGCCTACTATTTGCTATGAAATAAAACTTACAATTTCTAATGGAATACTTATTACAGTTGCTCTTACCGCGCAGTTTGGGAAAAGAAAACGACGATATACGGCATCTATTTGTATTATATTATATATATTTTATCATATCGCTTGATTAATTTTAGTTAGTTAATATTTATAAAATTGAGGAAATGGTTCCTTTGGCCGGCCGCTAACGATACACGTATAATAAATAATTAGTCGCTCTCGATTCTCGATTCTGTCTTCAGTGTTTTCTTTTTGCTCTAATTATTAATAATAAATTAAACTAAGTTCACTAAACTACTGCAATTTAAAGCTGCCGCTTTAGTAGTTGCGAGAGTTCCTTTCAACCGATGCCGTGCGGACTCCACCTTAGGCCTGTTCCGGCTGCGCAGGCGCCGATTGCGGACTGGGTGCGGGCTCCTCTGCCAGCTGATCCACGCTGACTGTGCGCACAAACACGGCTGAGGCTTCGATCACAATCGTGGGCAACTCCTCGGCAGGTGCGGCTTCAGCGGGGCTCATGGCAGGGGCCACTTGAACTGGCTCTGTACTCTCCTGGGACAGCGGTGCCTCGGCAGTTGGTGGGGCTTCTGTGACTACCACAGTGGGCGCTGGCTCTGGAACGGGAGCTGCTTCCGCAACTGGTTTGGTCTCAACAGGAGCTGCCCCTTCAGCAACTGGCTTGGTCTCAACAGGAGCTGCAACAGGAGCTTCCACAGAAGTGGCCTCAGAAGAAGCCACAGGAGCTGCAACTGCAGATGCCGCAGGAGCTGCCACAGGAGCTGCCACAGGAGCTGCCACAGGAGCTACAGCAGGAGCTACAGCAGGAGTAGGCTCTGCTGGAGCAGGAGCTTCAACTGGCGCAGCTTCCTCCTTAGTTTTGGGCGCCGCCGGTGACTGAGACTTAGACTTGGGCTTAGACTTGCCCACCGCCGGCGAGGGAGTTCGTGACTTGAGGTTCTGCTCGTGGGCACTGCGATCCATCAGCACCGATGTGGACTGGGGCGGTGCCGGGCTAGCCGCCCGCTTAATATCCTCAATCTTGGCATCCATTTCGGCACGGATCTCCTTGATGGGTTTCAGCAGAAATACGGGCACGTCGTCGTCGCGTCTCTGGTACAGCATCTCGCCCTCGAAATCCACCAGCTTGTGTTTGCGGGCGCGCAGGAGGATGCCCACCACCTTATCGGAGATGTAGTTGTAGATCTGCAAGAGATAGGCGATTCCAGGGTAAGCCAGGATAAGCGTTTGGTTCCCGATTGAGAAACTTACATTAAACAGCTCGCCGAAGGGAATCACACGCATCTGGGGCTCATCCTTCACATCGTAGCCCTCCGAATTGATGATCTGGCACAGCTCAAGCATCTCCTTCATCACATGGATGTTGGCCTTCTGGCCACGGGCCTCCGTGAGGCTGCCGGCCAGCGGCTTGCCGTACTGATCCTTGGAGAATGTCGGCTTCGGCGAGGAGGCGCGCCCGTCACCCGAGAAGGGATTGAGCAGCTGGGACTGCTTGTGCTGCGTCGCCTGGTTATTGAACATGGCTACCTTGGAGGACAGCGGTGAGTCCTGCAACGGGAGCGGGCAAGAGACAATGAAGATTCTCAATTTCAAAGAATATATTCGATTTCTTTTCGATTTTCATGCCATCAAGTGGCAAGGCCAAAGCCTTTACAGGCTTTCCGCTTGTCCAGTTGGCGGTTAATTTAAATTGAATTTCCAACCAAGAGAACTCAAAACGGAATTATATGCCTTAATCTCAAAAGTTTAAAACTCCTCAAATGATTTTAAGTAAATTTTGAGTTAACAAATTTTTAGAAAATGAAAAATGTCTGTTTTTTTTTTTGGGCAATTCATGAATTTCGCATATTACAATCGCCCGAGAATTAATTAATTAATTGGTCGCAATTAAATAACAGCAGTCTTACATTTTGTGTATGTGTAATTTCTCATCTAATAAGTGCAAGATGCCAGCCCCGTGAGCCACTACAAAAGGAATGTACAAATGTCGTGGCAATAAATAAAAACAAAAACCAAAAAAATAGAAAAAAATACGAGGAGGGCAGAGGGATTTCTGCTTCTGACGAAGAAAATACATAATATATATGTACACTTCCTATCGTATGGCAAAAATAAAAGCCAGAGAAAAATAAAAACGAAAAACAGGAATGACCTTCAATGCCAATTTTCGGCCCAAGAACCGTTCCGTTGACCACTCACTCGTCGTCGCTCGCCGCTGTTTACCTCATTTGATTATTATTTACGATCCAAAAGAGAGATATATGTTTGTGGACGGGAGACGGAGTCCCTGATCGAGTTGCCCATGAATGAATCCCCAAAAGCAATGTTTATATAATTCAAACCAATTTATTTGGCAGCCGCAGCAATGACGTTCTGAATATTTGTCTCTTTGATCAATACTCGGTTCGTATCCAAGAAAATTATTTCGTCAATCATCAAGTTGCGACGATTTTCATTCATATATGAAGAGCTTTTCGCTTATAAATAAACCCAACGATGAATGAAATGCGACCAGAAAAAAAAATAAATAAAAAATAGCAAAACAAGCGATCAGGTGAAAGTCTGGGAAAAATGCATAAATTCGTCCATGGAAATTAGTTTTCATTTTGATTTTCGCACCGCCTTCAAGTGCTGGGAAGTCCAAGTCTCCAGCTGAGGTGGAAATAAAAATGAAAATTATATTGTAAACAAGGGTCTACAAAATCACTCAACGCAATGGAAATGAAAATGGGAAATGCAAGAGGCAACGACCTAACAGACAACGAGAGTTGAAGAGAGATTTAAAGTAGCTAAATAAATATTTTAAATATCCTGGAACTCGACTAGAGAAAGTATAGATAAAAGCTTTTGTTGAGATATTATTAACTAAATCTAAGCTTTTACATCAATTAACTTAATGGACTCCAAAAGCAAGTTTATCATTAATTCCCAGATTTCTAGCTCAACATTTCCCCAGAAAATCTGCAAATACTAATATTCTTTTGGACACTATTCAAGGCACTATATATATGTACATATGTACACTTAAGGAACGAGTGGCAGTTCCTGGGCAATATTTGTCAGCTGCAGCTGGTCCGGATCCGAATCCGAATCCGAATCCGAGTCCGTTGCGAATTGGTTACGTGGTCTCGGCGGCGGCAGATAGATCTATTCGGGATCTATTTGTCGGCGCCGTTGTCAGTCTTGAGAAGTCTGCGCTATATGTACATATATACCAGACGGTGGCTATATACAAATACACATATTATATAGTATATCCGTGCATATTCACCATTGCTATTTCAACTCGAACCGAACGATGGTCATTGCCAAGAATTTTTCCGTGTTTTGATCTTTCGTTTCTGTTGTTGTTGTGCGAAAATTTGTTCGTATGCTAAATGGGTGTATGTTTTGGCAATTCATGTGGCGACAAATTAAAACAAATACAACACACTTGGGCGATTGTTTTGTTTGGGGGACGGGACAACGGGCATTCTTTATATCATTTCGATCCTAATGATTTTTAATCATGCTCGTTTGGAAGCGATCCAGCAGCGCCGGAGCACCCGAAGGCAAACATTTTTCTTGGCAAATAACAAAAGCCAGGCGAATTTCGCTTGACATTTATTTTGGCCATTTTGCATTATTACGAGCATTTATTTTCTATTATTTAATTTTCCTTTTTATTTAAATTTTCGTCTTTTCCTCACGCATTTCTTGTGGTTTTTGCGCTGCGCATAAATAATTTTCAGGCATTTGTCGCACGAGATGTGCGCTGTGAAACGGAAAAAACAATACAATCGCGATTTCTTTTTATAGTTTCGATGTGGCGGCATTCCAAAGATGCCAAAGAAAAACTTGATTCAAATCCCTTTTCCACATTTTGGCTAAGATTATCCACATCCAATTGCCTTTTCATTTTATGTTTTTCCTCAGCTTACAAAAAAACATTTCCTATTTGATTATTTATAATATTTAATTTTGAATTTATATATAACGATTTTGTATTTTAATCAATTGTTTTCAAATATTTTGATAAAGTTTTAAACAATTTATTTGAGATTTTATTTCAGATTCTCCAATTTAAAGAAAATCTGAAAAGATTTTAAATCATTTTTTAAAGCATGGAAAATGTACAAATTTCTTTAAATATTTTTTGTTATTTAGGCCTTTGTTTTCAAATATTTGTAAAAAGATTTATTTTTTATTTTAAAAGATTTAGTTGAGATTTCACAGATTTTACAGATTCTCCAATTTAAAGAAAATCTGAAAAGACTAAATCAATTTTTGAAACATGGAATATTAATTAATAAATTAATAATAATTATTTCTTATTTAGGCCTTTGTTTCCTTTCGTTATTCCAAAAAAAAACTTAGTAATTAGTGTTTTAAGACAATATTATACGTTTCTTTTGTTTTAAAATATAAACATAATTTTTAAAACCGGAAATAATTCCTTGAGTCTCTGCAATATATGAAAACTGGCCAAACTGGCTTACCTTTTACCCAAATTTATAGATCAGAAGAGCTGTTATTAGTTAAAACCCTGACTAAGCTTAGATTTCGTAACATCAGACTCATATTTTCGTAAAGCTGCCACAAATTGCGACATTGAGAGCCGATTCTAGCTCGCGGCCCTTGGGTGACCTCCTTGCAGGCAGCTCTGACCCCATGCCTTAATCCGAATAGTTACAAATCTTAGCTAGTTAATCTGAACTCACCACCACGAAGCGCAGGGCGCCCAATTCGTGCGATACATCCGTCATAATGTGGCTGGGATTTTGTAGAAATGGCCTGGAGTGCGGCGGTGGCTATAGCGGAGCAAACTGGTCCGTGGAGCGGTGCTTCTGGTCGTTGTCTTGGGCTTCAGACTGTTGTCACCGCGAATTCGCAACACTTTTGCCTGGAAGCAGAGGAAACAGAAGAGAGTTCGAGACAATGGCCCGGCGATGGGAAAGAAAACCAATTAAATTTAGCAACAAATGTGTGGTGTGCCAGTGTGACTTTATTGTTTGTGTTTTTTTTTTCTTGTGTGCAGCGAATTGCCAAACAGCGTTTATTTACTTTTTTTTTGTATTTTTTGTACCATTTTAGCATTTCTTTTGTGACCCAGACCCAGACCCCGGATTTCCAGGCCCGGCCCAAAGCAGAGCCAGGCCCCACGGCTAATGGCCAAAACAAAATTAGAGAGCAGATGAGCGCGCCAGCAATGAAAACATAGAAAAACAGATGTGCAAACGGATAGTGATAGAGGGGGAAAAGAGGAGAAAAAGAAAAGCAAAACAAAGCAAAAAAAAAAAAAAAGCAGACCGTTAGGCCTGAACTTTTGATCGCCCCTCGCCAGTTATGGCCATATACGAATGCGACCCCGAAAGACGAACCGGAATTTGGTACATCTCGTGCCCATTTGCCGTTTTTCATTTTTCGTTTTTCCGTTTGGAATTAACTGGAAATTACCCGACACATTACTATATGTGTGTGTATATAAGGCCCCTCTTTGATTTCCTTAAGTAAAGCCTTAAGTTAATTGCTGCATCATATGCACTAGCAAAGACCACATTTCAATGGGAGAGAGCTCTTGAAATGCCTAAGAAATATATTTATTAAGTAAATTCTAGTAATATATATCAAATAGTATCTATCAGATATATTTTATAGGTAAAAGATCAGTAAATATATAGAGGAAAGAATGTAATAATCAAGAGAGTAACGTAAAATTGATTAAGGAAACTGCCTAAAGATATTTTCACACATTTCACATCTTTAAAATACAGAATAATTTAAATTTTTCATCTGCTAATCTGTTGTTTTAGGGAAATTTTTTTTTTTTTTGATAACTCTTTTGGCACATTGAGACATCGATAACTTGTATAACTTTTCCAACTCCCCACTTGATCCACAAGGATACTTGATTCCAAGGGATTTACCCTTTTTTTCTACTCACTTATAGTGTAATTATGGTTTGTGTTTACACTGGAAGTGGCTCCTCTCTAAGTCAGACTGGAATTCCTTGACGATGCTTTGGCTTCCGATTGCTTATCCGTTTCCGTTTTCGCTTCCGCTTCCTTTTCCTTCAACGTTTCCTTTACCGCTTCGATTTCGATCCACTCACAAAGGCAAAATGCACACAATTCTTTTCTTTGATTTTCGTTTATGGTTTCTAAGTTTATTGTTATTTTATTTTTATTTATTGTTGTCACGAAAAAAAAAGCCAACAACTAGAAGAAAAATGTCTTTCAAAATTTTTGTTTGGGATTTGCGTTCCGTTGTTTGATTTGAATCTGATCGAGCTGTATATATAGCTTGTGGTGTATTTTTTTGTGGGGTATTTTATATCTTAGAGATGCACGCCGTTTGGTTGCTGGGACCAAAAGTGAGCGCCGAAAGCGAGCACTCTTTCTTTTTATAGCCCCGCAATCGCAGCGGCAGCTGTCTTACCAGCTTTTCTTATTTTCTGATTTTCTTGCCGCTCTCGCTCTCTCGCATAGCGCTCTCTGAATTTTCTTTTAAATTTAGACCGCTTTTCCCCATGCAAATCGCAGCAGAAACTCCCAGAAGTTGGAGATCCAACCGTACGGATCGTGGAATCGTAGCATGGCAAGTTCAAGGGAGCACCTGCTCCACATCCCCAGGTGGGAACCCGACATTGAGTCTCGGGGGTCGTCACTCTTCAATCAACACCAGCTTATGCGCTTGGCTGAGCCAGCTTTGACCGCACAACAGACTGCTCAAGAAGCCACAAGGAAGGGAGCACCGGCGAACACACAGAGAGGGTGGGAGGGAGGTCGGTAGGTTACACGTAGCGAAGTTGAGTGTTGGAGCTCTCTATATCGGAGAAGTTAGAACCAGTTGGAAAATGTTAAGTACACAATTTAAATATTTTGTATTAAGAAACAAAATCCCTAAAATTTCCTAAAATGTTCTTAAAATTTCTTTAAACTTTCCTTAAAGTATCCTTAAAATTTCTTTAAAGTTTCCTTACACTTTGCCTAAAATTTCCCTAAAATTTTTTTAAAATATCTCTGAAATTTTCTAAAAGTTCATTTAAAATATCCTTAAATTCATGGAAACCCTGCAAAAATATTTCCTTTTGAAAACATCGACTTATTTGGTATTTAAATATTCAATCTTTATATTTAACATTTTGATCATTTTTTCTCCCAGTGTGCGATGCCAAAAAGTGTGAGAATTGGTCACCGCTCGTGCCGCTCTGCTCGGCCGTGGCATTGCTCTTGGGATTTTTCTTTTTGAGGAAAAACCGGAAGCGGTCCGAACCGAGCCCCCGCTCCTTGGCATCGCGCTTGGGGCTTGGGGCGGGGGCCCGAAATAGACCAACCATCTAACGGCATGCTGATGGTTGGGTCTCGTTTCGACCGCCGGTTCATGTAACGCGCTGATCGTCAGAAGGAATCTCGACTCTTGGATGCCATTCAAAAAAAAATCGCGCACAGCAACAGGCAAAGGAAACGCAGCTTTCAAAGGAGAGGCAGGCGCCTGCACAGGAACAAAATGAGGATATTCTGAACTTAATTCTTTTATGAACTATTATATTATTCCTGTTACTTGTTAAGCCAAAGATAAGACTACAAAAAAGGGAGGAAAATAAAAGTGGAACATTAAAAGTAGATCTCAATTTAAGGAAGGCAAATGACTAGCGAAAGGTTAAAAAATCATTATGTTATTATCTTAGATATTGTATGTTCTGGGTGGAGGAGGGAATCTATCCCACAAATCCCAGTTGCAAAGTGCCATCAATATGCGCGTGCCCAGCTGCCTTGGCTTGTCAGCCTGCGACTGGGTCCACCCGGTCCGCTAATCTTTAATATACGAGTTTATTTCGCTAATTAAACAAATTCGACTGCATTGTTCGCATACGAGAGGGTTCGGTGGGCTCTGCTCTGGGTCCTCTTCGCTGGCGGGTATATTCGTCTAAACGAGGTAAGATGGCTCCAAGAGGATAACACTCCTGTTAAAGTTACTGACAGGATTACAGTAATAATTGAAATGAGAGGAGAAATTCTGATATAACGAACCAATATAAACGGAAACCTGAAATCACATTTTTTCGTATATTTTCTAAAAACTTTGATATTTCAATTTTATATATTAATATTTTTATATATTTAAATATTCTATAAATCAACGTTTAAAATATTTTTAATATGATATAAAATGTCGATAAATGCACCTTCCTAGGGATTCAGGGATACCTTAAGTAAATAAACCCTTAGGGGCCAGGCCAGGACAAGTGGACAGGAAAGGTATTTGCAAAGCTTAGAGGATACTTATTCAGCTTGTTATTGTTGCATGTTTGGCTGACAGCCACAAGTGCATGGCGACGCGATTGGCGGTGGCAATTATATGGCATGCCAACCGCTCCGCTGCACGTGTGTGTGCTGTGGGTGCCACTTTGTATATGGTATATGGTATATGGTTTATGGTATATGGTATATGGTATATACATATAATACACATAAGGGGCTGTCGTCTCTGGGTTTTTGGGTTTGGCACCGGCACCACAGCACATAAATAAGATCAACTCATGAATGAAAATGCGTTCGCCTGAGCAATTTCCTGTTGCATCCGAAAGCGAAGAAAGCGAGTCAACTAAATAATCGCAAAATGCTTAGCATAAATTATCAGATAGATATGGCGGGGCGCTGAAAGGTCTGTCGGCTGTCAGTAATGAAGAGTCAATCAGGCTTCGAGGAGGCACTTGCTATATATGTTCCAAGTTCAATTGAAGCCTCCAATGGTTTCTGACTAATTTATAAATTAATTAATTTAATTTTGTTAAATTCTTGGAATTTCTAGAATATATACTTGTGAAAGAAAATGTCTATTTTTTAAATAGAACTCCTAAAATATTTAATAATAAAAAAATAAAGTGACGCTTTGGAGATCTTCAAGTAAAATAAATACAAATAACTTGTAAAGAAAAATATACACAAAATTAAATGAATGTATTTAATAAATTATATTAATTATTCATTAGATATGAGAACTGCAACACAGCATTTAATATAGCCCAATTTACCCTTTAAGCCCAGTTACCAGGTCGAAAATGCGACACTTTAGATCACTTTCCGTCAGCTGCAGGGAAATTCTTTCTACAAAGCGAAATAATAATGTGTAATTCAAACAATTAGTTGTATTTTCATTTGTGAAAATTGCCAAAAATGAGAGCAACTATCAATGTGCAAGGGGAACCCAGCAGCCGTCCTCTGTGATTCATCCGCTTCCCAGATTAATCATGGGGAATGTCACAATTTATTAATATTTATTTAACAATTTATTTTTGCCTTTTTGCCAAGTAATGGAATATTGCCATACTTGGACATCAACTGATTGACTTCTGCCTGTTTTGCTTTATTTATTAAGTTTTATTTTTCGGCAATGCGGCGTATACGTAATGCCAAGAGAAAAATTGCGCATACGCAGCATCTGCTTAATCATATGTTTTATTATTGTTATTATGCTGTATTATTATTAGTCCGGGCATGCATTGTGGCGCAGAAGATGGCTCATCCTTAGGTCTATATATAGCCAAGTACAATGGCGGTGAAAATAATAGCAATTTATTTAAGAAGAAGCCTTTACTTTTGAGTGCAGTGTAAGAATCAAAGAACTATGCAAGGTGTTGAAATATTAACTCATAAAAATAATGTGGCAAGAATACTAAAATTAGTTGTTGAAAATTAAGGAAATAGGGAGCACATTTCTGAATTACTGAACTACTGTCCAGAGACCCGTTTGACATAACTGCGGAATATGTACATCTGCCGTGCTTCGTGCTAATACTTTTGGTATTCCGAGCGTACGTAAATATTATATAGCTGCTGCGCGCTTTGGATCCATCGTATATTCTATATATTCTGTGTTCTATGTGGATGCCAAGTGGGCAAGTGCTCTTTTGACGCAAATTGTGCGCCGCTGCCAAATTGCCATTATTTTTATTGTCATGATGGTAGTGCTCCTCTCCGGAGTTGAGGTCGTGTATCCATTTATCCATTATCCGATGCAACTACCCTTTGAAGTGCGCCTTAATTTATTATTTATTTTGTATATATTCTAAAGTATAAAGCTTGGCATTATTTCAGATCAAATTTGCTTTGATTAATCATTCCATCGCAATTCTTGATCCAAAAGTTCATTTTTACTTTTAAATTAAATTTATTTTAAAGAATCAAACATAAATCTATATAAAAAATATTCATTTATTATTAATTACAATATTAATTGGTATTATTTATTGCACAATAAACTTCAAGTTGCCCCGGGTGTAACCTCATTGAACTGTCGACTTGCGGTGGCGATGCGCCATGAAAATGAACCAAAATTGGAATTGAAAATGGGAAAAACTGAGAAATGCCAATGAAATTCCAACGCACACGAATCCATCCCCCCGTGCGATCTATAAGCTATATCCGACAGCGAAAAATTGCCAGCGTTTGTAAGACATATGTAAATATTTACGTTCCGGAGGGCAGGAGGTTCTCCTTGCCGCTGCCCCTCCGGAGGCGGAACAGCAGAAGTGACGTCGATGTCGACGACCGGCGAGAGGCGACGCAAGAATTTTGGAATTTGGCATGGTCGAAGGACGCCTACTTGTTGTTGCCATTGTTGCGTATACTATATAGCCCGATATAAGCAAAATACATACATATATAATTATAAATGCTGGTACGCAGCAGATCGTGTGGGCGAATGTGCATGTGTTTATGATTGGGATGCGGATTCCGAGTGAATCAGCTGCGGCTGCCAAATGGGAATTTCTAAACGTTCCCAATCTGAATTGGCCATAAAGGTCAGAGAAGCTGAAAAGATATTTGAAAAGTGCGGCCAAATGCGGATTTGGAACGCACTGAAGGGGAGACTTTATTGAATGGAATTTTACGGATAATTAATTCAAAGGGAATTTATGTACATTAACTCAAGCTGCATAAACATTAATCAGTGGCCAAATGGGAAAATTTTAATAAAATATTTATGTAGCATAAATAGTATGAGGCATTAATTACATTTAAGGGAGAATCAGTATCCTTAAAAATTATACTTGGAATCTCTAGAATATATACCTTTTAGGCTGACTTAAATAAGGTTTACTTCTAGGCTTAAATATGAATAATAAGAGAATAATATACGTTTTTAAAAATAATGCATTATTTAACAAGCAAAGGTCAGAAATGTGAAATTGTAAATAAATTATAAGTAGAAGAAGGCGTAACGAATTCGGTGTGTATTAAAATTCAAATATAATTAAGTTGAATTAATTTATTCCTTGACTTGCACTCAAAGTCTGATACTGGTTCCCTGATTGCCAAGTCATCCTTAGCCGGCAGAAATCTTACTGGCAGGTCAGCGTCTGGGGTTGACATCGCTCTCTAATTGGGAGCGATAAAGCAAGTAAAGAAAGTCCACACAGTGTCTGCTGTACCGATCGAGAGAGAAGCAGAGATCGCTCGCGAGATGATTGAGTGAGATGAGTGTCGGAGTCTGTATATAAACAAACCATCCGCCCCGGAATTCCAGCGAGATGGTTGTTTACATTCAAGCCTCAACTCATCCTGTCCAGCTCCGCTCGCTCTGCTCTCACCTGATCCCCATCCTGACGTCACAACGCGGCCACATGGCCCATCTATTTTTGGCCAGAGGATCTATATTTAGGCCCTCCCATTCAGCCAGCGATGGCAGCAAACAAACAACGATGACGTAGACTTGAACTTGAATATATTTTCCGTTTAGTTTCCGAGAAGAGATCTTTCTGTCTAACTGCCTCAGGAGAGGCTTGATCTTATAGCAATCTAAATCTCTATATTTAGCTGCTGCTGATAAGGAGCAGCGGGGCTTCAAGTTGTCTCTTAGCTCGAATGCAACCGATCAGTTCGGATTGGATCAGACAGACATCAGCATGTGGCTCTTTCTGGCACTTCTCCTGGTCGCAGCGATCCTCCTCGCCCAGATGATTCGCTTCGTAAGGATCATGAAGACGATTCCCTGCCCGCTGCCCCTGCCTCTGTTGGGCAATGCGCTTCTGTTTCTGGGCCTGTCGCCGGCCCAGGCCTTCCTCAGATTGGCTGAGCTCTCGGAGAAGTATGGCGACACTTTCGGCCTATTCCTCGGCCCCAAATCGTTCAGTGTGATGCTCTTCAATCCCCGCGACGTGGAGCTGGTGCTAAGCAGCACACAGCTGCTGGACAAGTCGCATGAGTACTCCTTCCTGGCCCGATGGCTGAACGAGGGCCTGCTGGTTAGCAGCGGTCGCAAGTGGCATCGACGACGCAAGATCATCACGCCGGCCTTCCATTTCCGGGTGCTCGAGCCCTATGTTGAGATCTTTGATCGGCGATCCCGGCAGCTTGTCCGGCAGATCGGAGCCAACGGATCCGGGAAATTCAATTTCGGCGAGGCCATTCACCTGTGCACCCTGGATGCCATTTGCGGTAAGTCAAGAGAAGTTTAATTGATACAATTTATTGCTGAACTAAAACTACATCGATTTAATTCCAAATATAATCATTAAAACAGAGATTATAAAAGTGAATGTTTATAACAATACATATTTTACAAAAAGAATGACTTTTTTTAGCCTTAATCTCGACTTAAGTGTCACCCTTAAACTTGAATATTTTGTTAAATATATACTTTTTGCAATACTTATTGGTACGATTACAAATGTTCAAGTTGATAACCAAATGCCAGTATACAAATCCCGAAATCCAGCGGGGGGGAACCTACTCAAACATTGGGCCAAGGTCCAAATCTAGCTTACCACAATAAAAGCCTAAATACAGGCGCACTTGTTGGAGATAAGATATCGGGAATCCGGGTGCCGGGACTTATAGAAAAACTCTTTTGCTAGTAACTTTTAGCAGCGACAGGGCGATTAGATATTTCCATGGCGATTAGCGTCAGTCAAACACCTGCACTGGAAGAAAAATATGTGCAGGTGGGTTCCCTGACTTTTGAATAATTTTAAACCCTTAATTTTAAAAGGGTTTTAGTTTCGTCGGAATATTACTAGGTTGTATCCTTAAAATGCCTACTAAATATCTAAATATCTGTATCTCTTGCCATCAATTTTAAATTGTTAACTCAACCATACTGTCCTCCCAGTGTTGTCCGTTGTGGATAATCAATGTTTATGGAAGTATCCGTGCTGAGTTTCATGTCCATGGTCATTGCGTTGCTAGATCAGTAGTTCCTGCGCGATCAACGCGTTGAGATTGTTGCAAAATTAAAGTGTGAGAAGGAGCCGCAATTATGTTCCTGGTCATCGGAGCCATCCTGGCCAGCGCCCTCTTCGTGGGCCTGCTGATCTACCAGCTGAAGTTCAAGCGGCTGATCGATATGATCAGCTATATGCCGGGTCCGCCGGTTCTGCCGCTGGTCGGGCATGGACACCACTTTGTTGGCAAGCCGCCGCATATGATGATCCAGCGGATAAACGATTTTATGGACAAATACTCAAAGGACCAGACCCTCAAGGTCTGGCTGGGGCCCGAGCTGAACGTGCTAATGGGCAATCCCAAGGACGTCGAAATGGTCCTGGGCACGCTGCGCTTCAACGACAAGGCCGGCGAATATAAGGCCTTGGAGCCCTGGCTCAAGGAGGGCCTGCTGGTCAGCCGTGGACGCAAATGGCACAAGCGCCGAAAGATCATCACGCCCGCCTTTCACTTCAAGATCCTCGACCAGTTCGTCGATGTCTTTGAGAAGGGATCGAGGGAACTGCTGCTAAATATGGAGCGGTATCGCCTCAAGCAAGGCGACGCTGGTTTCTGCCTCTACGATTGGATCAATCTCTGCACCATGGACACGATCTGTGGTAGGAGGATCATCCTTTCTTTGCAAATATATTTTACTTTGTTTTGTTTCGAAAAAGTTTCTGATAAATATTACTTTTTTTTTTTGGCAGTTTTTAATATTTAAATTTTTATTTTTCCTTTTTTATTTGTTTGCTGCAGAAACCGCCATGGGAGTGTCCATCAACGCCCAGACGAACGTCGACTCGGAGTATGTACAGGCGGTGAAGACGATATCGATGGTCTTGCACAAGCGCATGTTCAACATCTTCTATCGCTTTGACCTCACCTACATGCTCACACCACTGGCTCGGGCCGAGAAGAAGGCCCTGGACGTGCTGCATCAGTTCACGGAGAAGATTATAGTGCAGCGGCGCGAGGAATTGATCCGCGGTGCCGCCACCAAGGAGAGCACTGCCAACGAGGAGGATGCCGATGTGGGGGCCAAGCGCAAGATGGCCTTTCTGGACATCCTGTTGCAATCAACGATCGATGATCGGCCGCTCACCAATCTGGATATACGCGAGGAAGTGGACACCTTTATGTTCGAGGGGCACGACACCACCTCCTCGGCCCTCATGTTCTTCTTCTACAACATAGCCACGCATCCGGAGGCGCAGGCCCGTTGCTTCCAGGAGATTCGCTCCGTGTTTGGCCAGGACAAGAGCACTCCGGTCACTTACGAGCTCCTCAACAAGCTGCACTATGTCGATCTGTGCATCAAGGAGACGTTGCGGCTGTATCCATCAGTGCCACTGCTGGGTCGGAGGGTGCTCGAGGATTGCGAGATAAGTATGTGACTCCCAATAGGAAATGTAGGAAAATGTAACTAATAGGATCTTTCGCCTCAATTTCAGATGGAAAACTCATCCCGGCCGGCACCAACATCGGCATTTCTCCGCTGTATCTGGGCAGGCGCGAGGAGCTGTTCCCCGATGCCACAAGCTTCAAGCCGGAGCGATTTGAAGTGGTGACCTCGGCCGAGAAGCTCAATCCCTATGCCTATATTCCCTTCTCGGCCGGACCGCGTAACTGCATTGGCCAGAAGTTCGCCATGCTGGAGATCAAGGCCATCGTGGCCAATGTGCTGCGGCACTACGAGGTGGACTTTGTCGGCGACACTTCGGAGCCGCCGGTGCTGATTGCTGAGCTTATCCTGCGCACCAAGGACCCACTGATGTTCAAAGTGAAGGAGCGAGTCTACTGAAACGCACACATTATCGCTTATTACTTTCAATTTATGTAAATAAATTTAAATTTAAAAAAATCGAATTTTTATTTATAGCTAAAAAGGCATTTAATTAGCAATTATTTTTATTTTAAATATATTTCATTCGGGGTTTATCGAAGAAGCTATATTCGGTAGACGACAATTTATTTTCTTTTTAATGCTTTGTTTATTTTTTTATTTTTATTAAAAATTCGTTTTTACATTCTATTTGAAATTCAAAAACCCCGCGTCATCGTGGACACCGCCTAGCGGACAACCATCGGCGACGCGCAACCCTGCTGCGCTGACCAACACTTTCGCTGCAGCAAGAGGAAGACACAAAATTCCGCAGCCGAAATCGGTCCCACTAATTCGTAGTTTCTGCAAAAACAGTGAAAATAAACTTTTTCGTGCATTTCGTTCGTGCAAAACCCAATAAAATATCCTAATCGTGCCAGCGGCAATGCCCCGCCGTCCCATCGCGTTAATTTACCCAGTGCGCTAGCCGGATTTTAAGCAACAAACGCAAAATCAAAGATTCGCAGGAGAATAAGAAGAAGAACGGACAGCAGCAGCAGCAGCTATAATTGTGGCCGTACTGTTGTTGTTGTTACTTGTATTGGTCGTATTGGTGTTTTGTGATTGTGTTGTTGTTGTTGTTGCTGCTGGCCTGGCCTGGCCACTGGGATGATGATGGTGATGATGCTGTAAAGCAAAGTAAAAGTGGTGGCAAATACAACAAATACGTGCGTGTGTGTGTGCAACGGGACTGCAGTTGCATGTGCAGCGAACGCGGGATGATTGTTGAACTGGGAGACCTGGTGACAATGATGGTATAGATGATGAGGTACCATTGCCATCGCATTTAGTTCGTGCATTCGCAAAAATATCGAAAAGTTTCGTGCGTGTCACAAAAATTGCGCCAATAAGCAAACGCAAACATAGTTTGTTTTATTGCATTCCTCGCACACGCACACACGCATACAAGCGCTGAGAGGGCCCGCGAAGAGACATACATATGCGCTGCTGCGGCAACAGAGATTTTGACCACTCACACACGGAAACAGCACACGCACACATCCAAACACCCACATGCATTCACGCAGCAAACGGAGCACAATAACAAAACAACAAAAACAAATAGCAGTCAAATGAATTACTTGAGGTAAGTTCGCCTGTGCAACGCACAAGATTTAGCAATTCAGCAATTGCAGCAGCCTCCCAGGCAGCAGCAGTAGCAAAGTGCAACAAATTGTTTGTTTATGATTTTGGTCTTGACTCGATTTGAGGAGATTGCATGTAAAAATTGGAAATCGCTCGCACTCGCCTGTGTTTGTGTGTGTGTGTGTGAGCGCGCACACTCTTGTGTGCTCGCTCGCACCCGCCGAGTCCTTGCGGCCGCGCTGGTTTGTTGTGTTTTGATGTTGCTGCACTTCTCGCTCTGCTCTGCCCCGAGCCAAACAAATCGCTCGCTAGTTTGCCTAAATTTACAACAAAAAGCGTCCTTAAACAGGATTTTCTAAATAAATATGATGGGCTTTAGCTGGGATTATCCCGCTCCATGCTCGCGCGAAGCTATTTTCACCATTCGGGAGCCAGGATTTAATACATTAATACGAGCCTTCGAGCTCTTTATTTTGATTCAGGACTTTCCTGCCCAAATATTCCTTGTGTACAGCTTCGTATTCCGCAAAAGTGCATAAAAGTGCAAACTTAAAGGTATTCAGAAAACATTTAATCAAAAAAGTAGCAAAATATAATTTTTGAGCTACAAAATTCAGCAATTTCTAGTATCAAGTCAACTAATTGAGCGAATTGTTTGTGCTTATCTCGTATTTTGTAAATAAATGCTAATTATAATCCATTGCAGAGATCTGGTTGCCAAGGATTAGAGCCACAAAACCGGGAGTGAGCGAGGATACGCCGCCAGGAAGGAGGAACCAACACCGAAGATGTCGCGCTGGGGCAAGAACATAGTGGTGCCGTTGGACTCGCTCTGCAAGGAGAAGGAGAACACCAACCGGCCAACCGTCGCCAGATCGGTGGGCACCGTGGGCAAATGGGGAAAGATGGGCTTCACCTCTACGCGCACCTACACACTGCCCGCCCTGCATCCGATGGCAGCGGCTGCGGCTGCGGCAGCTGCAGCCGCCAGTCCCGCCCAGAGTCCAGCCTCCACGCACGACCACGATCCCAACGATCTGTCCGTTTCGGTGCCGGAGCCGCCGAAGCCCAAAAAGTTCTTCAAGTCGCGCAATGCTGCCCCGCCGGAGGTTATTGCTCAGATCATACAGCAGCTACCGCATTGCGGGGCGGGCGCGTCGCCCATGCGGGAACAAGCATCGGCTGGTGGCGGCGCCACGCCCACATCTGGAACCCATGAGAGCGGCGGTGGACTCAAGCTAAAGCTGGGCAAGGGCGCCAGTTCCGCAGAGCGGAAGCGCAAGTCGCCCAAAAAGAAGGTCGCCGCAACGCCTACGACGCCCGGTGCGTTCTTCGGCAGCTCCGATCGGGATCGGGATAAGGAGGGCCTAAGCGATCCCTCGGACCAGCCGGAGCCGGGCGACGAGCCGCGTGGCAGTGCGTCGGCCAAAAAGAAGAAACCTAAGGAGGAAAAGAAACTAAAGCCGGAGGCGCCGCCGTCGCGGATCCTGGGTCGCGCCCGCAAGGCTGTCAACTATTGCGAGGTGGACGAGGAAGAACGCTATCCCACGCCCACCAAGGATCTGATCATTCCCAAGGCGACACGCGGTCCGGCGGAAGCGGCGGCGGCGTCTGCCTCGGCCATTTCAGCGTCAGCAACCGCCACCTCGGAAGCCTTTATCTCCTCGACGGCCGGCAGCCCTGGGTCTGGACCGGCGCTACCTCCGCCCACGTCGGCGCCCAGTGCTATAACGGTGCCGATACCCCAACTATCCGCCGGCGCGTCCAACCCGCCGAGCGCCTCCCGGACGCCGGAACATCCTCCCATAGTGCTGCGCATCTCCAAGGTGAGTGAATCGATTCCCCAAGCAATGCTCCCCTGGCTGTTTGGTTAGCTTGGGTTCTGGGAGTCCTTAAAAATATTATTTTTTTATTTTATAATATTTAAAAATTTTAAATAAAATCTTCCGTCTCCGCATGTATCTCTCTCTCGCTCTATCTCGGTAAATTCACCCAGTAAACAATTGTCTTGTTTTGTTTTTGTGGTGCGATCGAGCTCTCTCCCCATTTCCATGACACTGCTTGGCTCTCGCATCCAGCTGCTGTTATCCTCTCTCTCTCTCTCTCACACACACGCTCTTCTCTCCCCTTGTTTCTGTGTGTGTGTGTGCGGGGGAAAGAGAAAGCGCGCGAAACATGGCAACAACAAGGCAGTGTTAAATTACGCGCGCTTTTACACTGAAGTTGAGTCGAGTCGAATTTCTTTCTCTCTCTCTCTCTGTCTTCCCGCACTCACGTTCTCTTCCGCTTGGCGAGTTGTTGGTTTATGTCGTGCGCTTCATACGTCTTCTTTTCCTCGCTTCGCATTTTTCTTTTTTCATTTCTTTACTTTTCTTTGGCCTGCTTTTCCTCGGCATTCGTCGGTGGCTTCTTGCTCAGTTCGGTTCGGTTCAGTGGAGTGTTAATTAGTGGGGAGCGCGACATCGCCTTTGCTTCTTAGTTCCTATTCTGTTTCCAGTCAGTGTCAGTTTCCAGTGCCAGTCGCAGTCTCTGTTTCCAGCCAGATATTTATGTAGCAAGTGAGAGGCGCGTACCTGCAGCAGCAGTGGCGTCCCCATTGGAAAAGAAAACTAAACTCCCGTTTATTTGCAGGGCACATCCCGCCTCGTCAGCACAGACAGCGAAGAGCCGCCGAGCAGCTCGCCCGCTCACTACAACCAGCAGCTGGCCACGGAGCCGGAGCCGGCGGATCGGAGCCCAGACGAAACAGTTCCTCCTGCAAGCACGCCAAAAATCATTGTGAAGCCACTGAAGCCGCCGGACTCGGTGGAGGGATCAGCAGCAGCGGCAGTGACGGAAGCAGCAACTGACGCCGAGGCGCAGGACAACGAGGACGAGGAAGACGAGGAGGAGGAGGAGGAAGAAGAGGAGGAGCCGCCGGAGATCAACTACTGCACGGTGAAGATATCACCCGACAAGCCGCCCAAGGAGCGTCTCAAGCTGATTATCAAGACGGACGTGATCCGCAACGCCATCGCCAAAGCAGCCGCTGCCGCGGAGTCGCGCAGCGAGAAGAAGTCCAAAAGCAAGAAGCACAAGCACAAGCAGCTGCTGGCAGCGGGATCAGTTGCTCCTGGTACTGGAGCCTCGACGCCCGCCGAGATTAGCTCAGAGTTCAAGACACCCTCACCTCATCTGGCCCTCAGCGAGGCGCAGCAAACGCATACGCATCCGCATCATCATCATCATCTCCATCCGCAACGGGGATCCGCAGTCATATCCCCCACAACGCGCTCTGACCACGACTTCGATTCACAGTCCTCGGTGCTGGGCAGCATCTCCTCCAAGGGCAACAGCACGCCGCAGCTGCTGGCGCAGGCGGTGCAGGAGGATAGCTGCGTGATCCGTAGCCGGGGATCGAGCGTGATAACCAGTGACTTGGAGACGAGCCAGCACTCGTCGCTAGTGGCCCCGCCTTCGGACATTGAGTCGCGCCTGGAGTCCATGATGATGACCATTGACGGCACTGGAACAGGAGCTGCGGCTGCAACAGCATTGCCCGAAACGCCGCTCCAAGAGGACATCCTGGCGGTGCTGCGTGGCGAAGTGCCGCGCCTGAATGGCAACACAGATGCCGTTGCCAACGAGGAGCAGCAGCAGCCCAAGAGAGCCACGCGCGGCCGGGGCAGAAAGGCAAATAGCAACGTAGAAGTACCTCTTCCGGCAACGGAGACCAGAACACGAGGCAGGGCTAAGGGAGCGGATGCGGCTGCCACTGCTGCGTCTATTTCGCCGCCGGCGCCAAAGAGGAGCACGCGAGGTACACGGGGATCGAAGAAGGCCGAGGCGACGACGGAGGCGGCGGACATGGAAGTGGACGAGCCTCCAACGGCTGAGGCGGCGAATGAAGAGCAGGTGGACCAAGTCGCGGCGCAACCTTTGCCTTTGCGGAGAGGACGCAATGCCGCTGCGCGGGCCAATAACAACAATTCTGCGAGCATCAACAACAACATCAACAAGATAGCCGCCAGTCTTTCGGCCAAGGCGAAGGACGAAGCCAGTCGACTGGCAGAGGGCAGTGGAGCGGCGACGGCGGGAGCACCACCAGCACGAAGCTATGGCCGGAAGAGAAAGAACCAGCAGGTGGCACAGGCTCAGGTGCAGCCGGACGATCAGCAGCAGCACCACCACCAGGCAGCCGATCAAGAGGAGGAAACCCTTGAGGCCGAGGAAGAGCAGCCCACGCCCGCCAAGATCCCGCACAGAGACCAATCGCCGACGGATCACGATCCGGATCCCGATCCCGACGATCTCTCTAACAACTCGAACAATTCTTCGATGCAGCACGACGGCTCCTCCTCCTCACCTCCGCCGCGCGACTTCAAGTTCAAGGATAAGTTTAAGCGAACCCTGACCTTGGACTCGCAGGTGGCAGCCAATGCCGGAGCGGCAGGTGCGGCAGCAGCAGCCGCGGCGGCGGCGGGAGA
Source organism: Drosophila mayri (assembly GCA_008042485.1). Classification (NCBI taxonomy): domain Eukaryota; kingdom Metazoa; phylum Arthropoda; class Insecta; order Diptera; family Drosophilidae; genus Drosophila; species Drosophila mayri. The sequence continues at coordinate 12,610 of VNJN01004559.1, read as the reverse complement.
TGCGGGAGCAACGGCAGCCACTGGAGTAACGACGGAAACGGAAGCATATGGCGAGCAGCGTGGCGCTGTCAAGTTGGTCATCTCAAAGAAAAAAGGCAGCATCTTCAAGAGCCGCGCCTTGGTGCCATCCGATCAGGCGGAGCAAGCGACTGTGGCCAAACGGCATCTGTACAAGCACAGCTGGGATGCGGCTCTGGAGGCGAATGGCGGCGGAACGGGTAGTGATGCCAGCAACGCCTCCGCCTCTGGTGCGGGAGTTCCGGGAGCCAAGGATCATCTTCTGCACCATCTTGCGGCGGGCAAGTCCGATGGGGATTTCGGTGACAGTCCCTCGTCCAACAATAATGGCTCCTCCAGCGGCGGCAGCAGTGTGTCCACTCTGCGTGGCGACAGTCCGGCGTTGGGCAAGATCTCGCGGCTGGCGGGTAAGCAGGTAGCTCCGGCCGGCACAGCCACAGGAGTGGATGCGTTCGACCTCGACTTGGAGACGGGAGCAGAGGAACTGGGCGTGGAGCGATCGACGGCCAGCGGTGCCGTTGGCGGAACAGGCCTAGCAGCTGCTGGCGGAGGAGCTGCCGGCAGCGGTGGCGGACCAATTCGTGTCGATCGCAAGACAAAGGACTACTACACCGTAGTGCGGAACGTGAAGACGGCGCACCAAATTCAAGAGATTGGCGAGTACCAGGAGATGGACGATGATGTCGAATATATTCTGGATGCCCTGCAGCCGCACAATCCGCCGGCAACGCGATGCCTCTCGGCCCTGCAGTTAGCCGCCAAGTGCATGATGCCTGCCTTCCGGATGCACGTGCGTGCCCACGGAGTGGTGACCAAGTTCTTCAAGGTGAGCAATCCCCCCAGTAGCTTCCCATTTCATCCGTTAATTCGCTGAAAACAGCTGTTCAGCCATTTGTTTATTCATATTCAGCCTTCATCTTAAGTTTCATAAAGTGAAATTAGCACCAAGTACCATGTGGCTCAATCACATCGTCCGACTAAGCGGAATTCACCGAATTGCTAAACAAACAATTTCTATTTATAATTATTAATGTGCAGAAAGCTCTCCAATAATTATTAATAAATTAATCTAATTGCATTTGAAATTTCCTTATCTTCAGGCCTTATCCGACGCCAACAAGGACCTTAGCCTGGGCCTGTGCACCTCGGCCATTATGTACATTCTGTCGCAGGAGGGTCTCAATATGGACTTGGATCGCGACTCCCTGGAGCTAATGATCAACCTACTGGAAGCGGACGGCGTCGGCGGCGGCACACAGGTCGGGCACACGGACCGAGCCGGCTACGAGCGTAACAAGCAGAAGGTGCGTGAGCTCTGCGAGGAGATCAAGGCTCAGGGCAAGGGCACGCATCTTAATGTTGACTCGTTAACGGTGGGCACCCTGGCCATGGAGACGCTGCTCTCGCTTACATCAAAGCGGGCGGGCGAATGGTTCAAGGAGGATCTGCGCAAACTTGGCGGACTGGAGCACATCATCAAGACGATTTCGGACTTTTGCCGACCGGTGATTACCTGCGAGGCCGATGAGATATCGTGGCTGCCGGCGCTTTTGGACAACATGCAGACTGTGGCGCGCTGCCTGCGAGTCCTCGAGAATGTGACGCAGCACAATGAGGCGAACCAGCGATACATGCTCACCTTCGGGCAGGGTCGGGCCGTGGAAACGCTCTGCCAGCTATACCAACTGTGCTGTCGCCAGCTAATGCTGCATCCATCGATGGACTGTGCGGGCAGTAATAAGGAGCACCCGGGCGTGGTCATGCGGGAGCTGCTGGTCCCAGTTCTCAAGGTGCTAATCAACCTCACGCACACTTTCAACGAATCGCAGCCGTCGCTGGGCGCCGAGTTGCTTGGCCAGCGCGGCGATGTCGTGGAGACCTGCTTCCGCCTGCTGCTGCTCTCGGCGAACTACATTCCCGATCACTGCGTCTTCGAACTCAGCATACTGGTGAGTGTACCTAAGTCCACATAAGACGCTTTATAGTTATTAATCAACGATTGATGCCTTAGGTGCTCACCCTGCTGATCAACTTGTGCATGCACACGCTGCCCAACCGCGCCGCCCTGATGCAAGCAGCCGCTCCGGCCGAGTATGTGGCTGATAATCCGCCGGCGCAGGGATCTGTGAGCGCATTGCAAGCCCTGCTCGAGTACTTCTACAAATGTGAGGAGCTGGCCAGGTAAGAGAGATGGCACAACCATTGCTTGCACCCATAGTTCAATATATTTTTCATTGACAACCCGCAGATTGGTGGAGAAAAACACGGACGCGTTTCTCGAAAGCAACGAGAAGAGCAAGAAAAAGCAGGAAGAGGTTGAGGAGACGGTCAACAATCGTGAGTATCTTCCGCATCTGTGCATCAGCTAATATCTCCCGCTAATCTGGCATTCTTTTCGCCCTCGAATAGTCCTACAACGCGCTGGTCACCACATGGAGCACACATTGAAGGGTAGCTATGCGGCCATTTTGCTGGGAAATCTGATCGCTGACAATGAGCAGTACGAGACGCTGGTGCGGCGCCAATTGCGGGGAGATAGTTTCAAGGAGATTATCGGCGTACTGGAAAAGTATCACACATTCATGAACCTGACCTCCAGCGTAAGTTTTTTCATAAAAGGATGATCCTTGGCAGTCACTTAATCCCATTCTATTTTTATCCTTATCCTACAGTTGGAGGCGGCCTTTGTGGCTCATATGAAGTCGACGAAGCGCATTATTGATAACTTCAAGAAGCGTGACTACATATACGAGCATTCGGATGACCGCGATGACCACACACTGCCTCTGAACTTAGAGACGACAGCGACGGCGCCAGTGATAGCAGACGGCACGGATGGTCAATCCACATCCGTAACTGCTTCCTCGTCCACATCGCCTCCGCCAGGATCGACGCGGGTGCAGCGCGTGTACAAGACGTACAGCAGCCACAGATAATCGCGTTCTGAATGGGGATCCGCATCAGAGTCGGATAGGAGAGCCATCTACACGAAAAGCCTGCCACCAAAATGAATTATGTTGTTTTGTGATTATGTATGTATGTAACTTGTTTATTCGCTGACATAGTAGCAGCCACCAACTATATGGTGTGAGTGTATAGTATATGTAATGCACCTAGTTTCGGTCATCGCCCCCATCCCACGAGTATATATATATATATTCCAGTATATATAGTTAGCAACGATGCGATCTGTGCTTCGTATTAACCAAAAGTGATAGCGAGAGCTCTTGAGCATGGTCGGCGTCATTAACTGACGAGAAAACTGAAATGAAATGAACACACAACACTAAACAGATCCAAATCCACCACAACTGATATGATGTGTACGTTATATAGTCATAAGCAATATTAGCAGCAGCGGCTTACACCCTCACAAACACACCCATAATACACCCATGTAAATATTGTTTAATCCAGCGATTTTATCGGACGCGTCCTAGGTTTATTTCGAATGTTTTTTTTTTACCTTGTATTCTTACATTTATATTATATATATATTTTAAAAGAACTATTTTTTTTTCTTGTACTTTACGACTCTTGCTCTTGAGAAACAGCAAGGTTAGTAGCAATAGAGTTAGTAGCGAGATGTGTGTGTGTGTAAAGAGAGGACGAGAGATGGGAGCAGCAGTAGCCCGGAGTCGTGGCGCAGAATAAAGTTATTTTATTGCCTAAACCTAAGCTAAAGAAACTCTACTTATAAAACTAAAAACTGATCAATAAATAAATATATATAAATATATACATGTATACATATATATGTATGTGTGAACGTTTACAACCACGAAAGTGTCAGATTTAGGCTACAAAAATCCAGATGTAACGATAGAAAAAGCAAACAAACAGCCGTGCATTCGTGCGGATGAAGAAAGCAACAATTTCGGGAACAAAATATATGTATATTTATTTTGTGTTTTCAACGAGTGCATCATATATTGTTCTTGCAGAAAAAAAAAATCACAAAAAATAAAACTAAAATTGAAAAACACGCCACAAGGTTGTATTTATTGGGAGCCGGGAATATTAATTGTATTTATATTTATTTTTTATTTTATTTTAGTTTATTATTTTTAATTGTTTAAATAAACACTTGACATTTTTGGTAGCCAAGGCTGTGCCGATACTCACGCGCCACACACTGGCTCGTTATCGATGCTATCGATACGGTAATCGACGCAGTGCTACCTCCAGTTCGCATTTATGTCATAACAATAAGCCGAATTGAAACCAGGGTCAACAAAACGCCGGCGTTATCAATTAAAAGCCGCTCCAATTAGCCACTCGCCGCCCGCTGCCTCTGCCGCCAGTTCAGCCACTTTCGCCCATCAGCCCAGTTCCAGGCAGGCAGGATGTCGACCCGTCGCCAGGCGATCACGCTGTACAGGAACCTCCTACGGGAGTCGGCAAAGCTGCCATCGTACAACTTCAGGTGCGTGTGGTGAAATAGTGTGTGTTTGTCCTCATCCCAGAATGTGCCATGTTTTTTGGTATTCCTTACAGAATGTATGCTGCCCGCAAAATACGCGACACATTCCGCGCCAACAGGGCCATCAGAGACTATGAGGAGATCGATCGGCAAATGGTCGCGGGCCAGCAGAATCTGGAGCTGATACGCCGCCAGGTGAGTTGCGAGGCATGTGCCTGCTTATCAGCGGACCGCGAGCCCTCAGTTTCATATGTTCCCTATGTTTACACACGTATCTTCTTTGAGGAGAGCATCTGCTAAGGGCTGTGCAATCAAAAAAGGCTGATAATATTCCAAGGCAAATAATCATCAACGCTGTCTTTCAGTAAAATTCTCGAGAACTCTTCACAATTAGTTCGCAATACGTTTGTTATGGCTCTTGGAAACTTGAAAAAGTTTATTAACTTTCCATTAATGGAGTTTATTTCTCATGCATTTTCCTTAACAAACCCTACTTTTTCCATTTTCTTGATACTTTCCTTATCAGTTGCAGAGTTTATTAACCTTCTCCCATGTTTTTCTGATTGCCAACAGGTGATTATCGGCCATTTGTACACCACCGACAAGCTGGTCATAGAGAACAAGAAGACCCTGAAGCCCTCCGATGACTGAGGCGAACGGGCATGAGCAAGGCGTTAGCTGAAGAGAGTACAATGGCAGGAAAGGAGGAGGAGGAGGAGCAGCAGCGAAGACACAACTCGAAAGACTCGACCCACACACCACACACTTTGTTGATTTTAGTACAGTATGTTGAATCCATCAAAAACCAAGGAAACAAATTCATTTGCTGGCAAAAACACAAAAAAAAAACACCAATTTAATGTTATGTTTAACAACAATTATGAAATTATATATATACAATACAATATATATTATTAATGGTATAAATAAGTACAACAAGTACTCCAGGGAAAAAAAAAGAGTCAGCTAAAGGACACCCGCCGCCGGGCCATGACATGGAATGTGTGAATTTGTGTGAGCAACAAGGAGAGACCTATGCCTGATAGGTGCTGGCAGAGACATTGCCTCCGGTGCCCGTCCAGTTGGTATGATGGAACTTGCCCTCCTGCCCCAGCAGCTCGTAGGTGTGAGCGCCAAAGTAGTCACGCTGGGCCTGCAGCAGGTTGGCGGGCAGCTTGGCCGTCCGATAGCCGTCGTAGAAGCTGAGGGCTGTGGACAGGGCCGGTACGGGAATGCCCCAGCGGAAGGCATTGGCCACCACCTCGCGCCACGAATCCTGGCCACGATCGATGGCCTTCTTGAAGAAGTCGTCCAGCAGCAGGTTGGAGAGCTGTGGCTGTGACGTATAAGCGTCCTTGATGTTGCCCAGGAACACGCTGCGAATGATGCAGCCGCCGCGCCACATCAGCGCAATGCCGCCGTAGTTGAGCCTCCACTTGTTCTCGCTGGCCGCCTCGCGCATCAGCATAAATCCCTGGGCATAGGACACGATCTTGGCGCAATACAGGGCGTGCTTGATGTCGTCCAGGAATTTGGCCTTGTTGCTAACGGCGGGGTTTGTGGCGGGCCCCTTGAGCAGTCCACTGGCACGGACACGCTCATCCTTCAGGGCCGACAGGCAGCGCGAGAAGACCGCCTCGCCAATTAGCGTCACGGGTACACCGTACTGGAGAGCAGCGATGGCTGTCCACTTGCCGGTGCCCTTCTGGCCGGCGGTGTCACGGATTCGCTCCAGCAAATGTCCCTTCGGGTCCTTGTACTTGAGTATATCGCGCGTGATTTCGATGAGGAAGGAGTCCAGCTCCGCCGAGTTCCACTTGCCAAACTCCTCGGCCATCTGGTCGGCGGAGAGACCCAGGCTCTGCATGATGTGGTACGCCTCGCAAATCAGCTGCATGTCGCCGTATTCGATGCCGTTGTGTACCATCTTGACGAAGTGACCTGCACCGCCATCGCCTACCCATTCGCAGCAGGGCTCTCCGTCGGCCTTGGCGCAGATCGCCTGAAAGATGGGCCGGATAAGGGGCCAGGCGGCCTCGTGGCCACCCGGCATCAGCGAGGGTCCATGCCGGGCTCCCTCCTCGCCGCCACTCACGCCAGATCCCACGTAGAGAAGGCCCAGTTTGGCCAGTTCGTCGCAGCGGCGGGATGTGTCCTGGTACTCGGAGTTGCCTCCATCGATGATCACATCGCCGGCGGAGAGCAGCGGCACCAGCTGCTGGATGAAGTCATCAACGGCGCTGCCAGCTGAAATTGGTTAAAAAATAAAAGGATTAGAAATTGAAATAAAAGCTTGTATAAAATTTGCAATTTAGAAGTGAATGAGGCATTATTTTTCCAGTAAAACGTTTCGATTTCCCATATAGAAATCGTTGAATAAGCATGCGATAGGACAAGGTCGTTTGGTGGCTTTTGGAAAGTCACTGTTTGGATTTTGGAGGTCACCGTGAATCGTCCCTTGTCGACACACACTCCTCCATCGGAACGGAACCGAAACGAAACGGAGCCAGATAAGGCCACTGGTGGCGCGATAGCATTGATCTATCTATCCGATCTATCTAGCGGTCGTTTGTACATATGTGGATACAGCAAAGGTTGAAATACAAGAGCTGAAGTCTGAACAGATATGATAGGGCTGAGGGAGTGCCCTCGTTCCAAGAGATATTTCAATATCTTCTGTAACTTCTGAAACAGGTTCAAATTAAACTTGATAAGTGCGTGTGTATACAAAACCTTGTTTTCAATTCCACCTCAAGTGAAAGTTCACACAAGTTGCCATGCAACTTTCAAATACAAATTCTCAAATATAGAATCTGGAAATCTATATGCACGACCTCCGGAGGTCTGAGTGATTCATGGGCCTGGCAGTTTGCATGGAAGGTCGTCGGGACAAATGATAAAACTAAAGCAGAACGAACGAGACGAAGCTGAAGAATGGATCTAGGAAAATCCGAGGAAATCCCCTACGGACCCGGGGCAGTTGATGTGGCCTAGAAGTCGCCCATTGTGTGCGCGTATTTGACCTATGATGAATGTCAGAGGTTCCTCTCGTCCAAGCAAATAATGGGCAGGTTGGGTTTAGGTAGGAAAAAAAAGCAAAAAGAGCGATAAGCCAGCCGGCACGGCGATTAACGTACGAGACACAGGCTAGAGGAGAACGCGTGAGCGGCGTGAAGAGATCTCACCATGATTTTGAAATGAATTGTATATCAATTTTCAATGGAGATTTATTACTGTGCAAAATGTAATAATTTAATGACAATTTAATTCAATTTTTTTTAATTTAATATTTTACCTAATGAATTTCATTATCACACTAATCACGACCCCAATTTATGTACCATCGCTGAGTTCATTGGAACTAACAACAAACCCAAGCTTTGATAATCAAGGCGAATTGTGGCATTCGATAGTCGCGTGGCATGGATTGGATATCGCCTGATCTCGGAATGAGTGGGGATAGAGGGAACACGCAAAACATTATCGTTGTTGCTACTTCTGCTTTCCGTTCGTCTTCCTCTTCCTTTTCCCTTTGCACATTGCAATATGAACTTGCGCGTCATGAAACGCAAACACACAGAAACCGTTTGATTTGATGACTTTGCTTTGACTTCCACTCACACAAACACAAAAAAAAAACATATACACACACAGGTAAATCGCTTGCTGTTGCAGGTTTTTGGAATTGCACAGAAACAAAATATATATTCCAATTGAAATTAATTTGGAAGCTAACCAAGAAATATAACATTGAAATGACTGCCCTAGCAATATAAACAAGTTTGTTTATACATAAATACAAAAAATACATAAACGATCTCCGTTTTACTTCATTTTCTTCAGTGAAGTGAGTAATGTGTCTGCGAAACGAAGTAAAAAATAAAAAAAGAGAGACAGAAACTCACCCTTGACCAGCAACATGACCTTGCGTGGCGTTTTCAGCTTGGATACCATGTCCTGGAGCGAATCCGCGCCGATCACGTTGGTGCCCTTGGCCTCGTTGGCGAGAAAGTCCTTGACCTTGGCCACCGTGCGGTTGTAGGCGCAGACGACGAAGCCCTTCTCGTCCATGTTCAGTATGAGATTCTGGCCCATAACGGCCAGGCCAATGAGTGCGATGTCGGCTTTTCTGCGAAGCGAAACAATGTTTTAAATCGAAATATGGAGGGACACTTCGCCACTCACCCGCTCATATTGTGTGTGTGTTTTTCAGCAAGTATTTTGGCTCAAATGCAATTCGCTGCTTCTGTTTGGCGGCACTTTTTCGTGGTTGCCCGCTGTTCGGCGTTTGTCGAGTGAATGCTGCTCGCTGCTGGCGGAGGCGAAACGATAAATGCGAAAAACCCAAAGCGGGAGCTTTTACCTCAAAGCTTTCCGTGGTCAGCAGCAACAGCGATCGAAAAGCACTCCACCTTGAGCCGCCCTCTGGTCCTCGATCACGCACGGGAACAGCTGATGTGGAATCTAGCACGCGTGTGTTAGTGGGCCGAGAGCCAGCGGATACTCCAGTGTGTGTGAGAGAGAAAGATAGAAAGAGAGCCCAACTTTACCCTTGACACTCAACGTTTTGGGGGGCACACAGATTCAAAGCTTCGTTAACCCCAATGCCCGGTCTGCAAATGCTGTGCTTATAATTTCAAAACACTTTATTACGCATTATTCAGAGAAAAAAAAAGACAGGCAAGTTTAAAGCTTAAAATGAATGGACATTAGTTGAGCACCTTGTAGGGATTGAGGATGCCGTTGGGGTCGAGGAGCCGCTTCATCTCGCGCATGTAGCCAATGGCCACCGGGTCCTTGGAGTAGTGCAGGTAGTCCTTCTTGAGGAACCCAATGCCGTGCTCGGCACTGATGCTGCCCTTCAGCTTGGAGGTGTACTCGTAGACGAACGGCTCCACACGCTTGTAGATCTCCTCGTTGAACTCCTCGCAGGAAACATTCAGGTGCAGATTGGAGTCGCCCAGGTGGCCATATCCGCAGACAACAGTGGCATGGGGACCGCACCGCTCCCGCATCACGTCCACGATGTTGTAGAAGTCGCGCAGCGGCAGCGAGATGTCGTACTTGAAGCAGAAGCTCTTCTCGATCAGCCCCAGGGGCACCATTTCGCGGATTTTCCAGATCTCCTGCACCTTGCCGGGATCCCCGGTCACGGTGCCATCCTGGATCTCGCCGCGCTCCATGCCGTCGCCGATGAACTGATTGATCTTCTCCTCGTCATGGTCGCCGTTGCTCCCAGAGGTTTCGATCAGCATGTAGAAGGGATACCCCGAAATGGGTGAGCTGCAGGTTAAAGTGGTTTAAGGCGGGGGATTCCCAGGATCATAACTCGAAGATAAACACTCACTTGAGGAACTTGAACTGCTCGAGGGCCGTGTTGAGGGCCCGCTCGTCGATCAGCTCGCAGGAGCTGAGGATCTCGCCCAGATTCCGCTTGGCACTGACAAACGTCTTCAGCACATCGTCGAAGGAGTTCAGTCCGATGAAGGCCACGTTGACGGCCCGCGAGGAGTGCGGACAGAGCATCGAGAGCTTGGTGACCACACCCAGCGTGCCCTCGGATCCGATAAACAGATGCTTCATATGGTAGCCCGTGTTATCCTTCTTGAAGTTGGACATCAGGTCCAGGACCTGGCCGGTGGCCAGCACCGCCTCCACGCCCAAAACGGAGCCGTGCAGGTTGCCATAGCGCACCACCCGCACGCCGCCCGCATTGGTGGACACATTGCCGCCAATATGGCAGCTGGCCTTGGCTCCCAGGTCCAGCGGCACCGTCAGGCCCACATCCCGCGCCCTCTGATCGAAGTTCTCCAGAATGCAGCCCGCCTCGACGACCGCAATGCCGGTTACCTCGTCCACGGATAGCACCTTATTAAGGCGCGCCAGCGACAGCACGATCTCGTCGCAAATGGGCACGGATCCGCCCACCAAGCCGGTGTTTCCGCCCTGCGGCACTACGGCCAGGCGCCGCTCGTTGCAGTACTTGAGAATGGCGGCCACCTCCGCCGTGTTGCCCGGCTTAAGGACCAGTTTGCTGTTGCCTGGAATAAAAATAATTGAATTAAATATTTTATTATATTATTTTTTAAACAAAATAAACATAAGTTTGAGGCAGAGAAAAAGGAAATATATATAAAACCAGATCCAAAGGTATATTAAAAACAATAATTCTCCTTTCATCATAAACACAAACATTAATAATAACTATGATATTACTATAAACTGAATAATAAATATAAATATATTGAATAATAAACTGAATAAATTTCCTTATTGACAAATTAAGGATATTTCAATAATTCCAAGTTAAGGATATTTTGTTAATAATAATATAATATTAGATAATTAAAAAATTGAATGTAAATTGTTTACTAAACAATTTTTATGAATTATATCTGAGTTTATATTTTATATGAATTTTATTATGTTTTCAAAACAAACATAATTCGCGAAAATATAAACTTAGAACTGAATAATTAATTATTAATAAAATGTAATAAATACATTTAAATTCTATAGATTTTCATGGACAAAAAGCTGGCAAAAAATATAAAAAATTAAATACAAATATATACAAAATATAATAAATAGAAAATTAAATAAATAAACCAATAGAAATCCACTTCTACTAGAAATATAAACCCAACCTGGCACCCACCTCGAATTCTCTTAAGGAAGCATATATTGTATCCCTCCAGGTCCTCGGTAAGGACATGATTCTTGCCCAAAAGCTGCTCAAAGTGCGCCACATCCTTGTCGCTTAAAGTGGCATAATTGCCCCTCTGCACATTGTCTGTGATCTGTAATCGATGCAAGATATTAATATATATATATATATATATATTTACTGTAAAGGGTGGACACGCCCACAAGAACTCTAGTCATACCTGGGTGAGCTCTGGTATCGGTGCCCCGCTGCCGGCCATTGTGCGCACGATGGTGGTGGTGGTGGTGGCTATGTGGCTATGTGAGATGCCGGGAGTGGTGGTGACTGTGCTCCCAGTGGTGGGTCGCCGCATCAAGGTGGTGGCCCCGGCGCTGGCCAATCTGCGCACATGCATAAGCTGCTGGAATCTCATTGTGGAGGTTTCCGGTTCAGGCTGGGACTGGGAGTGGGTGTTGCAAGAGTGATAATGTTGTCTCTGTGGAAAGGAAAAAAGAGGAAAGGATTATATTAATGGGGTTTTTTTAGAGGGAATATCTATCGCAGATATCACTGCTAGGAAAGCCATAATTACAGTTATAAATCACAGGAAACTGCTTTTAATTTTGATGCCGATATAACTTCCTGAAAACCATCTATTAGGTGACTTGTCTTGCTGCGATCAGACGGCTTCCCAGACTGCCGGACTTCCCCCAGACCAAAGGAATACTTATCAATATGGCCTGAGTGCGATGTAGACGCAATCTCTGCTCCGCGATAGCCCACTTGATAGGCCCCCAAAAAGAGAACCGAACTTTTCCACTAGACCCCTAGCATCGGGCTCTCCAGCTATAGTGGCTTTATATATATATACATATATATATCAGTTATCAGCCTGTTCCAACTTTGCGCGTGCATAAAGAAATTAGCATATTTATTTTTGGGCCACTCATCATGGCATACATATAGTCGGGTCTGGTTTCTATATATACCAGCCTAGTCCGATCCAGTGCAGTCCGTAAAGTCAAGATCTTTATGAGGTATTAGGGCCTTCGCGGCTTATCTTGCCGTCGCAGGTAGTTCCCTCGAACCGAGAGCGATTGTAAAATCATTTGTCCTAGGATTCAGATGCAAATATAGATACAGATCACGACTACCTGGCCTGGGCTGGCCTTGTCCCATGGATTCCGATTGCTATAGTGCCGGGGAGTCACCGGGATTAGCTGCGGTAGCAAAGGAAATGATGTTCACCTCCTGCAAAGGCTGATTATTTCACTGATACCAAAGAAAAATATATATATGTACATACATATATGTATAAAATAAGAAAACATTCCATTTAAAAATTGCACAACGAAGGAAGGAACTTTCTTTTTTTATTGAGAAAGAATTAAAATGGCAAATATAGTAAAAAATGAAAATGTTACATTTTAAAGGAAAGCAACTTGTTGAGCCTCCCAAAAGTCCTTCTCCAATTGAATTTGTTTATTTTCCTTTCATTATATCCCACCTCTCTTTCTCACTCT
>VNJN01004548.1:307301-367714 GCA_008042485.1 Drosophila mayri | reverse complement strand
ATGTCTGTATGCACATATATATAGTTTTTGTAATGAGTGTTCCGTTCACTGAAGAAGTTCAAGGCGATGTGCCTGGCAAAGCAAAGAGTCGTGTCTTATCTTATCGCAAAAACTGCCGGAATAACCGAGTGCTATTTATATTAATTTTCTTTTTTTTTGTTCTTTTGTAAATTTGTATACTTTTTGTTAGTTGCGAATTTGTTGTTTTCATTTTTGGTAATCGAATGTGACCTCATATATTGATTGCTGGCAATCGTCAGGGTCCTTTGCCACTTGAGACTGAATGGATGATCTCAAGTGGATCTTTATGGCTCTCCCCTAGAGAGAGGATTCTCTCTCTCTCTCTCTCTCTCTCTCTATCTGGGGGTGGCTCTCACCTGGTTCACCTGGCTGGCGTTATCAGGCGGAAAGATAAGCAGCCAGCTTTTCGCATTCTCCGGAGCTGTCAGCTGTTCTCGCGATCGACAGTCGAAACGAAGCGAAGCGAGGCCAAAAATTTAAATCAGTTCAGTTCCCAGCGCCGCGTCAACGAAATTCGTTGAATCTTCTTTCTGTTATTTTCTTAACGCGGCTTTGGAATCACTGTAAATCAGCTGTGAAATTAACTCAAAATTTTGCCAAAATCAATTGCAAAATTTATAAAATATTAACAAACCAAAGCAACAAGAAAATCAATAAGAAAATCAAATAGAAATCAATTTTCTTTTTATTTTAAATCACAATAAATCAGCTGCGCAATCAACTCCAAAATCAACAACAAAATTAACTCAAAATCAACTTTAAAATCTGCAAATAAAATAGGCAAACCATGTTTCAAATGCTGTGAACAGGGAATATATAATTAAATATATGTGAAATGAGTTCGTGGAATTGCCGTGGATTGATTTTCGGTACGAGCACTCTCTCCCCTCCCACCTCTCCCTTCGCCCCTTGAGTAATTCTTAAAAAGCAGTTCAAGTCCAAGGGTCAGCCAGCAATTTGCCAAATGAAATATTTGCCTTGCCTTGGCCCTCGCTGAAAAATAAAAAGGATTCAGCGGTGGGCACAACAAAAAAAGGGGAAAAAGGAATCCCAACTTGACCACAGATTTGGTTTACTTTATCCCAAAAGTCGAGGCTAAAGTTTGTGTCCAGTTGCAGGCTGGAAAAAAAATCAAATAAAATGGGGAAAATGTATGAATAACAAGAAGGGAAACTGTGAACTTTGAAAAACAGAAGTTTGGATGCCCTTGCAGCCTCCCTTTTATATATAAAAATATATACAAAAAAGGAAATTGATTTATAGCTTAAATATTTTCTATATAAATTATTTTCCTGTGATTTGTATTATTTAGAGTAGTAAAATTCAAGTTTCAATGTTAATGCTTTATAAAGTAAAAATATATTATAATACTTTTACTAAATAAAATAAATAAAATATAAAATAATTAAAATATTAAATCAAACAAATATTAAAGTGTACATTTTATAAAATATATTACTAAATATGTTTTTTCTTCATTAAAAGATGCTCTTTTTATTGTATTTCTTTTATAAATCATTTTACCTAAAATATTTGCGAGTGTTAGTTAATCTCAGAATTACACAACTATCTTTTAATTAATAAATTAAACGTTTAAGATATTTCCAATATTTTTCCAGCCTAATATTCCTGGTATATAAATATATATAAATATTTCTCGCATTGCTCTGACCGTTTGAGGGCTTCTATTTTTGGCCGACACTTTTTAGCGGCTTCTTAATGAATAACCAAATCGGTTTGAATTGGGGAATGCTTTTTATGATTAACTTAGCGACTTTATTTTTGTGTCTTGTGTGTGTGCGTTTCGCTCGAGTGCCGCCCACGGGTCGTATGCGCGATTTTTTGATTAAGTTTTCATTTTTCCCTCCCCCCTCCCCTGTTTTGGGTTGCACTTTCGCCTGTTTTTGGGTGATAAGATTGCCAGAAACAAAAAATAAAAAAACTGAAGGCCAAACAGAAATCGCAAATCAGCTGGCAAATATCAGAAATCAGAGAATGTCTCGTGACTGTTTTTTTTTTTTGGTGGCAATAATCGAGGCCGATGAAATGAAAGGAAATCAAAGGTAGAAGTCGCTAAGAGAAACCGCTTTAAGATTGCCTAATTCACATTTATTTATTTAAAGACTTGAGACACAGAGAGCAGCCACACACAATAAATAAATAAAAAAAAAGATAAATTCAAATGAAAAAAGCCATCAATACTCGAAAGTAAACTAAAGATAATGAATGATGAGTCTGTTATCGGTCGATATTACAAGTGTTATTAATTATGTATTGATAAGGCGAAGCAATCAAGTCGGTTAATAATTAAACAGACTTGACACTCGGTAAAAAAAGGGTTATATTCCAGAGGAAAATATTTAAATATTACAATTTGAACATTAATTTATATTTTTTAAGCAAATAAAACTGTATTTGTAGAATGCAACTCGTTGCAGAGATACACAGAGAGAGGAGAGATGAAATCGTGAAATTGCCAAGCTTTAAGGTCCCCTGTCCGTGACCTATGACCCTTGCAGCCGCGCCCAGTGAAAGGCTCCATTGAATCCCTTAATCCTGCAAGTGAACAAACCGAAACTAATCCCATAATCCCAGTTCTTTAACTCCTTTGTTATTAGTTTAATATCATTGTGTCAAAAAGGAAAGCCCTTTAAAATCTAATAAATTTAAAATCATTGTTTAGGTTTTTTCTAACTTTTGGGGAAATTTAAAATTTAATTTAGGAGGCTCATTTCATTAATTGATGTATTCAATTTTCCTAAATCTTTTCCAGTCGCGCCGACAATCGGTGAGCTTGACGGCTATGCCGCCGGGCGTCCTGGCCAACGATAGCCGCGCCAATTCCACCGATGACATCCAGATCGCCTTGGCGCCCCACATCCAGACCTATCTGAGCCAGACGGGCCGGCGGCACTCCTGCTGCAGCGTCATGCTGCCGGTGGCCTTTGAGCGGGCGGCGGCCAAGTCCTGGCTGGATCCCAAATTCGATTCCCCAGTGCTCGAGGAGCAGTATCAGGCCAGTGTCTTTCCGCATGTCCGTATGCGCTACAGGTGAGCTGATGAGACTTGAAGAATATTTTAAGACTAGTTGTTAAACCTTTTTAGAAAAAATTCCAAATATAATTCACATTGTACAAATCTTTTTTAATAAATCCTTAAAAAATTGAAGAAAGCTAAAGGGAAATTTTAAAAAAGGAATTGTTTAAGGGAAGTAAAGTGTTTATTTAAGTGTGAGAAGGAATCTAATTTTGTGGGCCAACTGGACAGACCCCATCGTGGCTTTAAGAGAGCAACTAGCCCAGGAAGTTTCTAAGGAATTTCTCTGGCCATATGGTATTTAGTGCCAAATTGGCAATTGTTTTAGCCTTAATTAGCCGCAAACTATGTGCTAAACCATTTGGGGAAATTAAATGGAACATAATTCGGGCATTTAATGGTTGTTTATAATTAATTAATTTGGATATTGGGCATTCTGGGGAAATATCTTCCATTCTTCGGCCTTGGGCCAAAGTTCGCTGACCCATCGTGATCCTGTTTTCCTACGCTCCTGTGGCCCATTGTCGCCTCTTCCCTTAACCCTTTGATGGCTAAATGGTGGCAATTCGCTCGCTCCTTTACGTGTCCAACAACTGCAACGTGCATGCAATCAACACGAATCCTGGCCAGGAGCAGGAGGCAGGAGGTGGAGTTGCAGTGGGTAAACGAGGGCAAATTAGCTGGGCAAGTGCGCAGGATGGCGAAATTGCCGCCATAAATGCTTGGCGTGTGTGTGTGTGTGTGCCCCAAGTGAGAGGGGGTCAGAGGGGGCAGGCAGCACCAGGTCGATGTTGCTGCAGGTCAATGCCATTTTGGGCCATTTGGCGGCCAATTGCAACCGTTTCGCGTGCGGGACAACAAAGCAATCGATTAACACAGTTGGCCATTTTAGCCAGTTTCTAGCACAAAATTTGGGGCTTACTTTTGAATATTAAAAACAAAAATTAATATTTTAATAATTAAAGCGTAATAATTTAAATAAAAATGTAAATTTTCCTGCCTTTAAAGATTTATAGTTTGACAAGAAACATTCATATTTTCAAGAATTCCCTTCTAGACTTTTTTAATTTTTTTTCGAATATTAAACATACACAATTTGTGCTATATTTCTATAGTTTTTGAAATATTCCAGATGGCTCCTTAATTTTCTAGAATTTCTTAAAGGTTTTTTCCCTGATTTATCCTACTTCTGCGCAAAGCCAATTGACTTAAGACCCTTCTTCCTGCCCCCTGACACACGCAGGCCAAAAAGTTGTTCAAGTCCCAAAGAAGACAAAGAACAATGGCGGCAAGTTCTCCTAGAGCTGGTGCATCAACAATGGCCGGAGATTAGTGGACAACTATTCAGGCCGGGAGTGAGAGTGGGAACCCGTTTGGTTCCGGCCTGACCTCCATCGTTTCTCCCTTGGAGCGGAACCAAATGGTTAATGAATGCAGTTGCCATGGTGACAGGTTGGAAAGTGTAAGCTCCACTCTCTTGCCATGCCCCGCCAGAAATTCCTTGGCTGCAGTTAGCGTTAATTAGGATGAATGGCAATGGCCTGGCCCGGGCAGGGAAAGTTGAATGTGGAATTATCCTTGGCCAGGATAATGGGTAATCTAATGGGCACTCTTTCAGCCTTTCAGTTCAAGGCAACAGCAGCGGCTGCTGCCCCAGATTTTCCTCAGGAAAAAAGGCCTTAAAACTCTCTGATTATTAAAATTAAACAAAAGAACTTTATAATTAACCATTACATCCTTTTAATCGAATCCCTCCACACAAAAATCCTTTCCAATTTGTTATTTTTAAATACACTTCTGTGCTTCCAGGTTCACCCTCTCGTACATCCTCCTCTGCTCGCTGATGTGGTGCCTGTACTTTGTGGTGGACGGCGGATCGGAGGACTTCTGGCGCCCGATCTCGAGCAGCTTCTCGATGCTCTCGCTGGTGACGATCATGGCGCTGTGCTTCACCCACTGGGAGCTGTACCGTGACCATCGGACGGTCACTTCCGCCGTGACAGCGCTGCTCCTTTGCGGCGCCTCCCTGGCCTTTCTCACGTACACGGGCCGGGCCTTCAGTCCGCTGGGTCACTTTGCCATCTGCCTGGAGATCGTCCTGTTGATCTACACGGCCCTGCCGATGCCCCTCTGGCTGGGGGCCAGCATAGCGATCAGTTACTCCATCGCCTTTGAAATGGTCTCGCACATGGTCATTGGCTGCAGTGGCATTCATGGGGGATCAGTGCCCGGAGCAGGGGCACCAGGAGCAGCTGGTGATCCCAGCAACAAGATCCTGGTGCTGCGGATAATGGCCCATCTGAGCGTGCATCTGGTGGGGGTGCATGTGCTGATCATGAATCTGGTGCGAATGCGCGGCACCTTCATGAAGGTGGGCCAGAATCTTCTCGTGCGCCGCCAACTGGAAATGGAGAAGCAGCTGAAGGAGAAGATGATACACTCGGTGATGCCACCGAAAGTGGCCGATATGCTGCTCAATGAAGGCGGCACCGCCGGCCTGGATGCGGGCGGTATGCCGCCAGAGTCGCATTACATGCGGCCGCGGGCCTCCAACGATGTCAAGTCCCTGTTCCGGCCCTTCCACATGCACAGCATGGAGAATGTGAGCATCCTCTTTGCGGACATTGTGGGCTTCACGCGCATGTCCTCCACGAAGACGGCCGAGCAGCTGGTGGAGATTCTCAACGATCTGTTCGAGCGCTTCGACGATCTCTGCACGCTGAGTGGCTGCGAGAAGATTTCGACGCTGGGCGATTGCTATTACTGTGTCTCCGGCTGCCCGGAGCCCCGGGCGG
This sequence comes from Drosophila mayri, assembly GCA_008042485.1. Classification (NCBI taxonomy): domain Eukaryota; kingdom Metazoa; phylum Arthropoda; class Insecta; order Diptera; family Drosophilidae; genus Drosophila; species Drosophila mayri. The sequence continues at coordinate 361,862 of VNJN01004548.1, read as the reverse complement.
ACCATGCCATCTGCTGTGTGGAGATGGGCCTGGGCATGATCGATGCCATGCGCTGCTTCGATGCCCAGCGGCACGAGGGCGTCAAGATGCGGGTGGGCGTCCACACGGGCACAGTGCTCTGCGGCATTGTGGGCACCCGGCGGGTTAAGTTTGATGTGTGGAGCAACGATGTCAGTCTGGCCAACAAGTGAGTGGAGAAAGGGGCTTCCTGGTGCAGCTAGCCTCACACTTTTGTGCTCCTCTTTACAGAATGGAATCCTCGGGCAGGCCGGAGCAGGTGCACATCTCGCAGGAGACATCCAGCTTTCTGGGCGATGCCTACTACTTGGAGGAGGGCGAAGAGGTCTTTGGTGAGCAATCAAAAATACTCCCTGGAGACTCTATCTCATATTTTGGATCCCTTTACAGGCCATCGCACCTACTTTGTGGTGGGACGACGCCGCGACTTCTGCCGAACGAATAGCCTGAGTCCCAGCATGCCCGCCAATCCCGTTGGCAGCTCCCTGCTCTTGCCCGGCGGCCATGTGGCCTCCTTGTCGCAGAGCGCCACCAATGTGTCGGTGGTGCAGCCCAATGTGCCGCCCGCCTCGCCGGTGGGTCAGCTATCCAGCTCGCTGAATCCCTCGCCAGTGCTCTCCATGCGTCCGCGTCTCACCTCCCTAAGCATGAAGCTGCGCAAGAAGTCACAGAGTCGGGAGCGGGACAGGGATCGGGATCGGGATCGGGACGTGGAGCGCGGCATTATCCATCCGGCGGCGGCTGGTGTGCCGCCTGTGATCGTTGTGCGGGAGCGGCCCAAAATCATCATTACAACCAAGTCGCTGCCGGGCAGCTTGGACTCTGATGAGCAACAGCTGCCGGCCAGTCCCCCAGTGCCGCCACCACCACCGCCAATGAATACCACGTCCGCCAAAATCAAGCTAAAGGTGTGGAAGGTGACGCGTTTCCTCAAGCGATTCGAGGATCTTGCCAGCCGGAACAGCAGCCCCAGCAGCTCCTCCTCAGCGGCAGCAACAGCAGCTGCTGCTCAGCAGGAGAGGGAAAGAGAACGGGAACGGGAACGGGAAAAGGAGGAGCTAAATTCCCATCACCACACATTGAATTCGGAGGAAACGCTGGCCTTCATGGACAGCCAGGCTGGCCAGAATGGCTGCGGCTATCAGCAGCTGCCCGTGCTTGTGGAGCAGCGTACCCAGCAGACCCTGGATATACCGGCCGCCGCCCGTCCAGTGCTCCATCATGCGGCCACATCAACGGCCCTGGCCAGCAGCGTGCTCCGCTCACCGGAGGCGGGAACAGGAACCGCAACGGGCTGCTGCTCACCCGGCCAGTACTCCATGTACGACGACATCATCGATGTCCGCTCGTACATCAGTCAGTCGCGGAGCGACATCTCACCCTTTGGCCGTTCGGGCAGCTATCGATCCCAGTGCGGACGCCAGTCCACCGGAGGCAATGGGGCAGCATGTGGCGGAGCAGGAGTAACACTTGGCGGCTCCCAGGCGGTGCCGGCTGTGGAGCAATCACCGTTGCCCAGGCCGCGGGCCTCAACGCTGGCCACCGGGCGGCCGGGAGCGGGTAACAGCCTGGAACCAGGCAGCTCCTCCTGCTTGCCAGCGCCGGGCGGATCCGGAGGATCTGGATTCCCGGCCACGCACTCCCGCCAGTCAAGCATCTGTCCCTCGGCCACGTCGCGCAAGGATTCGGGGATCAAGAGCAACTCCCGCCGCTCGTCCATCCAACAGCAGATCTACGCCCTGAATCAGTCGGCAATAAGCCAGCATCGGGTCTCGGGATACTTTACCAGCTCCACGTCCAGCATCTCCAACCTGGGCGAGGTGGGTCAGGGCCTGGGCATGGGCATGGGCCTGGGCCTAGGCCTCGGCATGGGTCTGGGCATGGGCATGGGCATGGGAAGTTTACCGCTAGCCGTACAACCGCCGCCGCCCGCCCTCCTCATGCCCGCCTGCTCCTCCCAGATGGCCGATCCCCTCGCCGCCTGCCTGCAGCAGCTGCGCAAGCAATCGGATCTCCAGCTAATCCGATGCGTTCGGGACAATGCTAGATCGCAGCGCAGCTACCTGGTGAAGCCACCGCTGCGAAGATTTAGTCTCTACTTCAAGTCCCGGCAGCTGGAGCGCGATTTCCGCTCCAAGGCGCATCGCTTTGGCGCCGAGAACGAGACGGAGGGACCGCCAACGCTGGCCACGCCGCGGTACAACACCTACATCGATATATTCGTGGGCATTGCCGTCTACCTGTGCATCTCCGTCTCCCTGTTCCTGATGACCCAGAACACGGTCAGCCCGAGCTTCCGGCTGTGGGTGACGCTCTTCTCCTGCTTCACGGGCATTCAGGTGTTTGCCCTGTTCCTGTTCACCCGCCAGATGTGTCGCCGCCAGAGCGGCAGTGGTGGCCACAATAATAGCAACCATCGGCTGCGATCCAAGTCCAGCATTAGCGAGGATATAGAGCGAGACCCGGAGCGGGATAGGGAAAGGGAGAGGGAACGGGAAAAGGATCGGGATCGGGATCGGAATCGAGAGCGGGAGCGGGAGCGGGAGAGAGAGCGGCGCAGGGAGCACTCGACTGGATCTATATCCTGCACAGATCGCATTTTTGAGGCCATATCCAGCTGGTATCCGTGGCACATCTGCCTGGCCGTGCTCATGGCCATGCCCGTGCTGCTGATTATCGCCAACTTCCTGCTGCTGGACCTGGAGCAGCTGGAGGCCTTTGAGTATCACTACGGCTTCCTAATCTTCGTGTGCATCGTCCATTTCTGCAACTTTACGCAGCTCAACTGTTGGGTGCGCAATGTCCTGGCCTTCCTGGCGGCCCTCTGCTTCATCGGCATAGCGGTCTCCCAGTTGATGGTTTACAGCCAGAATCGTGACGATCAGCAGCAGGAGCAGCGAGAGCAGCAGCAGCAGCAGGACACCACCTCGTCCTCCTCCTCCTCCTCGAACTTTAGCGAGGAGATCAAGTGGTTCCAGGACTATCACGTCGAGATCTACTTGGATTTGCTGCTCATCCTGGTCCTGGTGTGGTTTCTCAACCGAGAATTCGAAATTGGTTATCGATTGACCTTCTATGGCAATGCTGTGGCCAACCAGGACAAGGTCCGGGTGCAGAACATGAAGAACCAGGCGGACATGCTCCTGCATAATATCATTCCGAAGCATGTGGCCGAGCATCTGAAGAACACGGCCAAGTACTCGGAGAATCATCACAACATCGCCATCATCTTTGCCTCCATTGTCAACTTCAACGAGATGTACGACGAGAGCTATTTGGGTGGCAAGGAGTTCTTGCGCGTCCTCAACGAGCTGATCGGTGACTTTGATGAGCTGCTGTCCCGGCCCGAGTTCCGAGCCGTGGAGAAGATCAAGACCATCGGTTCCACCTTTATGGCAGCCAGTGGATTGGATCCATCGCATCGCGGCTTGGGGGATGAGCACATACACACGCTCATGGAGTTCTCCATAGCCATGCAGGAGGTGGTGGATGCCTTTAACAAGGATTTGCTTGAGTTCAATCTCATACTGAGGATTGGAATGAATGTGGGCGATGTCACCGCCGGCGTAATTGGCACCAGCAAGCTCTACTATGACATCTGGGGCGATGCGGTTAATGTGGCCTCCCGGATGGACTCCACGGGCCTGCCGAATCGGATACAGGTGGGCAAGGACTGCCTGCCCTTCCTCACCAGCAACTATGAGTTCGAGCCGCGCGGCAGTGTCTATGTGAAGGGTAAGGACCACATGGAGGTCTTTCTGTACACGGGCAGGAGGGAGAAGCCATTGGAGGAGGCAAGGCAACTAAAAGGGGAGGAACAGGAGCAAGTTCAACAGCAGAATCTGCAGCAGCAGCAGGAGGAACAGCCAGGGGAAGTGGAGAATAAGGAGCCTAAGCAGCTGAAGCTGGAACTGGTGGAGAACGAGGACGACGAGGATGATGAGGATGAGGACGATGATGATGATCTGCACTCCAGCGAGACCACGACCCTGTTCAAGTCGCAGGAATCGCTGCATGCGAATGGAGGCAACCATTTGGCACCGAATGCTAGCAGCAACCATGCCGTGACCACCACCAACTCCATGCCAGTGGAGACCTGAGAGGAGAGCCAAGCCAAGCCGCCTGAAGAATGGTTTCAAAATTGCATTTAACGACTCTCAAAGGAGCCGATTTGGAGCAGGTGGAGCCAGGCAAAAGGGAAAGGGGAAGGGAACCAGAATGTACAGACCGTAGGCGGAGGGGGGGGATACGATCAGGGGGGGTTCTTGGGTTGAGCATCAACCGTGTTTTTGTGATAATAAATGAATATGAATAGATAGAAATGGTAAACGATAAACGAAAAAGAAACGATAAAGGATAGCGACCATTAAAGATAGAATCGGTTTAAAGTTGCTAGTGATGGATCGATTGATTGATTGATTGATCGATCGATCGATTGTTGTTATTGCGGTGGGTTGAGTACAGTGCAAAGATATAGAGAGACAGGAGCGGAGATCCTCGATACATTTTGTTATCTTTTTTGATCTTGTCGAAACGGATGTTGCCCTATATTGTATGCGCCTATTTTACCTTCTGCCGCTGTTTTTATTTCCTTTTTTTTTTTTTGAATAGCTCTAACTTAACTAAATTTTAAAATAAATTAAATTAAAAACTAAACTATAATTAACACTAAACTAATGCAAGTATGTGGCTTTAAGTGTAGCGAATTATACATGCATATATGTACTATATGTGTCTGTTTAGGCGGATTGTGTGGAAAGTAGTTTCAATGTAACAATGTAAACATTCGTAAGTAATTAGAGATAAAATGTAATTTTTTGTTTGTTTTTTTTTTTAATATTTTATAAAGCCAACGAATGGATATTACCTGTATATGTGCATTTGCTATTGTTGATCAAGTATGTGTGTGTTTCTGTATGTATATAAATGTATGTAGCTAAAGTTAGACGAATGCGTCGGCCATATATGTAAAAGCTTATAGGGAAAGGATTAGCATTTCCTTAGAGTTTAAGCCAGAGCTTAAAAGTTTTTTTTTTAATTTTTTGTTCATTTTTTTTAATGAAACTGAAACTGAAAGTGAAATAAAAAGATTTAGAAACCGATTTACCCCAAAAAAAGTGCACCAAATGCTTGCCATACGCTTTCACCCACACACTGGATAATGGTCATAATTTTGTAAGTCTTTTTGTATGCTTTTTAGTGCAATAGAATATTAATAACAAACTTGAGCAAATCTCTATTTCCGCTACGAAAAAAAAAACTAAACAAAATCAGTGAAAAATTTAAAGATATATATATATAACACTCATGCATATATGGTATATTTAGTATATGCTGTTAACGTGTTACGTGTATTTGCAACCTATGGACCCTATTGTATTTTTATATAAACAAAATATGTATTTTCTACTAATTTATTGAACAACAAAACGAAACACGAGAGACATACTCTAATTCTTGTCTTTTTGAAACATCTAAATGTACATACTCTATATACGATATGTATTTATATTTATAATTGTATATTTTTTATAAAAACGATAAGGAGGGGAATGTGAGCACAAAAAGAGCGAATGATATATGCATACATATATATATATATATATATATATTTATGAAAAAATTCTAGATCCTGTTTACGATGTGTGTAGAAATGTTTAAATGTTGTTAACGCTGAAATACAGCCCAGGCATTATGTAAATGGATCGTGTCCTACGTGTGTTTTAGCAAAGATTTCAAAGAGTTTATCGAAATGTTATTGGCTAACCTACTATGCGAGATGTGTAGAAATCAAATAAATAAAAGGCAGCAGTCTTATATTGTATGTACTTAACAAAAGCAAGATTTTTGGTTTGGAAATGCGAATGGGGAGGGGCGAGGACTGGCATTAATTAAGTTCGATCCAAGGTAGGTAACAAGTAAGTAAAAATTATTAAGCATTACAGACTGTTTGTGAAATGCAACTTTTTTGTTTAATTCTGCAATTTTAAATTAATGGCTTCTTATTGTAATTTACATATGAAAAACAATATATAGTATAACTTATGAGTTTCCATTTAGGATTGTTTCGATACCCATTAAAACACTTGCTTTGCTGGTTGGAGTTTTTAAGTTTATGCATTTATTATTATAATATATGGTGGCATCGATTCTAAAACCGATCCTTCAAAATGAATTTTATGACACATTCGGTTATACAAATGATTTTTTTTTTTTTTTTTTTCTTTAAAAAGTTGTATTTGTTTTTTGTATATATACTTTTTTAGCTTTTGTTTTATTTTTTTATAATTTTTGATTAACTAAGGGGAAAGACATGCGACGACATAAAATGGACATCGTATATAATATGGCCATATAAATGTATACGTAGGAATATATATACTCGTATATGTGGATATAGGTTTTTAAGTAAATTGTCTGCCAATTTGCGTATCTATATGCTGTATATATATATATACTATATATGTGTGTGGGAAGTCATATCCATTCAAAGTCGAAACACAAAGTGAAAACGAGAGTTAGTTGCAAGTATAAAAAATATCCTTATTCTCCTTCTTATCCGCTTCCGTAGTTTGTTCAAATATATATAAAATCCTCGATCCTAAGTCCACAACCTCAACCTGGCCAGCAGTATGCGTGTGTGTGTGTTTCTGTTTTTATGTATTACTTAGTTTTTTTGTTTTAGGTGGAAACAGGAAGAGCCGAAATTCTCATTGCTCTATCTGCGATTAACTCTCATTACTTTGGGGTATGCTCCTCTCTAAATATACATATAAATGTATCCATTTGCGTTTACAAAAATATATATAGTATATGTAATTTTTTCTGAAGTTTGAACAACTGTTTTCTCTCAAGACTTGAGTTTTTTCAAATGTTTATTTTCTTATTTTTGGGATGTACCGAAAAAAATGTTGGGAATATTTGTATACATGTAAATTTCTAGTAAATGGATATGTTTGTTTGTTTTTTTTTTCACTTTTTACTGAATTTACTTTAATGTTTTATTGTTGCCTGTTGTGTGGGTTTTTTTTATAATGTTTTTCTTTTTGGAATGAATCAGAATCAGAGCTCGCTAGGCTGGATCTCAGTTCACTAGAAGTTTTGATTAGAGTCCGAGAAATCCACAAGCTCTGATCAAAATCGAAGAGCACAAAAGAATAATAGAAGGCAGACTCAAGACGTAGATACGGCTTTATATATATATATATATATACATATATGTATATATGGTATATGTAGAAAAAAAAGGTTTTAGTTTATATCAATAGCTTACGGTTGCTAAACGCACCTTGTACCGAGTGGGATATTCTCAACTGGACTTGAATGGGCTTATATAGAAAAGTATATAAAAAAAAAAACTAAACTTCTACTTAACTAAGGTACAAAATTGAAAACAAAAAATATATGTATGTTTGTAGAATAGCATTGAATATAAAATATAGAATATAGAAAAGAATGCGAAACATCTTCACCGATTTTTTTTCCTTTTAGGCTAAGGGTTAAGTAGAGGGAGTTATTACTATTACAACTATTTCATATTTCATATTTTGTAGTTTGTATTTTGTATTTTGTGGTTCAATCATGGTTTATGTTTTTTTATATATATTTAAAATATTGTATTGTTTTTCGCCTCTCTCTCTATTTTTCTCACTTTGCTCTTTATATATTTCTTTGTTTGTTAAATTTTATTTTAAATATCACGGCATTCAGCTGAGGTCTCTCTGATCTGATCTATTTCTTATGCTTATATATCTCTTTTTTTTCAACATGATTTTTTATTGCATTGGCATTTCACATTCTAGTTTTTTTTTTGTTTTTGTTTTTTTTTTTAGGGTGTGTGTCTGTGTGTGTTTTGTATTGTAAAACATAAAGAAAAAAACTATAAAAAATGGCCGACTTTTGTACTAATTTAGAAATCAAGCTAAATTAAGCTACGATAGCGTCGAAGATGAGGCCAAACGGAAGTAAAATTTGAAACTGAAGAGGAAGATGGAGCTGGAGAGGGGCAGGGCTAGCACCAACAGCCAAAGGAATTAAGGAATCTAGGGCTCCTCGGTGGACCACGGACTAAAGAGCTGAGTGCAGATGCGTCGCAGCTGGAGCTGGCCACCAATTAGGCCCGCCCGTTGCATTAACTCTCACAAATTCCGCCGTCCCAGCCGAATATCTGCTCTATCCCGCTGCCGCAGCTGGCCTCTCTCCTCCTCATCCTCATCCTCATCATCGTCGCCGTCGCCGTCATCATCCTCGCCATCCAGATCCACATCCACCTCGAACGGCTGACGATTGGCCGAAGCCAGTCCTACAGTCGCAGTCCCAGCACTCTCGCTAAAGTGCATCAAATTGGTGTCCATCAATATACCGCCGCCGCCGTTGGTCAGGCTTAGTGGCGGCGATGACTGCGACGGTGGTCCCTCCAGCGACAGCCGGCTGTTGGTGCTGATGCTGCTCATGCTTAGCTGATCATCGAACACATCGATGTTCACCACCGTCGAGAGTTCGCCGAATGACTGTCGTATTGGATAGTCGGTGGCCACGTCCGTTGCCTCCAATTTTTGCGACTTGTTGTTCATCATCAGCATCGGGTTGTGGGTCGATGTTGTGGCATTTGGAATCGCCGTGTTGCCTTTGGTTGGAATTATGTTGTTATTGATGTTATTGTTGTTGTTGTGCGCGGCCAGGCCATCCAATTGATCCTTGGCGAAATAGTTGCCTAGAATAAATGAGAAACAAATTAGAAATTGTCTTTTTTCTTTTCTATTTACTAGTTAAATCTATCAAAAATCAAAAAATAAACCCTTTTTATTGGTTTTCTTGAAAATTAATAAATCCCAGTTAAAGACCAGATCGCATTTCTTGTTGTTTTTAACTAAAATTGCATTTATTTAATCATACATCATTTAATTAAATTAAATTTTAGTGTTTATCGATTTCCCATCTTTGTCTCCTTGCCTTTTATTCATCTCTCAAACGTTTATTGTAAATCATAAATACTGCGAGTTAGATTACACTTTTATACGATATCATTTTATATACAGAAAACAAATTGTATTTACTTTTTACAATCTTTGTATTACAAGAAAAAAAAAAAAAGAATTAAAGTATTTGTAAGTTCCTACAAGAGACCGTTTTTTTTTTATATTATTTTATAAAAGAAAAAAAAAAAGTTCAATAAATAAACAAACATAAAAAGGACAAAGAAAAGATATTCAAAAGAAAAACAAAACTTGAACGATTTACAGAGAAAACTTAACGAAAGCAAAGCCTAGAAACAAGTTGTGACAATTGGACAGTTTAATAGTTAATAATGAATTTGTAGTTGTAGTGTTTTGTCATTAGTTTTGAATTGCTTGCAAAGATCACACGCAGTTGGATAAACTTATCTCTGATATTCAGCTTTCTTTTAATTACTTTTTATTTTGAAATTGAATTGAACGCCCTTATGGGGCTGCGCACACTACATTTCTTTTATTTTTAAATATTTTTTTAAACGCAATTAAGTGGTTTTCCAACTGAGTGTCCTGTGTGTGTGTGTTACAAATTTTTTTTTTTTTACCATTTCTAGCGCCATTTTTTATGTACAATTTTGGAGAGCATTAATTTATTCTCGTGTCCGTGTAGTATAAATATATATCTTTATGTCTATATATATATTGTGTGTATATATAGAGTGTATAATTTATAGAAACGTATAGCTAACAATATATAACTTTGCACTTAAAAGTTTGGTTAGTATTTAAATTTGTTTTTGTGTGGTTTTTCCTCGTTTTTAATGTTTTTTGTTTTGGTTTTTCGCGCTTTTTTGTTTTGTTTTTTGTCGTTTTCAATATGGTTTTTTCTCTGTTTAAATTATGCATTAAAACTAGAATTTCTTTTTTACTTTCCGTTCTTTTCGATAAATCACAATTATTATTAATATTATTATAATTATTATATTAATTTTTTTTTTTTTTGCACGGTGTTTTGTGTGTTTTTCGTCTGTTTTATGGTTTTTTGTATGGTTTTTTCTTTTGCCTTTGCTTTTGCTGAGAAATGAATTAAGCTAGAATCTGTCGTGGTTGTCTATATGTTCCTGGCGAGGATGACCAAAATATATATGAATCTTCTGAAATCTTCCTGCGGCTCCTCATCATCCTCCTTCCTGGTTTTTGTCTGTGTTTGCTGCTTTCCTACTTCGCCTGCTTCCGCCGCTGCTGAACCTGCTCCTGCTTCAGTATGGGCTTGCCTTGGGTGGAATCGGACCCAGTGCTTCGTCCTGCCTGGTCTACTGGCTCTCCCGGCTCTCCCACCTGTTCTGGCTGTTCCGGAGACATTGGGACACCACGGTCCGACGACAACTGCTGAAGCGCATGGGCAGTGGGTGCACTGCCGCCGCTGGATTGTGCCACCCGATTGGCGGCGTACAGATGCCACAGCACCACGAGGCTAAAGACACACAGCAAACAAATCGCTAATTCTTATCTCTTGCGTCGCTTCGTCTTCTTCTTTGTGGCACTCGGCGGGCTGGTCACGCCCACCGAGGTAACGCCGCCGCTGCCACCGACACCGACGCCACCTCCCTCGGCATTGGTCAGGCTCGAGGAGGCGGCATTACTGGCCCCACTAGCACCCAAACCGGAGCCAATACCTCCGCCAGTAGCGCTGCCCGAAGATAAGCCCAGGCTCAGGCCCGTGGTATCTGGGTGTAGCGTAGTCTCCACGCTGCTTTCCTCCGCCGAGGATGTGGACGACGAAGTGGCCGCCTCGATGGCCGCAATCAAATTGATCTTGTGCTCCAGCTTCTTGGTCTTGAGCTTGTGCGGCGTCGCACTGCTGGCGGATGTGGATTGCTGGCCGTAGGCCAGATTGTCATCGGATGTGGTGGCCGGCACTGGTCCCTCGCTGTCCGTTGTAACAGCCAGGGCCGCACCGCTGCTGCCAAAATGCAGCAAATCCTCGGGCAGTGATTGCTCCGGCTCCTCCAGCCCTCCCAGCTCTAGCTCCAGGTCGAGGTCCTTTTCCCGCTCCTCATCGTCTCCAAAGAGGGTCTTGGCCAGCTTCTGCATCTCTACTTGGGAGTCGCACATGCTGATGCTGATCAGCGGACGCAGCTCCTCGTCATCGGGCTCCCTTTCGCGGTCCCGCTGCTGCTGCTGCAGCTGCAGCTGCTTCAGTCGTTTGTGCTTCTTGCTCAGCTTCTTGGTGGGCCCCTCCATGATGACAATCTCCTCGGAACCGGACGAGTTGTTCGATGTGGAGGTTGACTTCTGCAGAGATGACAATGAAATCGCTTCCAGGGGTATATAGCTCTGTTCCTCCGGCTCCAGCTCCGGCTCAGGTTCTGGCTCTGGCTCTGGTTCTGGTTCGGCTACCAGCAGCTCCGCCTCGGCCTCCCTCAGCCGCTCCTGCTCGTTCTCATAGTGCAGGGAACCGCAAAGGGCCAGGATCAGGTTCTGTTCGGTAAAGCCCCGCGGCGGTGGCGATATCCTCCTCGGAATTGCCGCACTCTCCTGCAGCGGACTCTCGAAATTGATGAGGCTGAGCTGCGTTGGCTCCACATCCCTCTTTGACGATGACGACGACTCCACCACCTCCTGAACTTCAAGTGGCTCCAGGGCTGGCAGCGGTGGCAACTCCTCCAGCGGCTTCAGGCCGCTCAGAAAGTCCTCAAAGTTGTTCTTGACCGAGGAGGAGCGAGAAGCTGTTCCAGTTGGCTTTGGCTCCTCTTTCGGTGGCGTAACCAAACCGGGCAGCAGTTTCTCATCGCGCTTCTTTTCCGGACTCGTCTTGGCGGCGGCCTTGCCCAGACTGGGATAGTCCTGGACAGCAGCAGAGAGCTTGGGGGTGGGTGTGACCTCTGTGACAATCTTCCATGGGCTGGGTATCGGAGGAGTTGGTTTCGGGATAGCTGCTGCTGGTGGTGGTGGTGCTGCTGCTGCTGGTTCCTCCACCACTTTCACCACATAGCTTATGGGAGCCAGAGTGACCGATGCGGGCTTCTCCGGAAGTTTCTCCTTTTCTGAAAGCTTTGACTTTTCCAGCGGCTTTTCTTTTTCGAGGGTCATTTCCTTTTTAAGGGATTTATCGCAGAGTTTCGGCTTCTCTGCAGGTTTTACATTCTCACCAACTTTTTCTTTCTCTAAGGGCTTCTCCTTTTCTGGGGATTTCTCCTTTACCGGCTCCGGTTTCTCCTTCTCCTGGCTGCCTTTCTCCTTCAACTCCTTCTTCTCCTTCTTTCCGTTGTCCACTGAAGCTGTAGTTTTGATGTCTTCCTTGGCAGAAGCTTCATTCTTCTTTTTGGTGGCCTCCTTTGTCTCCTGACTCTTGGTTTCAGCAGCCATCTTCTCCGGATTCGGATTCTCTTTTGGTTTCTTGCCACCCGTCTCTGGTTTTGCCTTCTTAGAATTCTCGTTCACCTTCTTCTTGGTTTCATCGGAGGACGCCTCTTCCGTTTTTGGTGGCAGTTTTACCGTAACCACAGGATCCACGGCCACAGCCACAGCCTGGACACCCGGAACCGGCTTCAAGACCTTTTCTGGCTCTGCATATTTTTGCTTTTCTTTCGTATTTGCTGTGCGGTTGAGTTTTCCCATTGGCAGCTCTTGAACTTGGGTCTGCGGCTTCTCCTGCTTCTTGCTTGGCTGCACCTCTTGCTGATCCCACTCCTCGTCATCTTGCTGCTGCTGCTGCTCCTCCTCCTCCTCATCCTCTACATTTGTTGAATACGTCTCCACATGCAGGCTCAAGCCCTGGGCACTGGCACTGCTCACCATTACGGCGGCTATGCTCCGCTTGTTGGCCAGCAAGCTATCGGCATGATCCGATTCCAGATCGGAGTCCAGTGCCTGCTCTGACTCCAGCTCTGGTTCTGGTGCTGGCTCTGGCTCTAGCTCTGGCTCTGGCTCTGGCTCTGGACTCCTAGGCTTTTCCACTATAATCGCTTTCTCGATGACTTTCCCGCTGACCTTTGGCTGCTTGTGGCTGCCACCTTTGGTTTTCTTGGCAGATGATTTGCCGCTGGCTATGGCTGGCGTGCTCTCGTCCTCGGAGGTGCAACTTCCGCTCTTCTGGCTGGCAGTTTTATTGTTGTTGCTGTTGTTGCCCTTCGGCTTGTTGAGATGCGACAACTCGGCGAATTTCTGGGCTTGAGCCGCGTCCTCGGCAGCGGCCAAAGATCGAAGAGATTTCTGCTGCTGCTGCTGCTGTTGTTGTTGTTGTTGCTGCTGTTGTTGCTGCTGCTGCTGCTGCGTCTTGTGCGATTGCTTCTGCGACTTTTGCTTCTCCTTTTGAACCAACACCTCGTCCACTTCCTTGGCAATCACAGGGACAATCAGCTTATTGGCCAGCACCACCGGCGGCTGACAGTTGGCGGCCTGCTCTGGGTTATCATCCCGATTGCGCTGGAGCAGCTTTTGACGTTCGGTGGGATCATTGCAAAAAATGGCCACCACCGGACGGAAGAGGGCTTCGTCACAGTTCTCATGGATGACGGTCTCTTCGGCGGCAAGCTGGCCCACCACCTCGTCCAGCATATCCGTTTGCAATTCGCCCGAGATGCCGGCATTGAGATCGGTGACCGTTCCCAACGGATTCACCATTTTCTCTACACGGGAATAGCTGCAAATGTTGGGCAAAACGGAGGCCAGGGCGGAAATCGTTGATGATCCAGAGTCCAAGTACTGTGTCGCCGTATCCTCCGCATCCTCCGAATCGTCCAGCTCGTTGAGGCTCTCATGCTCGGCGAGTGCATCATAATAGCAGGCATTATCACAGGTCGAGGCGGCGGCAGTGAGTGCCGTCGTCGTCGTCGTCGACGTCGCTGCCTCTAAGGAAGCCAGCGGAGATGAAGTCGAGCCTGCAGCACCGCCACCAGCGGCAGTATCTCCGCCCGAAGGAGCCTGGTGATCTGCTTCGAAGATAGAGGCGAAGGCGGACGGGTCAACAAACGGTGGGCGGTCACGGTGGACACGGAACACAGAGCGGAGAATAAACGAGAAATAGAAGAAGAAGAGAAAACAAATTATGAGAAAAGCGCATTTGTTTTTCTTTTTTTTTAATTTTTTTTTGTTTTTTTTCTGTCGTTTTTGTACAGGAAACAAAAAACAAAAAGCCAAAAGCGAATTTTTTTTGGATCTTAATTTGGATCTTGACTCGAAATTCGAAAATGTTTAATTTTTGGGCAATGCATTTGATTGATTTTGATTTTTGTTTTTATTGTTTTTATCTCTCTCTTTCACTCTGTAAGCTTGTCCTTTATTTATTTTTTTTTTTTTTTAATATTATAATTATACAAAAAAAAGTATGTTCTTTAGTAGTTGATCGATCGAAAAGGAAGCGGAAAACACTTAAAACAAATAAAAGAAAAAATCGAACGTGGAACAGAAAATAAATTTTAAAAATTGTAAAAAATGAAAACGATACTTTTTGAAAATCTTTTAATTTTTTTTGTTTGTTTTTAGTCCAAAAAAAGATTAACGAAAAGAAATTAAAGTTAAGAAAATAGCGTGACAACACACAAGGTGTTTTAATTATAATTTTAATTATTATTTTTTGTTTGGGAAATAAACGTAAGAAACTGGATAATATTTGTATATTTGTGAATATATATTTTTGAATAGCGTTTTCGAAATTTGAATGGCTTTGGCTTTTTATTAAAAGATTCATGTAGATTAATGTGCTCTTTCCTCTCAATCGTTCTCTCTCCCTCCCTCTCGTTCTCGCCCCCATCTCACTCGCCCTCAGTCACTCCACAATAGCTATCTCACTCGCACGTGCAATGATACTTTTTCGCAGAAGAATTGATTTTTGGTAGTAAATCAAAAGTGTATGAAACAAATCACAAGAGACAGGGGACAAATAAGGATAGAAATCTGCAGGAAGAAAGCCTTGCAGAAGAATAGGATAATAATTAAGCGGATGGCTCCATTTTGGAGCATTTGATTCCTTATTCCAAGCAAGTGTTTTGATAAGAGTATAAAATATGTATGTATGTACATAGGTTAGGGGATGGTGAGCAGTGTAAGCCTCAAGGAAAACTAGGATACAGATCAAGTTCAATCAGATAAACCCGATGAAATTCCTTAAATAATGTTGAGAAAGCGAGCTGTGCCGTTGGAGAAGAATTCAATTTCAGGGGAGCTTCGTTAGGGCTATTTTTTTGCTTTAATTTTATCTTGTTAAAAAGGGATATTTGCTGTGTCAAAAATGTTGTTAGCTTAAATTTAGTAGCATTAAAATATGTAGAAAAAGATCACAATTAATTGCGCTGAATAAAAAACACCAAAGAAAATTTTGTTGTCAAGTTTTTGCTTAGGCGATGAAAAAAAAACAAGGAAGATAAGTTGAACAACAACAACAGAAAGATCAAAAACACCAACACGCCACAATAACACACGCACACACACACACACACACACACACATATGTAGTTGTGGGGGAGAAGGAGTGAAATGGTAAAGAGATGGAGTTATGAAAGAATCATGCAAAAGTGAAAGTGAGAGGAGGGATATTGATGGATATCATTTTCATCATCAGTATCGTATTTCATCATCATTATCAACAACCAACAACCAATGCCAATTTCGTGGTGTTTCATAATCAACATTTAAATATATCCTTTTCATTCTTTTCACCAAAAATATTTTGAATTAAACATTTTCGTTTCGAAAGCGTTCAAACTTAAAAAACATAAGAAATATGTATGTATTTGTATTGTATGTATGTGTGTTTCCAAAACAAAAACAAAATAAATTAAACATAAAATAAAATCAAAAATATTCAAAATAAAAAAACAGTAAGCAAATGTATTAAAGATAGTAAACAATCCATTAAAAAAATAAGAGAATTGTGAAGACATCGAAGACACCGGCTGGCTAACCAAAGACCTTATAATGCCATATAAAACCATATTTTGCACAGGCTTTAAGCTCTCTTAGAAATTTTGCTATAAACATATATGAACGTATGTATACATACATATGTATTACAAGGTCTTTCGGCTAACGACTCTTTGTTGGGGTCTTTTACAGGCATCAAGTTACTTGAACGCGAGTTAACTCCCACTTGACCCCTGCCAGAGAACATTATCACCGGCGGCTGGCCAGCATTCAAATGGTCTTTCACAACATGCGATATTTATGAGCTCAAATCGGATTAGTTATGGATCAACACGTACCCGTTGTTTCGCGACGTGCCGCCGCCGTCGAGGGCGATTCACGCATGGCATCCGCTAAATCCTCCTTGAGACGGGTGTCCCCATGCCCGTAGTCCGAATCCAAGTGGCCATGCCGGAAGCGATCCATCAATTTGGGACTCTGCTCTATGCTGCCTATTATGGTTAATGATTAATACTGGTTAAGTGAAAAGTTTCTAGTCAATCTGCTATGGCTTCACTTACTGTACGATCCCGATTCGATGAGCACTGGCACTCCGGCTCCACTGCGACCGGTGATCGCCGCCGAGCCCCCGATACCAGCTGTTCCCATCGAGGTGGCTGCACTCAAGGGCATATTCAACGGGCTAGAGCGATCCTTGGCTCCACCCACACCCAGCGAACCCGGTCCCAATGCTGAGGCATTAGCTGCCGTCGAGGGCAGAGTGGTGGTTGAAGCCTTGGTGACGCCAATCTCCACTGCCTCGGCATCAACATGGTTTAGATTGGAACTGTGGAAACATAATTATATATTTATGTAATTATATATTACATTTATATATATTTTTATTTTTATATTTTCTAATATTTACCCGCTGGGCGTATTATAGTTCTTGAAGACAAACTGCGGTCCCATCCACAAACGACGATGGGGACCTGCGTGCGTTATGATCTCCACCTGGGCCAACCAGCTCTCGGCCCGCTCGTCCGGCTCGTCGAATTGATGAGCGCTGTCCAGCAACAGGCTGGCATGGCGATCCTTAATCAGCCAATTGTCCAGCCCAAGCGGTGGTATAATTTCTTGAGATCCATCCTTGCGCCGCCCCAGATTCCACTGGGCGCGTGCCTCCACCTCCAGCTCGATGGGCGTGTCATCACATATCTTCTCTTTGGCAACATCTGCAATGGAGAAATTAATATCAGCTAAAGATGAAGACTATGTGGCGATGATCACTCACTTGAGGCTAGCTTCGTATCCAGATCATACTGGATAAGCGCCCCGTGGCCGGCCATTACGAAGAGCGAGTCGACCGCCTTGCGCTGGACGCGATGCGGCTGCTCTCGTGTCGCCATCGGTGGCTCCAAAAGCCATGATCTTGACTTGGCAAAGATGGAGCAAACGCTCAGAGGCTTGCCGCTGTCATCCGAAAGCGAAGACAGACGCTGCCTCTGCCGTTGGCTGCTGCTGCCGCCCCCGCCAACGCCTCCATGAACGCCAGAATTTAGTCCAGCTCCCATGCTGCTACCGCCACCGCCGCCGCCTCCACCTACGCCTGAGCCTGCTGATCCTGGCGGCGATCCCAATGTAAAGGGCTGTCGCAGCTGGGCCAGTGGCTGCACCACCGCCGGCCGTGGATAAGGCGGCAATGTGGGATTATGGTACGGCTGCAGTGACTGCACAAACGTTGTGCTCTCCGAGTGCGAAATCGGTGAGCTGGAGCGACCATCCGCTCCCAAGCCGGCGCTCCGATGGAACCTGGACAGCTTGTTTACCACATGCAGCGAGGTGTGCGTTCGCACGCCCATGGCGCCGCCGTAGGGCGTTATGGGGAAGACGTGGGTAGTCCCGCGCAGCGTGGAGACTGCCACCCAGCGGGAGTCCAGCGAGAAGGCGATATGCTGCACTTTGGCGCTGGTATCGCCTCGATGCAGCACGTACAAATGTTGTACGGCGGCCAGGCTGGGACCCACTGGATGTGGTTGGACGCGGAACACATGGAAATCATGGCCACGCCGATCGGCAGTGAGCAGAAGCATGCCCGAGCTGTCAAACTCCATGGCCACCAGTGCCTCGCTATGGGCCACAAAGTGTGCGACAATCGGATCACCGGCCGCCTGTGAGCCTCCCGTTGCGCTCAGTGGTGTCCCCGACGTCGGGCTGTAGTCCTTTACCGGGTGCTGAAGGCAAGAGATTCCGTTAAAGATCAAAAAACTACCTTCAGTTGGCTGGAAACTTACCTTCACATCGATAATGGTAACAACGCCCGACTGCTTGGCATCCGGGCCGCCGCTGGCCGAATCGAAGCTGCTGCTCTTAGAGCTGGCGCCGCTGCCGGCGCTGGTGCCAGTCAATCCGGCGGCCACCTGCTCGCCCAGTTCGCGCAGACCCTTGCCAAGGGACTTGGCTGCATTGAGCACTGTTGCCGTATAGCTGGGCACACCCTCGCCATCGCATCCGCCGCCGCTGCGCTTGGAGTGCAACAGCTTGTGCTCCGCGTATGCCAGCCAGCGTGGGCCAAGCGCAATGGGATTAGGATTAATCCTGCAAACAGTTAACACAAAACATCAGTATTTCTCTTTGGAAACCAGCAAGATTAGCACTCACCCAGGACTGGGATAGCAGGTGGTGATGGTTAGACGGTCTTCCAGAGTCCTGGCATCGAAGACGGCTATCCGTTCGTGGAACGTAATGACCACCGCCGACCTATTCGCCTGGATGTCCAGTACGGCGTTCTTGAACTTGATCGTCTTGACCTGAACGCCCGTTTTCAGTGACAGAAAGTTCACGGCACTGAATTGAGCAGCTGCCGAAACGGCGCCACTGCCGCCTCCTCCAATGCCGCCGGAGCCACCGACTGTGTTGATTCCGCCGCCGCCGCCCATTCCCGAATTGCCGGCAAGAAGGCCACTGGCCGCTGCACTGCCACCATCGACAAGAGCCACCAGGGGACGCTTCTCTGCGAAGGCATCAACGGGCTCATCTGCCCGGCCGTTCTCGTCCAGAGCTGCTGCCGTCGCCGGGGTAGGTAGCACGCGCAGGGCTGTGACGACGCCGTGACGCCACGATAGCACCTCTACGGCCTCACCGTTCGCGGGTATAGCCCACACCTGGACGCCCAATCCGTAGCCGAGGATCAGGAGCAGCGGTGGCGCCGCATTACCCTCTAGCTCCCAATCGTCGCCGAAACGTGGATCGCTGACATCAGCACATGTCTCGAATCGGGCCCAGGTGATAGTGTCCTTGGGATCCTGGACTGGCTGATTGGCCAAGGTCACATCGTTGATGAAGCCAATGGCCGAGTCCAGAATGGAGCGATCCGACACGGTCTGCGGCGGCACAATGGCGGGCAGCGTACCCGTTCTCGATCCGGAACCGGAGACATGACCGTGGCTGGACCCGGAACCCGATCCGGAGACGGAAGAGCCCGGTCCAAGGCCGGAACCGACCACGCCGGTGGGATGGCGGCGTGGCGAGTCCGCGGACATGATGCAGCGGCGGTTGTTGGGCGTTTGGCTCCTGAATCGCTCCTCTCTAGCTGCTACCACAGCTGCTGCCAATGATGCAGTGCCTCCACACTGGAGGTCAGGGGGGCTGGCAGTGGGTGTGTGTTTGTGTATATCAGCGGGAGGAGGTGTTTCTGTGGCAGTCTTGCTCCTGTTCTTCTTTCGCTCTCACTGTTCTAGCTCTTCTGGAGACACTGCGTCTGGGATCGAATCGGTTGCCCCTTTTTCTTTGCCTTCGCCGCTCTTTTGCTCTGTTGTCAACTGCAAATAGAAAGTAAAGACAGTAAATAAACAAATTGATCTATCACACACACACACGCACACACACACAAACAGAGGCACTTTTAAAATACGGTCTCTCTGTTTGCTCTTCTTGTAGCGATTGGGGTGGACCCTGATTAGAAAAATATTGTATGTATCAATTATTTTATATATTATATATTATTGATATGTAGAAACAATTTATAGCTACTACCCTCTGTCGAGTCATTTTTAATATCTTGACAAAACAAAGAACAAAATCTATACGAACATTGTGAAATTTAAGACATGAGGTCATAATATGAAACCTACGTTTAACATCATATGATTAAAATAAGTTCATAAAATAACCAATACAACAATTCGAAAAAGCTTTTGTTTACATACAAATATCCAATGATGTCAGCTTTAAGATTCCCAAAGGTCCACCCTAATGGCCGCAGTTTCATAGTTTCTTTTAATCATTCCCTTTCGTTCCATTTCGTTTCCCCCTTTGTCTCAATCAAACTGCTTTAATCTTTGCACAGCGCCACCCCCACTACGTGCCTCTGCCCCAACAGCAGCCTCCCCCTCGATCTCATTGCATCTCTTACCAATTTATTAGCGAATTACGTGTACTTTCAGATTTGATTTTTCGCATTACTTTCTCGGTTGTGCCCCCTGTTTCTTTTGTCAATTTCATGGGGCGTAAATTAAGTGCAATAAAACAACAACAAATTTAAAGTAACAATTAAAGCAAAAAAAAAAAAACAATAATATTTAACGTTATTCACTTTTTGTATTAAAAACGCAAAAGGAAACGAAAAACAAGCCTCAAACAAAAACAAGAAATAAAAAACCTCAAAGTCACGCAGAAATCATCAGGCAAAGCGACAGTTGTCCAGCAATAAAAAAAATACATTCATTAAGCCATGGGAGATACTTTAAGCTTAATGATAAAATGATTAATATATAAAAAATAAAATATTAAATAATTATTGAAAAAAAATAAAACTCAATGATTACTTTAAGCGTCTATGTTTAATGTTATAATGGTACATCTTAAAAAATAACTCAGTCATAATAACTTATTTTTCTAAAGGTACTGGTAAAAAAAATAATAACAGTAATAATTTTTATATATTTTGATTTATTGCATATGCATTTTGCGAAACTTTTCCACGTGTGATGGCAATTGATTATATTTCACCACACAAGTCCCGTTTTCATATAGATAGAAATGAGGTAATTAACAAGCACGATTATATACACATTCTATATGCACATGGAATTGCAATTGGCAGAAGATAAGACACGAAGTCGTGCTGTAAAGGCGTAATGGATTCAATTAAACGCTAGTAAAATTGCGATATTCTAGTACGAAATTTACGAGCGGAATTTGAACAACTTGAAAGAAATCAAAATTTCCAACAATAATTAATAATCTGTAGGAAGGGCGGGCTTAAAGGTTAAGTCTAAAAACAGTATCACAAAACAGAAGACAGAAGGGGGAGGAGGAGCAGCCGAAGGTGGGAGGAGTGCATATGCAAACGCTGCATTCCTCAATTGGCTTGACACACGCGCAACAAAAACAAAAACAAAACCTATAATATCAACAAGCAATGTCACACACAGACACACACACACACACCCGCAACAAATACTGGTGTGCAAGCAAGAGAGTTCCATCTTCCGCCCCTCACAACCCCACCTACCCAGTGTCACTGCCTCTCTTTCGCTCTCACCTTATGCGACATCAGTAACGCATTTGCCTTTGTTTAGCGATAGGCAACCCAAATGGCATAAATTCACCATTCTCTGGTGTGGGAGTGCAACAAAGACAGAAAGGTTGAGAGAGCACAAACTCAATGTTAACTTTGTTACCCTTTACACCTTGCGATATATGCGCTTTACCGAGTGCCCACTGTGGCAGCAACTAGCAGCTGGCCTCTCCCTGGTTTACACGTATCCTTGACACTCGATCAATTCCAGAACAAGTTCAAATAAGAACTCGGCCAACGCATGAACGAGACGGCGAAGCTCAAGTTCGCTGCAATTTCTTTATGCAACAATGAGAGGGGCTGCAGGGGCAAAAGCATACATACATATATACATACATACATACATACGTAGATAAAAGAGAGAGGGAGAGACCCCAAAATAGAGTGCACATGTGTGTGTGTATTTTGTCTGTTGAGTACTGTGCTGCTTTTTGTTGTTGTTGTTGTTGTTGGGTCTCCCATTGTTTATGCTGGCCATTGCCAAAAGATACTTGACAACAAAAAAAAATCTGATTTTTATTTTTCTTTTATTTTGTTGCCATCTTTTTCGCTGCGAACAGGTGTTGCTCAAAATACACACAAAAATACCCACAAATGCAATTTCATATACAAAAAAAAAAGAAGGTAAATAAAAAACAAAATAAGAATACATAAATGAAAATGGTTTCAGATCGTGATATAGCGTATTGACAAAATGAATTCTATAAAGCACAGGTTCATCAACCCACACACAGCTGATTATTCTCGCTCGATTACGGCCCAATAATAATTTTCTATTGAGAATTTCAGACTGAGAAACACTTTCCACATAGTATCAATCACACCCCCCGAAACAATCACAGCCCCAACTGATAAGACAGTTGCGACCCATCCCCCAACCTCTGACAGTCCTTGGGAGCGAACAAAGGAACTGCTCGGATAAAACACTACCTTCTTTAAATATTTTCCATAATCAAAAATGCATTAATAAATATCATTAAAAACAATATTAATTAAAAATAACTAAATGGTTCGTTATTAAGTATTTTGACTGTAGTGCTGACATGGAGGAATGCAATTTTTACTTTTTTCTTCTTGTTTCTGCTTATTGTCATTGCCACCCACCCCCGCCTCCCACTCGCCCAAACATTCCCCCCGCCTCTCTATCAATCAGCCACAAGTTGGCAGATTTTTTTGGCAAACATTTTTATTAGGTACAATCACAAAGAGGTAAAGAGGGGGGGAGGCAATTGAAAAATGTCACTTTTGATGTGCGTTTTAATTTGTAAATGAAGCGAAAATGAAAACACAACACAATTTGTGTCACCCAAATATATTTGTGTTATTTTTTGATTACTCCGACGACCGTCGTTGTTGTTGCTTTTGCATATATTTAGGAAACAAAGAGCCAAAACTTGGAGCAATTATCAAAATATGTACAGAAGTCAAAAAGCGAGGGAGAGAGAGAGAGAGCCAGAGCGAAACAAGCAGTAAAAGAGAGATCAAAATGAAAACAAAAATCAAACACAGATACAATAAAATGCACACAAATGCATTGGCAGCAACTCAGCTGCAACGAAATTTTGTTGTTCTCTCACACACTTACAGCATCGGACAGTGGCATGAAATCTAAGAGCTTAAAAACCTCAAAAAGCATTTACTAATTTCAATTTATCTTGTTATTTTTTTATAGTTATTGAAACTTTTATAAATTGTAAGCTATATATGTATACTAAATATTAAGTAAATATTAAACAAATATTAATCCCATTACACTGTGCTCAACTGTGTTCACTATCAGTTCGTTCCGTTTAGTTTCAGTCCGTTTCCACCGTTTTGTTGTTGGCCGTCTAATGCGCACATACACGTACATATAGATTTAGTTGGCCTGTGTGTGTGAGAAGAGGGGGGCGAGTGAGTGTATCTGTGTGATTTTTTTCCCCCTTCATTGTTTGTGTTTTGAAATAATATTTTTTTTCGCGTCACAGGCCAAAACAAAATTTCCACTACTTTTGACATTTAAATAACAGCAAAAAACTTGGTTCTTCTTCTCTTGCACTCTCTCTCACTCTGTCGCGAGCTTCTTTTCCTTTCTTTTGCTCTATTCTTTGGCTCTTTGTTTGCACAATTTACATGTCTGTGATTTCGACAGAACAACAATAAACAATTAGTTGCATAAATGGAGGTTTTTTGTTTTTTATTTTAAACTCAGTTCCATCGTATGATTGGGATTTCGTATATACACGATTTTTAATTTTTTTTTGCGCGTCAAACAAAAACAACAGCTAGAAGAGGAAGAACTTACCACTTGCGTTGTTGTTTCTGTTTCTGTTCCGTTGGTTGAATCAGCCAGCAGCTGAAGCACAACAACAGCAACAAATGCCACTCGTTCCTGTCGTTCCTCGCGTTCCGTCTTCTCACTCGTTTCGCAGAGCGCGCGCAAAAACAACAACACAAACAAAAATCATATGTTTTCAGCTGCTGCTCTCTCGCTTATGCTCCCGCTCTGTGTGGCTTTTGTTTTTGTTTTTTACTTTTGCCTTTGTGCTGTTGATTTCCTTTTTGGTGTTACTTTTGGTGAAGCCTCTCTTATTATTATTTATATACTTCTGTTCTGTTTCGTTGCAGGCGGCAGCAGCAGCAACAATCTCAAACTGCGTTTTGCTTTTTCCTCTTATTCTCCTTTTGCCACTTCCTTTTTCTACGTCTTCCTTTCCACCTTTGCCACGCCCTCCGATTGGACTGTTTTGAACTTAATTCTCAGCTTGTCTACGCCTTTGCGAACTCCCCTGCTTCAAGTTCAAAAACTTGAGTTTTTGTTTGAAAATTGTCGAGAGAAAAATGATGTCGAAAATCTCTTTTCGCTGCCACTGCCGCCCTATTGCTGGCTCGCTCGCTCGCACACTCAAAAGCCAGCACAACGCACACACACACTCACGCACACGCCACCAATACAGACGGACTGCGTCGTACGTTTTATTTTTCTATTTTTCGTTTATGATTTTTGTTGCTACTGCTTTTGTTATTGTTGCTGCTTCACAAAAATTAACTGCGACATTAAATGTGGCAAAGTGATCTCTTTTATCTTTTATTTTAATTTGATTTCTTAATAGCCGTTAAAACTTGTATCGATTAAGGAAAACGGATTTATGCGTCGCAACAAACATAAAAAAAATATTGGCTCCCAGAGCGATGAAGACGAATGTTTGCTGCCAATAAAAGTAACAAAAAAAAACTAGTTCTAGCAAGACTGGGTGGATGGCTAGCGATCGTTTCGGTTTATTTCTGTGTAATCGTTCAGCGGACACTTAGAAATATTAATTGTTATTATTTTGGTTGCTGCGCTATTTCTGTTTCTGTTTCCGTCTCTGTTTTTTCTTTTCTTTTCGGCTATCGATTATTTCGCCACTCGATAGTTTTCCGTTCACATCTAACAGCTGTTTTTTTTACTGGGCTGGCAGATATTGAAAAATATCGATGATTCCCAGCAAAACATCGATGTTAGGATGTTTCAAAAATATCAACTACATCGATGTTTTCAGCATCACTAACCTGGAGTGCCATTCCGCCAGTGACACTTTTTTTGCACACAATAAACAATAACAACAAAATAACCAAATAACCTCTTTATTCTATTTGTTGTTTTTGTTGCGGCCGCCTCGAAATTCGCAAACTGTGTGTGTGTGCAAGAAAGCAAGCGGGTGTCCGTGTATTGCTGTGTTTTGGTATCCAGTGAGTTCATCAAAAATAAGAAAAACCAATGAAATGTGTGTTATATGTTGGAAAATATTATATTTGGGTCAAATCTTTTCTTTTACTGCCTGAGTGAGTGTGCGTGCGTGCGTGTGTGTGTGTGGCTTTTCCTTAATTTCCTCTTTGTTTTTACTTTCGTCTTATTTAATGTTGTTTTTCTCTCATTGCCTCGCCACGCTGCTGCTGCTGCTACTACTTTTGCCGCTGTTGTTGTTCTTGTTGCACGCGCTTCTTCTGCCGGCGCAACTAATTCGATTTATTTATAAATGCAAAAATTTCTACAAGCGTTTAAAATATTTCTATTCCCAAACTAAAATGTAAGGAAATTAAATAAACAAGTCTGTGTGTTTGAGTGACCTTCGTGCAATCACTTTCAATTAGAACGAACGGACAGCATGCTAGGCAGTGGGGAAGGAGCAGAGGAGGAGGAGGAGGAGGAGTGGTAGAACCAGGTCCTGCGATAATGCAATCACAGATCGCCTGTGTGTGTGTTTGTGCGTGTGCGCATTTAATTCAATTGTTGCACTTTTACAGTTTGAAAGCAATTAACAAGCAGGCCAATTTGCAGGAACCCAGCAGGAAAGTAGCGGCCCAGTGGAAGTGGATGTGGAAGCGGTCACTGGAAGAAGAGGAAGCAGTGGAAATCATCATCAGTCTCTAGTCAAGAAAGCAGACCAAATGAGCACGCACTTTGCGACTAACAAGCAGCACAAACTAAGCCAAAAATAAAGATAAAGATAAGCGGCAAAGAGGAGCGCCGAAGGAGACAACACTCATACATACACTCGTGCACTGAGCGAAAGAAAAGCAACATAAGAGAGAGATTAACACCGGCAGCAAGATGCGGGTCGTGGCCATGGTCAGCGGCGGCAAGGATAGCTGCTACAACATGATGCAGTGCGTCGCCGAGGGCCACGAGATTGTTGCCCTGGCCAATCTGCATCCCAAGGATAGAGGTGCGTCCCGAATGCTTTCATTTTGCAGTTTATTGTATTTAAAATTTAAATACTTTCTTTGTGATAAACATTCTAAATTCTTAAAAATTTCTTAAACCGTTCAAACCTTCGATCCAATGAACATTTTCCACTCAAAGTAAGCCAAAAGTGGACAGAGTTGTTATTACCATTATTAACTTCTGTGTTTGCTTTGGCATTTACCATCGAGCCGGCGCTGCCTTTGATCACCAGCCGCTGTACTTGCTGCTCCACCTATGTATACCTGCTCTCTAATTTGTTTTCGTACTCCCACACTTGCAGACGAGCTGGATAGCTTCATGTACCAGACGGTCGGCCACATGGGCATCGAGATTCTGGCCAGCGCCATGGGACTGCCGCTGTATCGGCGCGAGACCAAGGGCAAGAGCACCCAGACCGGCAAGCAGTACGTGCCCACCGACGACGATGAGGTCGAGGATCTATACAGTCTGCTGGAGACATGCAAGGTGATTGATTGCTGATTGTGTTGTTGCAGGCCCCCATTTTCCATTGCCCAATCCCCAGCGCTACCTGCAATGTCAGATTAAAGCGACTGATTAGAAAACTGTTGGGAAAATTCCCCCATGAGCCTTCTCTCGATAGTGGGATACCCCTTAAGTTGGTGATATTAACTACTTAATTGTTATTTTATTTGGTTTCTTTATCAATTATTAATTATAGTTGTAGGTTTAAGGTATTTATCTCACATGTTCTGAGACATAAGACATTTTCCCCGCATTTCTTAGATGTTTGTTTGTGAATATTTGAATTCTTTGGGAAAAACGAAAAATGAAAATAAATAGATATTTGAAATTCCAAAAATAGCATCCAGTTTTCAGGTTTTGTTTTGCCTTTCTTATTTCTCAAATTTGTTTTTATAAAAGAATTCAAGTCTATAAATGCTGTACAAATAAATATTTAAGTGGAACTTATTAACCCCTAAAATGTATAAGGCAGAGCTCTTGTTTACATGTCCCTCGGTTTGTTATGCCATGTCCTTGGCCAAGTCCCTGATCCGGCAACTGCAGCGGAGATTGCCGCCGCTCTATAATTGGTTGGCACATCCACATCCACAGCTAAATCGGAGCTGTAATCTTATCGCGATGCCCGACGAGCTAGGTTGCCGCCGCCATGCACGTGAACCGTCCGTCCATCCGTTTCGTTCAAGTGAAATAAATAAAAGCAAAAAAAGAAACAATAACAATAATCGCACAAATTGTTTATTTACCCATTGATAATACGGAAAGAAATCGATTCGATTCCAAGGAGGAGCAGCAGAGGAGACTTTAATGCTAAATGGTGATTACAGTTTGGCAGGCGTTTATATAGTGCCAATTAATTACAGTTTTGCATTCACTTGAATGATATCTGTGCGAATATATATATATATATATATAAATATATATTTGCTGGATATTTTGATAGCCGAGCAAAGTTTGGACCCCATTATCTCCTTAGATCAATCCATCAAAATACATTTTCTTTTTTTAAAGATATTGAATAATATTAATTTATCTGCTTAAAATATAATATTAATATTGATGTAAAGAAACCAGAAGCTAGAAGGTACAGACTGTCTTCTGATTTATATTTTTCCCCTAATTCCCAATTATCACTAATTCCATGTCATTGTTTTGCCAACAGCACGAACTGCAGGTGGAGGCGGTGGCCGTGGGCGCCATCCTATCGGATTACCAGCGCGTTCGCGTGGAGAATGTGTGCAGCCGCCTAAACCTGATATCCCTGGCCTACCTGTGGAGGAGAGATCAGACTGAACTGCTGCAGGAGATGATTGACTGCCAGGTGCATGCCATCATAATCAAGGTATGTCCGCTGTGGCGTTGGCATTTCGAGTTATATAATAATCACCTGCTGCTGCTGCTGCTGTCTGGGCTAAATTTAGTCCAGGTAAACACGCTCGCTTGCTCACTTAAAATAATTAACAAAATAATCAAAGAATTGCGAGGCTGTGTTTGTCCAGCAATTTGAGGCTTCCATTTTATATTGCTTGAAGATTGATTAACAGCATTATCACCTCTTCTATATCTCTAACTCCAATCTGATATTTAATCCTTTGCAGGTGGCTGCCCTGGGCCTAGTGCCGGATCGACACCTGGGCAAGTCGCTGCGCGAGATGCAGCCGCATCTGCTCAAGATGCGCGACAAGTACGGCCTGAATGTGTGCGGCGAGGGCGGCGAGTATGAGACCTTCACCCTGGACTGCCCGCTCTTCCGCCAGCGCATCGCTGTCGAGGATATTCAGACCATCATTAGCAGTGCCGATCCCATTTGTCCCGTCGGTTACATCAACTTTACCAAGCTAACGCTGCAGCCAAAGGAGGCGGCAAGCGGTGCGGCCAGTGTCGTTGTTGGCGGCAGCGGCGGTGGCGGTGGTGGCGGTGGCGGCGATGTGGTATTCGTAAAGCGTTCGCTTGACTACATCAGCGACCTAAACGAGTCCACGTACAGTGACCTCAGCGATCCGGATTTCAGTGAAACCGAACTGGAGCTAATCGAGAAGGAGACACGGCTGCGTGAATCGCTTAGCCAAAGTGAGCTTATATCGCGCAGCAACTCCTTTGGCCGCCATTTGGCTGCCGCCGCCACCACCGCCTCCTCCTCGCCCATACCCATTGTCACGAAGAGCGCCAGCGTCGACGAGCCCACAGCGGCGGCGGGGCCGCCAGTGCTGGGAGCAACCACCAGTTCCACATCCGCCTGTGCATCGATGCTGTTGACCGCCGCCGATGGCGGTTCTAGCAGTCTGGCCAGTTCGCAGAGTCATGGCGGCCATGGAGGCCATCATGGGCTGGGCAGCAGCACCGCCGCCGTTTGCGGCTCGCTGTCGCTGGCCATCTCCTCGCTTGGGCTAAGCGCCAATACCTGCTGTCAACCGGGATTGGGAACGGGAGGAGGAACAGGAGCAACACAACCGCCGAGTCCTCTCACATACGAGCGAGAATTCCGTCCACTGGCGAACGAGGCTAAAGCGGCCATCAATGCCAAGGGCTGGATGTGGCTGGCGGGCATACAGGGTATCCGAAAATGAGTCTCTAAAGCAAACTTAATATATATACTAATCCCTGGCCAAGAGCAAGCGGTTGTCAGTAGTCTAGTTTTGTAATTAATTTAATTAATTTGATATTTTCAATTGCAAAAAAGAAACAAGAGACAATCGTGTTGATCGGCAATCCCTGAAGCTTCTTCTAATGCCTTGCCTAATCCATTGACAGGTAGCGGCACCGAGGGCATGGAGCAGGGCATGCAGCTGGCCCTGGACACGCTGCGCGATCTCTGCCAGTCGAAGGGCTATGAACTCCAGGATCTGTGCTACATCACCCTCTACGTTCGCTCCATTGCCGAATATCCTGCGCTAAATCGCATCTACTTGCGCTCCTTCGACTTTCACAATCCACCAACGCGCGTCTGTGTCGAGTGCCCGCTGCCCGATGGCTGTCATGTGGTGATGGAGGCCATTGCCTATCGCCAGCCCGTGGCGGGTACGATCTTCAGTGCCGAGGAGCGGGATCGCGAGGGTGAGGAGACAGCTGCAGCGCTGCTAAAT
Organism: Drosophila mayri; assembly: GCA_008042485.1. Taxonomy (NCBI): domain Eukaryota; kingdom Metazoa; phylum Arthropoda; class Insecta; order Diptera; family Drosophilidae; genus Drosophila; species Drosophila mayri. The sequence continues at coordinate 332,198 of VNJN01004548.1, read as the reverse complement.
GGACGCCGCAACACGATGCATGTCCAGGGCATATCGCACTGGGCGCCAGCCAATATCGGTCCCTACAGCCAGTCCACCAGGGTGAGATATATAAAGAGAGGGAGAACGCGATATTAGTTCTTTTTATTAATTGAGTATTCATTTTAAAGATCGGCGACATTACCTACATCTCCGGTCAGATTGCCTTGGTGCCCGGCAGCATGACCATCATCGAGGGCGGCATTCGACCGCAGTGCAAGCTAACCCTACGCCACATCAGTCGCATTGCCAAGGCCATGAATGCCCACGGCCAGCTCAGGGATGTGGTCCATGGCATCTGCTTCGTTACCCATCCGGCCTTTATTGGAGAGGCGCGACGGCAGTGGGAACGCCGAACGACAAATGCCATTATGGACTATATTGTGCTGCCGGCTCTACCCCGGGAGGCGCTGGTCGAGTGGCAGGTGTGGGCCCACACCCACAACGATCGCTTTGACTGTAAGAAAGGGGGAAAGGAGGAGTTGTAATGGCATCTATGGGAATATCATTTAATTGCCTTGTTTGACAGATGAGGAGACCGGCTGCTCGGTGGGCGACTATACCATTGCGATAAGACGACGCTGGAATTACGAAAACAATTGCGCTGCCATCGTTTGCTACGTGTCCACCGGCCTAGCCTCGTCCACCACTCAACTGACGCAGCTGAGCGATGACATCCTGGGCAACCACTGCCGCCTGGCGCAATCCGTTAGCGCCGAACATATGGACGAGATACTCACGTATGTGGTCAATCGCCTGCTCAAGGATTATCCGCTGGCCAAGAAGCACCAGCAGCATCAGCAGGTGACAGAGGAAATGTCTGCCACTGGGGAAAGCTCTGGTGGCGGCGGGGATCAACAGCAGCAGCAGCAGCACCACCAGCCGCTGCCGGCCATACACCTAAAGCTATTCTATCAGGTGAATGCCGCTCCGGCAACGGACCTGCTGCTCCAAGCGCTGAACGATTTTCGGGTCAAGTGCCAGGATACGGCGGCCATTGTCTACACGGTGCTGCCCGCCTGCAGTTTGCACAACTTCAGTACGTTCCTGTCCATATGCGGGGTGAGGCACGAGTAGAAGAAGGAGCATCCGGATTACACACACAAACAATTTGCTGCCAGCGCACCAAGCAGAACACTGAATATATATATACAGCTCTATATATGTGTGTATATAGAGTAATCTTTGGATAAGTTCCAGTTCGCCCATAAAGTTAAATGTTTTTTTTTTATAATTTTTAAAATTCAACAAGCACAAGGATTCCTTTCTCCATATATTTATTATTAGTGAATTAATTAATATCTATTAGCAGAGCGTAATTGTTTTTCTATTTGCAAAATGGAAAATCAAGCCGAAATTTATAATGAAATGTCCTGGATACTATCCTTAGATTACGATTTTCGTTTGAAAAAAAAAAAAACAATAATAACAATGTATAAAAGCTATAGCTATACACATATACATATATATATTTTGTTAACTAGCAAAGAGATGCTGCCGAGCATCCTGCCTATGCATTAGCACACTTTGTGTCGCAGTTTCGGACCAAAAATCAACTCAACACACACATACAGCAACGGATCTATGTACGCAACTCAAGTGTTTCAGCATAAACTATGAAAACTACAACTAAAACTATATATATATATATATAGTATAAATATCCGTGTATATATATAAACGAGAAAAGCAAAATCAACAATTTTTTGTGTGCACTCTATTGCCCAAAACTGTAACTATATATACTCTTATACAAAACTATAAACTATTAATCGTTTTTCGATGTGCTTTTTCTTTATGCTCCAACTTTTTTATATCTATATATACCATATATATATATGTATATGTAAATCTCAGCGATTATTGTTCATTTTTCCACACACAACAAACAAGAACGACACGTTTTGAGCTTTAAAAATACAAAAATTATTGTAAAATATAGGGAAACCCGAATAAGCAGGGCTGCTATTAGGACTCCGGGACTTACTCCGGAAAAACCATTGGCTAGAATTTCTCTTGGAGGAATTTTCCAAGCCACAGCGATTTCTATCTGCAAACTCCTCGTAAAGTTCGACCGAAAGCGTCCTTAGTTTTTATCGCTCCCTTTTTTAGATATTGAAATTACCAAATAGCGAGATTATTAAAGTTGTGCGTCACAACAACACCTGTCCATAGTTTTTCTGCACAAAACACACACACACACACATAGACTTTGGTTAGATTCTCCAAAGGATACTTTTTTAATGTAAAGTATAAATAGAGCTAAACACAAATATCGACGGGACGCTGAGCGGGGAAGCGATAAAAAAAAACCAAGATTATTACATGCTATTATGTATTGTTATGAAAAAAATTAATATATTATATATTGATATTGATATTGATTGAGTGTCATTATAAAAGTCGAGAAAACCAAAGAAAAACCAGCTACGTGTACGCTTTATTATTTTCGGGTGGATGGGAGCTAATAACACGTAGCTTTTCTGGTTGGAATATCTATATATATATATATATATGATTTATTTATAGCAGAAATAAATCTTATCGGGGCTCGAGGCCACTGATTTATGGAAATATGCAAGTGTTTGTTATCACTTTTTGGTTAAGATCTGTGAAATGTCTGGAAAATTCTCGTGGCATTCTGTTTAAAATTTGCTTAATATATTTAAATTCTTTGAAATTAAATAAATATGAATCATCTGTGATGTTTTTTGTAATTGCCATTAATGGGGAATTGAAGTCGCCAGCTAAAATCAGAGCTATAAGTCGTCTTTTTACTGTAATTAGAATATAGTTTCCCAATTTTAAGCCTCAAATTGCTCAGATCGGGATATAATGTTATAGATTTTATGCCTAAAAATTTACAAAATATATTATTACTATTCGTTAAATAAAGTTTTATATTTAAATTAAGTTTATTTAGATTTATAACGTATCCTGATGTATACGCCTTATATTCCAGTTTAGCTTATAATTATTTTAAAAGTTTTGGTTTTTAAAATTTCATGAATGTATTGCTTTAATTTTGTATCTGCTTTTTAAAACGCAAAAAAGGCTTTATTGTTTTAATTTAATTTTGTTTAATTTTTATTAAAAGAGAAAATTTAAAATGTAATTCTCTTTTCTTTCGAAAATATCTGGAGTGTTCCAGATGATTCTGAAAATTTTCTGATGCCATTATAAAAATAAATAATTTAATAATAAATAAATAATAAAAACAAATAAATGAAATGAAATACCACAACTCATATTCCTAAAATTTCTTATATTTTAAGATTTCGCTTAATTCTTTTATAGTTTCTTTTGGAAATATTAAGTTTTGTTTTCTTTTTAATTAAAATTCAGAAATTTGGGAAAGAGTTACGTTCCACTCTTATGAATGCTAAACTTAAATGATAATTCTTGGAAAATGTGCATTCCCAATTCTTTTATTGTTCTTCGCCCCCCGAGAATAGTGTTATATTTTCCCCAAATAACTTTTTACAAACTTCTTGTAAACAAAATTAATTATTCCAGCCTTGTCTTAAAATTACGCCCCCAAAAAAAGACCCCAAGTAACGGTAAATTGCCAGAGCCAGCTGGAAGCATAACGATGAATCCGGGCAAGGAACACGTCAGAGCTGCTTGCTCAAGCCATACGCATATTTGCATCAGACAAACACAAATTTCACCTTCTGCAGCCATCAAACAAAAACAACAACAACGAAATAAAACAACAACCATGCTCTTCAAAATTGGTCAATGAAAATGTTTGGGTAAACAAACGCCACGGAAAAGAGCTTTCGCGAGAGCGGCCGCTCTCATCCACTCTGTCTGTCTCTCTCGCACTCGAACTTTCTGGTGGGCGGCACCGCCAATGGGAGCCACTGCATCCACTGACGTGGTCGACACGTCAGTCGTCGACAGCATAAATAGCCGGTGCTGGGGAGAGCGAGAATCAGTTTCAAAACAAAACAGTACAAGGAATAACACACAGCACAAGAGAAACGCAACGCGATTTTTAAATTCGTTCCAAAATCCATACATATATATTCCAATAAGAAACGCTGTGACCGGAAAATAAACAAATAGTTAGCAAAAACTTAAATCTAAACTTAATCCAAGCCAAAAAGACAACAAAGACTATATTACTCGATTAGAGATAGCAACCAAGTGACAACTAACTAATAAGTGAATTTTTTTAATAGTTTTAGTTAGCAAATGTAAGTATACAAAAGAAATTAGCTAAAAGTTTATATTGTGTGTGTGGGTGTTGTATGACATTTGGAGTTAGAGAACAAACTGAGAAATTAATTCTTTTTTTTTGTTGTACTTAGCCAAGTTATTGGCCAGCAAGGACAAGTGTTTTTTTTTTTTGTCAAGTTTTAAGTAAATTTGGGGTGTTATTTAAAAAACGGTTATTTTCAAGAAATTCCCAACACTCAGCACAACCACTGACGTGTCCCTTTTCTGCCACAAAGTTGGAAGAAAATGAAAAACACCGATAGTATCGATGGCAACATCGTACCATCGTGGCAGATTGCCGATTGGGAGTGTTGGAAATTTCTTGTATTCTCCGGTCGCTTTTTACTTACTGGTCACACTGTCCCATAGTAAAAAACGGCGGATCGCAAACTGACTCAGTTCGTTTGAAGCGTCGACAGAACATTAAATAGACTCAGAGAAATCTGTCAGCCGCAAAGCGATAAGTGTAAGTGTCCCACAATAAGAAAATAACCAAGCAGAACAGCAGTAATTTACTGGAAAGTGCCGACTGATTAGGTTGAATATTATATTCGTGAGTAGCCATAAAGCAGAACGTGGGTGCCGGAGGGCCGAGGGTCGTCACACATACACTGCAATTTTAACAGTCGCCATGTTGGCAAAATCCCGAAACTAACAAAAAGAACGTTTTGCACGTGCTTAAAAATAAATAATAGCGTGCGAAGTGGAATTGGCAAATTGGAGACGACGGCAACTGTGTGACGTGGTGGCCGTGCATAATTTGAATACCGGTGACGCATAAATTAGCGTAGCATAACGTTTATAACAAAGCGAATGCGGTGTGAATGAACTCTCGTTTCCGCCATATTCCCCGCTCCCCGTATTGTTGCTAGGAGTTGCATTTTCTTTATTATTTGTTAAATGTTGTAAATCTGCAGTTTATTCAGCTTTTTTTTTTTATTATTGCAAAGCGCCTGCGCATGCTGCTTCCTCTTCTTCTCGAGCGTGCCGGTGTGTGTGTGTATGTGTGCGAGCGTGTGTTCAATCAGCTTGGTACACGTCATTTATATAGCAGATTTAAACTCTTGGCTAAAAGTACACGTCAGTGGTAACCGAAAAAGATTACAAGCAGATAAACCTTGATATGCCTGGAGTTGGTGTGGCGGCGCAAGTGTATGGGAGCGAGAGAGTGTGTGCCATAAACAGCTGTGCAAATTCCTTCTGAATCGTTTTATATTCCAACTTTCTCCAAGTGGCTGTGTATGTGTGACGACGAAGAAGAAGCAGAGGCAGGCAGAAGTTCAAGAATTTTTTGACAAGACAGAACACAAAAAATGGAACAAAAAAAAAACCCGTTTCTCTGCTCTCCTTCGCCGGCAACTCTCTACCTCTAGCGCTCGCTCTCTCCGGCAAGAAAGAACCAGAAAAAAGTTACACGTATACAATATTCACTGCTCTCTCTCTCTGTCTGCGGGCAGCAGCGGCGGCAGTAGAATTTTGGATGAACACTTGCCGGGCAGTTAGTTTAGTTGTTAAAAGATCTCGAACCGATTAAGTGTGGGCCCCTTGAATTAAAAGTTGAAGGTGAAGACCAAAGTGTGTGCTTGGATGCCAAAGTGGCACGGCTAACGGTACCTGTTGATGGTTGACCAACGTCAGCAGTTTCTCTCCGAGAACGTGTGCCGCCAGCTTTGCCTGTGTGCGTGTGCGGCACTAACCGTGTGTGTTGACGTGTACAAAAGCCAAGCTTACACCCTAATTTCAACCTTAAAAATATTTGATACTAATAGTTGTGTTTTTAATTCTACTTTCAGTTTTTTTGAGACATCTTCAAGATGAGGTTATGCATATTACTGGCTGTCGTGGCCTTTGTGGGCCTCTCGCTGGGCGAGGAGAAGAAGGAGAAGGACAAGGAGCTGGGCACAGTGATTGGCATCGATCTGGGCACCACATACTCCTGGTACGTATAAACAGAAAACAAACAGGATTACAGTCCTTAAAATTGTGCTTATTTGAATCAAATTCCAAACTGTTACACGTATGCAAATCATGCCTAGTTTTCATCAGATTTTAAATCAAGTTCAAGCTGAACTCATTCATTCTATAATTGATTATAAATATTATGCAAGTTTTTGTTTATTTCGCAAGCAGTTATGCAAAGATCTTTAAGAAATTTACCTGATTTTATTTAAGATTTATTTCTTATGTTCGTTTTTGAACGATTTCTTGACTCACGAGTACAAAAACTTTTTGTAGCTAAGCTTTTTTATCCATAAATCACATGGAAAACAATTCCCGAGAGCTAGTCTTAAGTTTCCACTTGAATTTTTATACATCCAATACGCATTATTAATGTTATATTAAAATTTCTTCAATTTCCCCTCTGCAGCGTTGGCGTTTACAAAAACGGACGCGTTGAGATCATTGCCAACGATCAGGGCAACCGCATCACACCTTCCTACGTGGCCTTCACCGCTGACGGTGAGCGTCTCATCGGAGATGCCGCCAAGAACCAGCTGACCACCAATCCGGAGAACACTGTCTTCGATGCCAAGCGTCTGATTGGCCGCGAATGGTCCGACACGAATGTGCAGCACGACATCAAGTTCTTCCCCTTCAAGGTTGTCGAGAAGAACTCGAAGCCCCATATCAGCGTGGATACGTCGCAGGGCGCCAAGGTCTTTGCCCCAGAGGAGATCTCCGCTATGGTTCTCGGCAAGATGAAGGAGACCGCTGAGGCTTATCTAGGCAAGAAGGTTACCCATGCTGTCGTCACTGTGCCGGCCTACTTCAACGATGCCCAGCGTCAGGCTACCAAGGATGCCGGTGTCATTGCTGGTCTCCACGTGATGCGCATCATCAACGAACCGACTGCCGCTGCTATTGCCTACGGTCTGGACAAGAAGGAGGGCGAGAAGAACGTGCTGGTGTTCGATTTGGGCGGCGGTACCTTTGATGTCTCCCTGCTGACCATCGATAACGGCGTATTCGAGGTGGTTGCCACCAACGGTGATACCCATTTGGGCGGTGAGGACTTCGATCAGCGTGTGATGGATCACTTCATTAAACTGTACAAGAAGAAGAAGGGCAAGGATATCCGCAAGGACAACCGTGCTGTCCAGAAGCTGCGTCGCGAGGTTGAGAAGGCTAAGCGCGCTCTGTCCGGCTCCCACCAGGTGCGCATCGAAATCGAGTCGTTCTTCGAGGGCGATGACTTCTCCGAGACCCTGACCCGTGCCAAGTTCGAGGAGCTGAACCTCGATCTCTTCCGTTCGACCCTGAAGCCCGTGCAAAAGGTGCTGGAGGATGCTGACATGAACAAGAAGGATGTCCACGAGATTGTGTTGGTTGGTGGCTCTACTCGTATCCCCAAGGTGCAGCAGCTGGTCAAGGACTTCTTTGGCGGCAAGGAACCCTCCCGAGGCATCAATCCCGATGAGGCTGTCGCCTACGGTGCTGCCGTCCAGGCTGGCGTACTCTCTGGCGAACAGGACACAGATGCCATTGTCCTCCTCGACGTTAACCCATTGACCATGGGCATTGAGACCGTCGGCGGTGTGATGACCAAGCTGATTCCCCGCAACACTGTCATTCCCACAAAGAAGTCGCAGGTGTTCTCCACCGCCTCCGACAACCAGCACACGGTGACGATTCAGGTGTACGAGGGCGAGCGTCCCATGACCAAGGACAATCATCTGCTGGGCAAATTCGATCTGACCGGCATCCCACCAGCACCCCGCGGCATTCCCCAGATCGAGGTATCGTTCGAGATCGACGCCAACGGCATCCTGCAGGTCAGTGCCGAGGACAAGGGCACCGGCAACAAGGAGAAGATTGTGATTACCAACGACCAGAACCGTCTGACGCCCGAAGACATTGATCGCATGATCCGCGATGCCGAGAAGTTCGCCGATGAGGACAAGAAGCTGAAGGAGCGCGTCGAGTCGCGCAACGAGCTGGAGTCGTACGCCTACAGTCTGAAGAACCAAATCGGAGATAAGGACAAGCTGGGTGCCAAGCTCAGCGACGACGAGAAGACCAAGCTGGAGTCTGCCATCGATGAGTCGATCAAGTGGCTGGAGCAGAATCCCGATGCCGATCCAGAGGAGTACAAGAAGCAGAAGAAGGACCTCGAGGCGATCGTCCAGCCGGTGATCGCTAAGCTCTACCAAGGCACCGGCGGTGCTCCGCCACCAGAGGGCGGTGCCTCTGAGGACGATCTCAAGGACGAGCTGTAAGAAGAAGCCCATCTCTCTGCCCCCACAGAATCCATTGAAGAGATCCAGATAGTGTTGGAATTAATTCAGACTGATTAAACAATTATAAACTTAATTGCAACACCAGCCACAACAACAACAACAACAACAAAAGCAGCAACAATAACAAGAGCAACAACTAGCAGCAAAAAAGGAAAATACTACACACACACACACACATCCTCAACAAAGATAAAACAAAACAAAATTCTTTTTTTTACGAAATTTTTTTTTATCTACAATTTAATTGAAAATTCATTTCCTTTTCTCTGTGCAAATCACTCGCATTCCGCCCCCACTTTCCACTCCCATTAGCTGCCTAATTATGTAAAACTGTAAATTTTTTTTTATATACATACCCACACACACATGCGACTGTAATTTGTAAACTGCAATCTGCAATCCCACAGAGGAGAGATAGCTAGAGAAAGCGAAGCAGAAAGGAGTAGAGGAGTCACAAATCAATAGGTTTAGCCTAAGGATATGTAAACACAAGCACACCCACACAGACAAATGTTATATGTATAAGCGTGTGAGAGCCAGCAAGCGAGCGTGTGAGCTGCGGGGCGTGCGGAGAAATATGAAAATAATTGAATATGAGAATGCAGGAAGAGGAAAAGAGATAGACCACAAAAACAAAAACAAACGAGAAAAACACTAAAGCAGCAACAGCAACAACATCAGCTAAGAGCGGCCTAATAAAAGGATCCTTCGATTTTACGAAGGATTTTCTAATTTATTTAAAAATAAAATAAACAAAAAAAAAATTGAAAAAAGACAATGCTTTTAATTTTTATAAGAAAAGGCGGAAAGAGAGTTGTGGGGAAAATGTAATATTTTTTAACAGTTGATGGAGATCTGAAAGCCTTTCTGATTACCAAGTTGGCTTTGGATTTCTGGCAATCCTTTACGATTTGAAAAATTGAGTATAAGCAATTTATGTGACTTTATTTATTTGTTATTTTCAAGAAAAGTATGCCAAGATAATGAGTTTATTTAAAGATAACATTTCACTTGTTTTCTTGGGCTTTTGTTTTTAATTTATAAAGCTTACAATTTAAATTCCTTCCATGAATTATCACAGCAGATAAGGTATAAATGCCACGAATCTTAAATATATACAACAATATGCCATATATTCAGTTCTGCAAAAAAGAAACAAATTTGCCAGTATTTTAATTAATTTTATTTATTTTGAACGAGATAAAAAATGAAATTTTTAAATATAAATATATTTTTCGTTCCCAAATTAAATAAAAAGCAGTTTAAATTTGTTTTTATCGTTTTTTTTTTATTGTTTTCACAATTTTCTTCTCTTCGTCTCGAAATTCATCATCATTTCCTTGCGCATCGTCATCATCATCAACCTTTTTAGCTCTGTTTGCTATATAATTCCTGCGATAACGGTATTATCTTCACACGCCAACTGCTTTCTCAGTTTTTAATCTTAATTATTCTTAAATACATTAAAAAAATACATAAAATATTTTGTTGGTTTTTGTTGTTGTTGTTGTTGGTTTCGGTTTTTTTCTGTTTGTTTTCTTCTGTACTAAATATTCCATCAGTCCTGCTCTCGTCTTCGCATTCAAGATTTCGAGGAGCCAATTTGTCAAATTTCAAAAGGACTCGAATTTCGAATTGGAGAACAGGACTGTCGTGTATGTATGTGTGTACAATATATAAATAAGCTAACGGTATATTGTTTATATGTTATGTATGTTTGTATATGTATTTCTATATAAGTTATGCACTCTCAGATTTCGCAATAATTTCTGAACCATTCGAATTTCGAATTTTCGGCTCACTTTCAGTTTTTCTTTTTCCCATTTTATTTTTTCTTGTATTTTGCTGTGTTGTTTTTGTGTTTCTTTATTTAGTTTTTTTTTTATTTGTTGGTTTTCTGCTGTTTTGATAATTTTCAAAATTTTTGAATTCGTAACGCTTTTGAAGAAGAAGAAGCGGGAGACAAATATAAGTAGTTACAGGATGGGGATTTGGATTCGAATTTAAATTTGAATTTGGTTAGACAAGAAGAAGAAGAAGGTGGGTTTCCGGCCACTTGACTAAATAATTTAAAGACTATAATTCTAGACTCTGGTTATAGCCGTTTCTTTTTCACTTACTAAATAAAATGCAAAGAATTGAGTTTAATGCTCTTGATCTCTTGAACCTAACCGAGATAAGCTCTCAAAAAGCCAATGACGGCATATCCTGTTCAAATTTTCTGTATTTTAACGACTCCTCTAATCAGCTTAAATCATTTAATGAATACTATTTTAACAGCAAAGTAATGGGTTAATATCTGCTAGATCCCTCGATTTACAATCAAGCTTGCAGCACCAATAGCTTTCGATTACGAGTCCTTTTTTTTAAAGAACACAAAATTTGAATAAGACCTGGCCTAGAGAGGCTTTTGGAAAGTATACCCCTTAATATTTTTATGTTTTCATTCCAAAAAATAGGAGCTTACTGTACGTGTGTGAGCTGTGTGTGTCGTCTGTTTTATCTTATTAATCGGGTTTCGATCCAGCGTTGTTTTTGATGTTGGTCCTTTCCTGGCTATTTCCGGCTTTTGTTTATCGTTAGCATATTTTTTTTTTTGCTCGGCATCCACAATTCTTCTCAGTGTATGGCCTGAATGTGTGTGTGTGTTTGCTTGTGTATATGTGGGTGTGTGTGTGTGTATCTGTTTATCAGCTGCTGGGGCTGCACTGCTTGCGCTTAGAGGCGCTTTGGAATCGTATCGACGGCATTATTCTCAGGCTCTTCGTCCTTTGGGGGCTGACCACGTTGCTGCACGGATCAGCGAATCGGCATAACATTATCGGATCATGATTATACAGAAAGTATATATATAGTATATAATACACACAAGACACAAAACGGAAGAGAGAGGAGAGAAAGTAGAAAAAAGAAAGCGGAAGAGAAAGAAGAAACACGCACATCAATATCAATCAATCAATCAATTGTAGGAATGGGAATGTGTGCTCCCATCAAATCATTTCGATTAAAGTTGATGGAATTTCCCACAAGCAAAAAAATTATATATATTTTATTATTTACGAAATTCCGCCAAATTTAATTTGAAATTTAAATTAGGAACTGGTGGGTGTGGTTTTAAATTCTTTTAATTTTTTGTTATAGGGTGTTTATCTGAGTTGGTAAAATCAACAAAAACCAGAAAGGAAAGTGTCTTCGGGATGCCAAAGTTTTTATACCCTTGCAATTTTCAATTGGATCAAGGATCGAATCTAAATTCAATTAAAACTAAGCAAAAAATATATTAGTTTGAATTTGGAAAGCTTTTCTGTGCTAGGTTTTAATAGGTTAACAAATCTGTGTTCTGAATTATCAAATTTCAAAAGAAAGTAGGGATATTTTCATTATAATTATTATTTTTTATTTATTGTACCATCCTGCAAGGGTATATAAACGCTTGGGGAGTAAATAAAATTGATGACAAAGAGGGAGATGGATGAATCACTTGAGAGATCCGGCAAAACCGGAAATGATACGATGATATGGATGTCCTTTTTTTCAGTCTCGCACAAAGTTCGAACTCTGAGCGATCTTCTCTTTGTTTGTGTGTCTATATCTATGTCTGACTATGTCCAAGTCCTGGGTCCGAATCGTGTGATTAACCATTATTTTCATTTCCTTTGTGGAGTTTGTTCTAATATCTGTAGTTTCAGCAAGGACTCCTTCATATATAATGTGATATTGTGTTGGCTTCGTGTGAATATGAAAAAACAAGCAGTGCCAGGAGTGTGAGAATCCCACATTTTCTTGATGGCCATAAAATAAAGGATCCTTTTCGCATATTTTCTTTAAACAACTAAACAAAAGTAATTAAAAAAAATCCGTTTTCTTAATCATATTTTTAAATATTTATTTTAATATTCTTCAAGAAAATGCAGGGTGTCTGTACATGAGCAATGTGCGTGTATTAGGCCCAGTTGTAAGTTAATAATAAAAGTAAACCAATAATGTACAAGATTTAGCATATATTTTTTTGTAATTGTTTATTATGGATTTCGTTTCACATTTGCAGCCAAGCGGGGGTAGGGGTATATATATATATATATAAATGTGGGGAATATAAAATAAATCAAGGATCAGGCGGGGCGCTGCAGCAGGCAGTTTTGGTCGCCGCCAGGTATACATATGTAGTAGCAAGTGCATCGTCCTGGTGAGTTTATTCGGGATGATGGGTCAAGAGATATTTATAGTATCGCTTAGCAGTGCAACTTCTCTACTTTGAGCTCTCCAAAGTATATCCTGTATGTCTCTAAACTTGCTCTTTAAAATCCGTAGAACCACAACATAAAAAACAACACTCTAATATCTCCATAACAATTCTTACAAAAATATATTTGAACTCTGTTGTGGTAACACTTGGAAAATATCTGAAAAATTCCAAAATTAAATCTCCTCTTGGTGTGAAAAAAATGTCAATTCATAATTCGATTCCCTTACAAAAAAAAAAAAAAAAAAACAGATCAGGAATTTAAATATTGCAAACAACGTTAAGCAATTAAAACTGGTTCACAGTTCGACTGTAGCAAAAAGGACTCTGAGCACGAGGTCACTCGGCCTCGGCCTCGGGATCGGGACGGCTTAGGATCTCCTGACACAGTGCAATGTAGTCCTGGATACGGTGCAAAGCATATATGTATATGGCAAATAAGAAAAAGTGAATCAGAAATTAAAGAGCATATATGTATGTACATAGAACATGGAACACATTTAACATTAAGACAAAACTGCATCCTACATCCTGTTTTTTTTTTTTTTGCTTTTCGAAAATCCCTATTTAATTTAAAATATGCTCAGATATTCCTTAAACCGATTTTGGGACAGAAACCTTTAGCATTTCGACTGCTGCTGTAAGAGGATAGGATCGTGTTTCTATAATGACATTTGATGTTGGGTTTGGGCTCTAATTAAAAATGATACACTGCGTTTTGTATTAAATATCAGTTTCGTTTTTATTTTAATTATTGTTATTATTACTCTTTGTTTTGCATTATTTTCATTTCTCATTTCCTTTTATTATCTCATTTCTTATTTTCTTATCTTTGTTTTATTTTTTCTCATCATTTATGTATTAATTGTAAACAGTTTTCTGCACACTCAGATTAACTTATCAACGGTCCTCGGCCTTTTCTATCGATCTCTATATAGATTTCCATATATATATATATATTTATATATATACTTATACTTTATTTCTAATTTTCTTAAAAAAACTTTCTTTACTTCTCGTTTTATTGTTTGTTTTTTGTTTTTATATGGTTTTTTTTATTTGCGTTCACTTAATTGCGCAAATGTTCGTCTTGATCTTAACAGAAAAAAAATAATACAAAAAAAAATAGTAAAAACAAATTAAATGAATTCGTTTTTGGCAGAAGAAATGCAATTTTACAAATCTATTACTATTATTATTATTATAAAAACCAAGAGAATTCGGGAATTCATCAGAATTAAGTTGCGATTGGGAATTGGACCCTTAAAAAACTAAGCTACACCGATTAATGCCGCTACAATTCGAAATCGAACTCCGGAACACAACAAAGCCACAGCTATGCATGTATTTGTAACATAATTTTCATAGTGAACACACACAAATCTGCAATTTATAATTAAATGCTGGCGCTTCTTTAATTTATTTAGTTTAGTTTCCATGCTTTTTGATTGATTGTTGAACATTTTCACATGGAAATGATTATTGCTTCTGCGAATGGTAAGGCAACACTTGCCTCTATCTCTTCTTTATTTACTTGGTTACAGTTGTGTGCACATAAGTGGGGAAAGGGGATCGCATCCGGCTGTTTACTTCCCCCCTTTTCCCCCTAGCTTAATCCCATTTCAGTTTTGCTTGCTACATGCTCATGAATGTGACTGTGTGTGTGTGTGTGTAGGTGTGGGTGCAGGTTTGGGTTTAGGTGTGCGTGTGCATTTTGGGTCTTTGCTGAGTGGGCTTCATCGTTCTCGTTGTTTTGGGGCTGTGTCGTATATTCCTCGTCTTCTATCTTCTCTTCTTTTCCTTGTGTTGTTCGTCTTCTTCTTCTTCTTCTTGCTCCTCAACCGCTTTCTCCAGGTGATCTGTGATTTTTCTCTGTGTGGGTGTCGCCCTCGGGTGAGAGTATGAGTATATGGGGAGTAGAGTGGATGATTATGTGGACTGTATGTGGATGTTGTTAACGGTTTTCTTGCATCGGTATTTCAGATTCTTCATCAGAATCTTGGCTATTAGATCAAACTCCTACTTCTGCTTGCTGTGTTGTGTTCGTAGGCCTTGGGTTTTGCTGTATGGGGATTTATACACAATTTGTTTCATTATTAGCGCTATCGTTTACATATAGTAAATGCTGATGATCGTTATTTTCTTTATTTGTTATTAATTGGAAGTACTACGTTGCATATATCGTTGTTTTCTCTACGTTTAATTACTTTCTTTTCCTACCTTCTGTTACCACTCATTCGCTTTCTCTCTCAATATTTCTTTCTTATTCTTGCACACACACACAGTCCCTCTTTTCTGTACTCTTTATCTCTGTCTAATTCGAGTCTCTTTTGTTTGTTTTTTAATTTTTGGTCAAGTGTTGCACTGCCAGTATTATACAATTTTACAAACAAACAAAACAAAAACATATAGACATCAAAGGCGACAAAACAAGCGAATATATATTGGTGTTTAAACACAAGAAATCGGTTAATTGACTAAAGCAAATAATATATATATTATATGTATATAATATATACGTGTGTGTGTGTTGTGTGTAGTGTTTGTCGCTAATATTAAAAGCTAGCATAATCATCGAATGTCTGCTCACACATCTTTATATATAATTGCTTTATAAATATGTATCTTAAAAGAATTGAAAGTGTACAAAATAATATTTATAAAAAAAAAAACAAAAAAGTATTTAAATCGCATCCAGATGAGCTATATATGAATGTTTGTTTTGTGTGTGTGTGTGTGAAAGTGTTGGTGTAACTTAAGAAGGATCTTCATCTTGTCGCTTTATCCTGTAATACATTTTCTACAATTCGTCACATTCTTCGTCTTCTCCTTTACTGTGAGCTTTCTCGGATCATAATTTTCGCTTTTGTGTATAATATAAACGCAGTTTGGTTTTGTTTTTTGTTTTTTTTTTTTAGTTTTTATATTTGTAAAAATTATTCTTTGCTCCTGGCGCTCAAAAACCTCAATACAGTTGTCTCTCTCTCCGTATCTTTCTCAGCTCTTCTCTCTGTCTCTCAGTGTGGTTGTGGTTGTTGTTGTGTTGCTGTTGTTTGTTGTGGTAATTGTTGTGTGTTGTTGCTGTCTATTGGTCTTGCCGTTGTAAACTATATCCGTATTTTAAGTTTTTGTTTGTTTTCAATAAATTTTTTGTTTAAAGTATTTGTTGTTTGTGCATGAAAATGTAATGGATTGTTTGTTTTTGTTGTCGTGTTCGTATGTGTGTTGTAGTTTTGTTGTGTTGTTGTTTTTTTTTTTAATTGAATTAGTTTTTCTACACACAATGTCATGAAATCGATCATAAAGGATCGAAAAGAATATAAAAATTATTCGTGTTTTTAGACCGGCAGAGACCCGATTTTGGATTCATATCATTATCGTTTTCAGGTTCAGATTGAGGTTTAGGTGGTTGTCGATCGGATTTATATGGATGTTTCGATTTGATATTTTGGTTTGTGGTGGTTGGTGGTTTTTTTTTTTGTATGTGTGGGGAGAGAAAACAAATAAAAAAAGATATAATATATATATATATTATGCTTGGTTGAATGATATTAGGTGGCGTTTGATTTTTTAGTCAATATATAGAGAAAATAGTACAGAAACAGAAACAGAGGAAAAGGATGAGAGAAAGTGAGTGGTGGTAGTGATGGAATGGGTTAGGGTTTCGGAGAGAATTGTCAAGTTAGTAAATAAATAAAAGATGGCCAAGAAAAGACAATAAACTAGTTATTAATGGGTTTTAAATTTACCGCTCGCAGTGGCATTTTGAAATTAGCTGCTGCCTGCAGCTGAATTTGATAAGCTAAGCTGTGTATTTTAAAGCCATACAGCCTGTTGTCCGAACGATGATTGTGGTGTCGCCGTTTATGTGACGTACATAAAAAATACACAAAAGGAAGATATAAGTATAAGTGAATCTCGTTATCAATGCCATCCAGGACCCACCTTGGAACAAACTGATTAGTAGGACGCTTGGGACGATACTCGGGATGCACCATAAAGAGCATGTGTGGAAATCCAGTGCCAAAATAGGCGCCATCGGTGTGGTGGTGGCGCGACGATTTTGGTGTGTAGACATCAATGCACTTGGGGCAATAAGTCTTCACCATTGCCTCGCCGGGGATGTCCGACAGACCTGCAAGAAAAATCAATTAATTAGATTTGAGATACAGCAAGATGAATGCACAATATTTAGTATCCTAAATAAGGAGGGCGAGAAGCCATACTGAAAGTTTCCAGAAATATAAATATCATTATTTAAAGGTGAAATGAAAATTTGTGATGTGAGAAAATGATTCTTCAGTTGTCGCAAACATAAAAAAAGCAACATTGATTGAGGTGTCTGATTTAAATTCGATGAAATTTCGTGAGTAGTTCGGATTTCTGTCAGGTTTTAAAGAAATTTGAACAATGTAAGCCACCTCATCGTTTTATAAATATATTGATAAGGAAGGAGGCCCTCTAACATATCCAATTTCTCATATTATCCCACAATTCAGGGCAAATGCAAAAGTAAATACCCCTGCCCCATTCTTCCTCATATAAAAATAATCAAAAACTTGTTGCAAAGCTCTGATTGAGTCACAATTATATTTATGTATTGTGGCGCGTCTTTAAGTCAATTTTCTTGGGAAATAAACAAATCAAAATCAAGTTGTGACTGAAAATCAATTCTAGCCAATGTCTGTGTTGTTGATTACAAAGGAAATCGGAATGAGATCGGCGAAAAGGATCAATGGGTTGATTTTTTTTTACGCACCCAAGGGCAACATGGGCTGGCTTTCGCAGTAGACACGTGGGCAGTGCCCAAAATCGCCAGTTTGATATTTCTCGATCATTTGAGCGATGCCGCGATTTGTTAGTATATATCTAGCGTGTATGAGGCCATAGAGCATCTCGGCGGCCTGCTCCGTCATGTCGGACTGCAACGGATTGTCCTCCAGCTCGTCCTCTGTGCGCCGAAGCAAAAACACAAATTGAAAAGAATTGATATTAATTTAAGACAAGGTCCAGGAGGTCTTCAGTGGCATATGCAAAACTCTCACCCGGTTCCAGATCCAAGATCATGTCCAAGGCCTGACGATAGTTGGGCACCTGCTCATTTAAACCAGTTAAATTAAATTTATCTTGAATGTAGTCCTCGTCCACCTGTAAAATGCAAATAAAACAGAATTAGCAATTGAATGTTATTGAATCTTATGTTGAAACAAAGAAACTAAGGAACTAACCACGGTAGATGCTTATTTAAGATAGCAGCTTGTGATTCACCATAAATTTCATTTTATCCGCTAACAATTTTAATACAAAGATCAAGATTTTTCAAAATTGTAAAAGGTTTTTTGAATCTGTAAAGGCTGAAATTAATTTTTAATCAAAAACTGGAGGTAATTAAGCTTTATAAGATCTGATCTTTGGGTTCTGTCAGGGATTAAGCCTTAAACGACTAAACTGGCAGCTTGGAAGTGGAATTCAATTGGAAAACAGAAACCGTTTGGTATGGCTTAAAGTGTGACCATTAGGGCAAAAGTTATTTGAATATTGCCAATTTTTTTGGATCGGAAATAGTTTCTTATTGTTGTAATAATACTATCTATGGAGTGTGTGTGTGTGTGTACAGTTGGACACACAATTGCCCCACCTTGCGGCACTCACACATACACATAGATGGGCGCGCAGCAGCTCAGGGCTGCACTTTGCAATTGTTGCACTTTTGCAGCGCGAATGGCGCGCGCTTAGATAACAAATATAGATATTTGTGAATCGCATAGGGCAAAGGGAAGCGGGACTAGGAAATTAGGCAAAGAAAAACAAGACAAAAAAATAACAAAACTCACCTCGCAGAAGAACTCATTGCCACGAAGTCCACAGAACCACGTAACCCAGGAAACTTCTTCGGAGCTGCTCATTTTGCTGGAAAATCAAAGGATGAAATCGAAATGAATATTTCAGACGATACAGCAGCTTAATATTCGGACAAATTGTCCTGCACACATACACAGGCGCATATTTACATATATATACGCACACACACACACAGCGGCACGCTCACGCATTCGCACACAGGCAAACCAGCACACGCACTATTACATACATTAGGGGGATTATTTTGCGTAATTTGGCCTGGCGAGAGGAATTTATTGTTGAAATACCATGGAACGCAAACTTAACGAATGCAAACGAATATCCAAACTTTTGATTTCACGCGTTTTCTTTCGTTTCTTTCCTTTTTTTGTTAGTTTGCTCTTCCTTTGATTCGGTTTTTTCGTTTCTTTTCCGCTTCTTGTTGCTTGCTATTCCGCCACACCACACACACTCCACACTATTTCACCGCTTGCAGTTCTCCGTTTGCTAGTTGCGCTTTTTGTTTTTCACGTTGAGCTGGTTTTCTTGTATCTTTTTAGGTTGCGTTTGCAGTGTATTTGTTTCAGAGATCAGGATGATTGAATGTGGGGAAATAAGTTTTTATACTCGTATTTTGACAAGCGCTCATACAAAATGTGCCGAGCAGTAGCAAGAAGAAGCAGCACAGTGTGGAAATTGAAAAAAAAGAGACACATATACAGGCCCACCATACATACGCACACACATGCACGGGGCCAGCGGAGCACACAGACGCAACACACACACACGAGGAGGGACTGCGTTTTTCGGTTGATTTGCCGTCGCGGCAGCACTCCAAAGGCTTGCACTCACCTAAATTGTTATTAATTACGCGAATTGATTGGCGTTTGCAATGCAGCAGAACCGGTAAAGGCAAATATTGTAGCGAAGACGGGGTACCAGGTATGCAATCGCGCCTATCGATGAGCGCTTCCTGCGCTGGTGTGCGGTATGGCTAATCGCTCGCCGACTATCCCTGTAAAAATATCGATACCGCATGAACGTCTCTCAACACTCTTAGCCAATTTACCTCGATTTTGTTTGTTTTTGTTTCGCCAAGTTTGTTTTCAACGTTTTACAGCACTTGAAATAAGCGGTCAGCTGTTTTGAATTGTTAAATTTGTTTATTGTTTTCAATTATTTAGTTATAATTCTAGTTGATCGTTAATACTCAAAATATTTTTGCTGTATTTTATGACAATAGGTTTTTAGTTGATATTAATGAGAATACGAGTAATTCCCCACACCAATTTGTGTTACATTTTATTTTCGCCACGACGACAGTTGGCGGTCTTTCAAATTTGAAAATTCAAATCGCTCGATTAGCTTTCTTTAATTTCACAAATTACTTTGATTAGAGATTAGATTAAAGTAAATTATTAACTTTTTAAATTTTATTGGTGTAGAAATAAGTACAATTTGGGAATACATGTGGATTCAGCCCTATATGTCTGATAAAATAAAATATAAGAATTGCAATGTAGCGACATAATTTTGAATAGATATTTATGTATTTATTTCCGTTGATATTCTACCGTACCAGTTTATTGACCAGTTTAAATATTTCCCTGCCATTCTGGCGGCCGTTCACCACGTAGGCCAACGGATCGTCCTGGCTGGACTCCATCAGGTGGTCGCACGATCCCTGGCCAATGTCGAACATAAACGACTTGTCGATGTCCTGCGGCAGCTTGCCACGCAAAAAGCTAATCTCATTGTCGGCCAGCGAGGGTTTACGGGCCAACAGCAAGGCGGACAGGTAGCGGGGATGCTTCTTCTTTTCGGCGCAGTGCATCACCAGGCCCCAGGTGTCGTAGTCCGTGTCCAGCACGTATGTGTTGTAGACGCCCTCATCTGGTGGATAGCAATTCATATATATTTATAATTTCTTGGGTTCCAATTGGAGCGCCTTGAAGTATGCAATGAAATATTTCGAATCTCCTTTCTTACTTTCAAGCTAAAATTCGTTTATTTCTTTTCAAATTCCCTGAGATAAACACTCACATATATCCTCGGTGTGCTGCCAGTGGCCCGGCTCCTCGAACTTGGGTATCATCCAGGTGATGTTGCCCACCAGCTTCTCGCGCAGCGGATCCTCCGCAAAGATGTAGCTGAAATTCATGGTTATCTGGTCGGAATTTAGTTATTTTAGTTATTATATGGCGGCGGGGGAGAAGGGAGGGGCTACCTACATGCTGATCCTCCTTGGAGAAGGTGAAGTGACTACGCATACAGGCATATTCCGGCAATTCCTCTGTGGAAGCATAGTACTGGACGACATGCCAACAGCCCATCATCCGTTCCAAATCAAAGTTTCTAATGGCACCCACCTGTTGGATAACAAATTATAAGAATATCGGATTATCCATTAAAATGTGCCCAAAGCTGGACTGTTAATTAATTTGAAAAATATTAAGAATATTTAATAACTAAGAAAAGGTCAAGGCTGCTGGCAGTAAGCAAGAGTTACAAATAAACTAAGTAAACATTTGGGCCACAGAAGCGTCTTGGGTTAAGCTGCTCCTTTAAACTTGGCTAGTTTCAGTTATTTACATTGTGTTTACCTTGGCGACCGCAAAACAAACCTGGCGGGGTGAAAGGGGAAAGGCGGAGGCAGACGAACAGAAATAAAAAAGGGGAGAGAAAAAGAAAGAGAAGCGGCAGCAGACGACGAAAGCCGTTAGCGCTGTCACTGTGATTGACTACTGACAGTTCATTGAGGAGTCGCTGTCGCTGTCGGAGTCGGAGTTGGACTCGCTATTGCTATCTCTTTCGGCGTTGTAATGGCCATCTCTTTTGCCGAAGTTGCAAGACGACTTGCAGACGGAGACAAAGACGGAGCAGACGCGAAATGCAGACGCAAGTCAGCCTCTGATTGATGCGCCTCAAAAGCGCAAGACCCCCCTTTCCACTCCCCTTTTTGCCACCTCCCCAGTTCTCCACTCCCCATTCCCCACTCTCCACTCTCCACTCCTCTATGTGCGTGCCTTTTGTCTATTCTTGTTGATTGTTTTCTGGCTTTTGGCTCGCTTTTCGGTGGTATTTGTATTTGTGGGCTAGGTGCACCTGCAACCAAGTGCAATTGTCGCCGCCAACGGTGAAGAAGGGGGGTTGAAGAATTGCTGTGGAACGGGGAGCAGGAGTGGGTAAACTTCATGCAGACGACGTCTGAGCCACTTAGAAAGTGTGATTGATTTTGGCAACGTTGTGAGCCCATTTCTACTGCCTTACTCTTTCTGCGCCTTGCTTTTATGTCCCATTCATTCTGCCAGTTGGAGATGGAACGTGCCTGTTGAGTGATGGAAGGTGAAATAGTTTAGGTGATCACTTAACCCAGACCATGAGATACCCAGTATGTGATTCAGTTTGCTAAAAACAATTAGAAATTATAACGTAAAAGATTGTTTATATTAAAGAAGTTTTGAGGAAAATAAAACTAAATAAAGTACACGATTTTAGGTGGATAATTCCATTTCTCTCTCATCTTGTGTTTATAAATATTCTATAGACTCTTTGATCCATACTTTTCGTATGAAAGACCTGCTACCCAGCACCCCTTTGCGGCCTGACTTTAACTGCAAGAGTCGCCTCTTTGCGAGCGATACATTGTAAGTCAATCTGAAATATAGCCCTGACCATGGGACCATATAGACCTGGCATAGACATCGGTTTTATAGTCGGTGTCATCGCCAGCGGCTGTGATATATGCATCCAAGTGACCGTGTGCCCGGCATATTGATGAGCCCCATAGCCGGGCGGGATGGGGGGCGGGATGCTTAAGCTTTGCTCCGGCGGCTGTGCATAGAATGAAATCGAATTGAACTGTGGCCAAGAAGAAAGTGAACCAGTTAGAAGTGGCAAGGCCAGGAACGTGACCAGGGACGGGAGCTGTGCTGTCCATCCAACTGCACCTGCACCCAATATTTCATTTCATATCATTTGTTCGCGTCCCAGAAATGTAGATTTCTTTTCAATTTAATTTAAAAATTTAATTTAATTTATAAATTTTTTAAGTTTAAAAATTGGAGTTGTTTGTTTCATATTTTTGTATAAAATGAAGCTCACCTTGGGACACCGATTGCTTGGCCTGGAGCGCCTTCTGGTCTGATGAGCATTGCTGTTCTGACTCGTATACGGTGAGGCCTCCACTGTCCATAGGAGTTCAAGGAGAAAAAGTCCAGAGAGCAGGATCACCAGAAGCGATCCATTGCTGCCCATGTTCGGGGAATCGATGATTTTTCTTACGGGTTTTACCGGGTTTTTTTTTGCTGGTATATTCTTGGACAATTACTAAAGTATTACTGGAATATTATCCGGGGTTATTTTTCAAAGCATTATCTGGTGTGTAATATATTCCCTATACAGTTGGACTTCCGGTGGGCTGAGACGAGCGATCGCTGCACTGTTTTCGATGGCACTGCGCCATCTCAGCTCGGCGACCAACTTGCGACAAATATAAATACATATATAAAAATATATATTATAACAGCACTTCGGATCGTAGCGGAACGCACTCGGGGTCTCGGATTTGGATTCGGATGCTTTTGCGGATAAGAAGACGCCTTTTCATTGCCACAGCAAAGAGTTCTATGGAGAATAGCGCTCATTATCAGGGAGCTGGAAATACGAAATACGAAATACGAAAAAATACCCAATTGCTGAGCACTTGGCTGATTTTCGACTATATTTAGCAAGTCATTTCAAAATCTAATGAAATATATAAATAAATAATAACCTTTCCGGATGGCAGGTGCTTGGAAAAGGCATGAAAACATTTAATTTTGAACTGGAAGGGGAATTTATTTCAATGAAGTGAATAAGTAAACAAATTAGAATAGAGATAAGTGCGAAACTAAGTCCGAAATTATGTATCTAAGTATATAGTACAAAAGTATCTCAAAGATAAATTCAACTTTTTGAGGACTTCCCCTTGGTTTCCTGATATTTTCAGATCTCTTTGGCTTTTTTATGGTCTCCACTTCCACAAGCCGTGCCACAAACCCTAGACACTGCCGCCTTATTTCCCATATTGGAATTTAATCAGCAGGAGCGCCGCTTTCTGGAATTGGGGGGGGTGAGTAAGCCGGGCGGGCGGTCTCTTATCAATTACAACGTCCGTTCGCCAGCAGATTCCAGTCAATGCCTTCCACAGACGCAAACACACACACACACTTTCTGCATAATGTCTGGGATCGGGGGAATTATTTTCGGCTGCACTTGACTCGTTTTCACTTGTCGCGTGGACGTAGGCAGATTTCGAGGCAACTTTCTCGCCGCGGAGAGCGAAATTTTGTTTCGAGGTGATGCTGCTGGCGGCGGCAGTGGCGGGCGGGTGGGTGGTGCGGTTCAAGGGGGAGTTTTGGGGAGTGCGTGGAACAGGAAACATTTTAATAGCCAGCAAAATTTATTCTTTATGATCGCCAGAACGAACAGTGCTCCGCTGAACACTTTCTCTTTATTGCGAAACGAGTTGCGCGGCATTTTCACGACCGGACTGGAATGAAACTGGACATCCTCGGAGAGCTACATGGCTTACATATATTTATATGTATATATATATGTAGCTTTTGGCCACCTTTTTTTTCCATCTGCTGCAACGTATTTTTCTTCCGCCAGCGTCTGCTCTTTCCGTGAGCAAAGAAATACCCATTAGTTGCCAAGTTTGGTCGAGGGTATACATATGTCCAGGAATTCAGCACTGGCAAGGTGGGAATTCTTTGTAATTCCTCAATTTTTTTAACATAAATAATATTAATACATTATTTTGTGTCTATTTATTCAATTATCCTTTGTAACGGATATCTCATTGTCTATTTTTTTGACTTTAGCTAATTCTTGTTTTTATTTCTTCCATCTATGTATGTTTACTTTTTTGTTTTTGTTTTTGTGTGTGTTTTTTTTTTTAGCCTTTTCTGGTTAGTGGATGCTGCTTTTGGCGTCTGGTTTTTGTTAAGCCAGCCCAAAAAAGCGGCGCAACTTTCGTCGCCGCATTGCGTTGCAATGCGTTAGCGCCCAGTTCCGGCTTCTACGGTGGCTCCTTCTCCTTCTTTACACCCCCCTTTATCTCTCTCTCTCTCTGCACTCTCCTGCCACCTTTCTTCGCACTTTCCTCTCTCCTTTTCCCTGCCTCTCTCAGACGCACCGCCACAGCGAAAAGCGGCTTTTAATGCGCAAGCGAAACGAAACGCAATGGAATAAAGGCAAAAGCAATTGGAGAAATGTCGCTTGCTGCAGCGGGTCTTAACTCCTTTGGCGGCGCTCGTTTACCCCCTTTTATCCCCCCCCCCCCCCCCC
>VNJN01004548.1:160224-307273 GCA_008042485.1 Drosophila mayri | reverse complement strand
CACACACACACACACACTTACTCTCCTTTTGGGCAGTTCCTGCTCTCCTTTGTGTGTGTGTGAATGAATGGAATCGCTAATCACGGGAATGATCAGAGATCAAAGGCAATGGGAAGTTTCCCAAGTATATTTGACCCAAATTTTAAAAATAAATAAGGAAATTATTATGATCTTTAATTGGTAGAATTTATAGGTTTATAGTTACAAAATTAAAAATTAGGTCTTTTCGGCTTTTGTTTTATTAAACCTATATTTTTCATAGAGATTAGGTGTGTAGAAAATATATTTATTTATGTAGTAAAGTCGCCTGATATCTTTGCTGATGGCAGCACTTGAAAGGGGGGCTACTGAGTCACTGGAATGTCACGGCGAGTGTGCCTCAAATGTGTGTGGCACGCCCAAAAAACCAGCAACCAACCAGCAGGTGTTACAGGTGAGCTACAGGTGACAGTCAGTCAGTCAGGCAGCCAGACGGAGTGTCTAGCGCGATTGGAGTGGAGTAGAGTGGAATGTCAAACGTTTATTTGCCGGTAATTAAATTTGAAAATGATTTAAATTTCACCTAGCGAATATTTCAAATTGGTCTTAACACTTTCTTCTTCTCCAGCTAAAGGCAGCTCCTCTGGCCGGAGGCCCACCCGCAAGCGCAAGTGGATGACCCACCTGCCACCCCCCCGCCTCCCTGCATGGAAGCAATCCGGCTGATTGCAGATTTGTTTTCTATTTGCAATTGATCGATGCGATGTTGGCCGGCCAGCAGCAGCAGCAACGACGACAACGACAGCTTGAGTCAGCCACATGAAATTGGAAAAAGACAAAAACAAGAAAAAGTTAACATAAAAATTGAGCTGGACATCCATGTCCACGTCCGGTGGGTTTGTTAATGGCATTCCAAACTGGGGATCATGCCGATGGATCAGCAAACTTTCAGCTCAGGAAGCCCAGATATTATTCTGGCAAAAGTTATATAGTTTATCATTAGAAATTCCAATGAATTATAATACATAAACATTTATTAATTTATTACATTTAAATATATTTTAAATCGTATGGAAATAATGGACCCTTTTTTATTATTAAATAAATAGAAATTATTTTGAAATACAATTTAAATAAAAATGAGTAGTTTTCTGGCTAGTTATGATATTTGAAAGCGTTGTTTATCATCTAAAAATGTTTATAAATATAAAATTTATATTTAAAATACAAATTTTAAATATAAATAAAGTAAACAACAAATTAAGATAATTTGAAAAGGGTTAAAATTAAACAAAAATTAATTAAGTTATTAAAGCCTTGTCTTAATATAATGGCTAGATCATCTCTTAGCCAGTGGAGTGGCTGCCACCTTCTCCTCCTTCTCTTTCGGTGTGTGTACCTTGGAGAGTGTGTGGGATGGGTGCTCCACTCACCGCGGCACTTGGAGCATGATACACCATAGATCTGGGGCTACACCAAACAAAATTAATATTATAAATATATTTTGTATATATTTTAAGTAATATTTTATAAAACTAAAACTGAAATGCGTTGATTTTTGATAGTTAAAAATTTATATAAGTTTACAAGTCTTTATTTTTTGTTGATATTAAATTCTTTAATATTTTTTTTATATACATTTTTTATTTTGTATATTTTCTGTTTTGCTTCAATTAATATTTTAAATTTTTGGCTAGAATAACAAAATTCGGTCAATGTTTTAATGGATTTCAATAACTTTTCCATTTTTTTATTGCCAAATTTGGGTAACTATATGCTAGTTTTTTTTTTTATTTTTTATTTGATATTTAATTCCTATAATCTGCCTTAATTTTATTTCTCAGTGCAGCTCTTGACTAGCTTTGCTCGCCGTTCAATTATGCGGCGACGCACACTCACCCATAGAAAATGGCCAAGGAGGTGGAGACCCGAAGCCGCAGTGCGTGCCCTTCCCATGGCCACCATCCATCATGGACATGGTCTCGTCTCGAGTCCAAGCCCGAGCATAACCCATCAAGTGGGTTCCGTTTTGTTTGCGCATGCGCGGCGCATTCAGCATCGATATTTCACGATCGTCGTCGCCGGGTTTTTATGGCAATGAAGAAGAAAATATGAAAACGGGGGAGATGGCGATGGAGATGGAGATGGAGGCGGAGATGGTGACCACTTCGTGCTGCTATTTGGTGGTCCGCGATTTTGTTTTCATTTGGAAAGTGGGTGTGTTTGTCTAGCTGTCCGAGAGCTGTGCCGGCTTCAGGAGGGGGGGCAAGCCAGACTGGGCCCTGGGAATGTCCGTTTCTGGCGGGGGGGGTCAAAAAGTCTCAAGTTCGAGGCTAGGAAATGTCTGAGGAATGTGTGTGTGTGCTTGGTTAAAGGAAAGTGATCTACGAGTGATGTGATCTTTCTAATACAAGGCCTTTTGTCCGGCGGAGGGGGAGGTTAAGTGGGTGAGCAGGGAGTCAAGTGGCTGTATTCACTTTTAAGGTGGCCCCACAAATAGTTGTAATTTTTGTAACTAAAAGCCAGTGATCAAAGATCAAACCTGAACAGGAGACCCCTGCAGCAAGGCCTTTAAGCTGATAAATAATGTAAAAATAAATGTATTTTTATTTATATTCCAAATGATAAATTTACGTTGTCTAGCTTAAAGCATAAGCTGATCAGTTCAGTGATCTATTTTGACCAAGAGACATTAGCCGAAATGTATCATCAAGATCATTTAAAGATCCTCCAATATTCCCAAATTAATTAACTTGAATTTGACTTCTCTAGAGGATCGGCTTGTGGAGGAGCTTGAGGAGGCTTAAGTTTCCTCCTGATTCTCGGGGTCTGAGACAGAGACTTTAAATAGTTATTTTATTTATATTTTTTAAGAACTATATACATATATATTTTGTAAGATTTTTAAACCATATTCTGTGGTATTACTTGGAGGTACTTAAAACTGAAAACCAAAACCAAAAACAAATAAAAACTTTCATGGCGAGAATGTGTAGCTTGAAAAGTATCGAAAAGTGCTTTTTGCGCAACTTTCATAACCAAAGAGCACGGGGCAACAAGGCAACCATCCATCCATCCATCCATCCATCCAACCAGCCATCCATCTATCCAAGCGGTGGTCCGCACCTGAGATTCCAATCGATTGCCAGGATGGCCTGAGGCCATCGAGATGCTCAGATATTTGGCTCCCCCGGATACTTGGATGCTGGGATGCTTGGCGAGATGCTCGCAGATACAGATACAGATACAGCTACAGCCACAGCTACAGATACATGCGTGTGCCGCTGCTGGCTTAGATTCGCCGAAATCGAATGGGAACCGATCCCCTCTCTGGGCTGAGGTGAGGCCAGGGCCCCGGACTGGTTCCGCCGAAGAATCTTTTTCGGATGGCGGCTAATTGACTTTCAATGTTGTTTTATTTTTCGTTTCGTTTCGTTTCGTTTAATTTTACTTTACTTGAGAGCGTTGTCGAGGCGAGAAAGTGAAATTGATAGGCAGACAAGTGGCTTTCGGTTACCGAGGAGATGTGGCTTGAATGCGAGGGGGGTTTCCGGGGGGGTTAAGCCGGAATGGGGATTCTAAACAAAACGCTTTCTAAGTCCCAGCCATGACATGGCATTGAAAGTCTCCTTAAATTTTATATATTGTGTAACCAATGAAATATTTTTTAATATTTATTAAATATTTCTGTTGTTTAATATACAAAAATAATAACTAAAATATTAAACTATTTTTCAGATTCTCAATTTATTTATTGTTTTCTTTAAAATTTGTTTTCAATAAATAATTTGTTTAAGTTTAATTCAAAATAAAATACAAATATTTTTCTGTCCATTTTTTTATATTTTCAATCATAGTTTAACTTCTTCCGCTAGGCATATATTAAATGGCATCAAAACTTTTTCTCAGTGCAGCAGCTCTAACCCAATTCTTCTCCCTTGGGTGGCGACTCTTCTCTCCATATTTCCACACCCACAGCGTACAAAAAGTCGGGGCAAAAAGTGTCTTCTCATGTCTTAATGGCAGTCGTTGCTACTGTTTGCTGCTGCTGCCACATGTTGCAGTTGCACTTTGTTTTTGCTGGCGGCGTTTTCACTTTGTTCGAGATCTGGCACTATGGCCCTCTGAACGCTGGACAAATGGCCGAAAGGTTACTTGCCGCACATCACACTCGAAAAATATATAATTAACTATCAAGTCCATTTATAAAATATATGCTTAACAGGTGCATTTTTGTTAAACTTATGTTTAAAACTTAATTTTAAAAGCAAGAGTTAGGGGAACTAAGCCTATGTTCCTCTATGAAATAAATAAATTCCTCCATATTAAAAAATATTGAATATTGAATATTGAATTGACCTTCAATTTTTATATTGACTTTAAATTATTCCTATAAAATGAATACATAAACATTTTTACCATTCCTTAAATTCAGAAATTCCCATGAAATATTATCAATTTTCCCTCATTAAATTTTTTAAAATTTGTACAGATAATTGGTCATTGTTTTTAAATATTTATTGTCTAATTGAATTACTTTTTTTTCGAGTGCAAGAAGAGACTGCAACTACTGCTATAACGACAGATGACAAACGCAGGCAGTTTGCCGGCGATGATGAAGTGTCAATGCAATGAAAACTAAACCAATAAATTGTGAGAGCGACCCAAATAGTTGGCTAGAAACCGGCGTGGCGAAGAGGATTTTCGTTCGTAGCCGGAGTCGGATTGGGAGTCGGAATTGAAGACCAGAGTTCAGGGACCAGAGAGAACCATGGCAACCATAGAATCCCGATGGACACGGGATACCTTTTGTTTAGCCGCCGCATTTGGTTGTAAACAACTTCCCCTTTTTTTTTGTTTAGCTTCTTAAAAGTTGTGAGAAATTGAAGCGCAATTCAAGTCGACGGACGGATGGTGAAAGTAACAAGATACTTTTAATAAGACATCTTGCAACGCCGCTTAAGATGCGTGCGGCGTGCGACAAAAGCCGAATGGAGGCTTGGCAGAGAAGATGGCTGGCTGCCCTTTGCCTTGGGATCTCGCTCGTTCGTTCTCCAATCAACCATTCTACAGCCTAAAGTATAGTCCGGCCAGGCTCATGCAAAACCGTCCGTAATTGACCAAGTTAGCAGACGAAGGCGAAGACGACGACGCTGTTGGCCGGGCAGACTGGCTGGCGCGTGTTACTTAATGTGCTGAATGTGCCCCCCCAAAAACCAATAGACGGCGATCGGACGATCGAACCGATTGAGCTTGGCCAGCTTTCTGGCGGAACCGGAGCGCACAGCTCCTTGGCCAAGTCCGAGCTCCAAGTCTAGTCGCGATCGAAATTACTCCAATTTCGAAACGAGTCTTTTGGTCATATTTAGCAAACAGGAATCGGCCAAGAGAGACAGAGGCAGAGACGGCCATGGCCATGGCCAAGACGGCGGCGCCCCTAAAAACTCAAAACTGCAAAGTGGAATTGAAATGGCGATGAAATGCCCGGTCTCGACTTCACCACCGTGCACAGTGGTAAAGTTATGAAATGTATTTAATTAGAGTTGAAAATTTAAGTTTTTTGAGGAGCTTCTTTGAACAGAAACTATATAAATTGTTGTAAATATGAGGACAATTATGGAAGTTTTGTATTGGTTAATAACAATATTTTATCTACTTTTACTTGTTTATATTTCCATTAATTATATTTCTATAAATTACAGAAAATAGGATCATTGTTTTTCAATTAATAATGATATTTTGTTAAATTTAATTGATATGAAAGCATTACAACATATATTTTCATAAATAACTACATTACATACATGACCAGGTTAAGGGGGCTGCGTATACGTAATATATTACGTATACTTAATATTAATATTATTAATTAATATTATTAATACAAAATATACATAACTATTACATACACAATATTAATCTTAATAATAATAATTAGTACTTAATATTAAACGTATACTTTATATTAAACGTATACTTAATATTGCACGTATACTTAATTTTCAACGTATACTTAATATTAAGAGCTAATTATTAAAATAAGAAATGTGTTTAAAGTATCTAGAAATTCATAGTTTGTCACAAATTATTTGGATCTAGCAAGCTGAGTGTTACTAGTACTACATTTATATCTATATATACATATATATGGTAGTATCTCAAAACCTTTAAATACCAGAAGGGTTTATACCAACTTCAAAACAACCTTAATAACTTTTCAATTAAACCAAAAATTGAAAAAAAATCACTATAATAGTGCCATCAGTGCCCACTGTGCCCAGGCGGCATCAAGTTGTCGCTGCAGTTGCTCATCCTATTATTTCAACCGGAGCAAGTGCAGCCGTGTTTGTTTTGTATTTTTTTTTTTTTTTGCTGCCGCTTGGCAATGCCAAATGCGGCACTTGGCAAAAATATTTTATGGAAAAGTGGAACAGTCGATGAAACATTACAGGCTACAGGCTGCATAAATAACGAAAAATGAAATAAAGGCGCGATATCTCCTCTGCCTTTGTCACCTTTGGAGATGTGCCCCCTTTTGGGTTACCGAGATGATCCCCCTTGTAATTTTTGTGTTAGGAGGGGGAGCCACGCAACGTGTGGCAATCAAAGGGCGCCCACACCCATTTCTTGATTGCTTCGAGCAGCAGCAAATCAACAACAATTGGAGCATGGGCAGTGGCAGTGTGGCGACCAGTGGTTGCGGCAGTGGCAGTGGCAGTGGCACAGCCAGTGGCGTGGCAGCGGGGGGAATAGAAAGTGCAAACAGTTAGAGGACTTGTCCCCATGCAATTGTCGTCGTCGTCGTCGTCTGCTTCTGTAACCCATTGCAACTGAAAGTTGAAGCTGCTGCCCAGTATAAACAAACAGAGGACTGGGGAAACCGACAAGCGAGCAACTAGCAACTAGCAGCCGACGACGACGCATGCCACAGCCGCACTACACTGGCAGAAAAGATGTGGCATTAACCAAGATGTAATCTATGGGCTAAGAAAGGTATCGAGGGGTAAAAATTATATATTTACAAATTGAAATTGAAATTTAAAATATGGAAAAATATTAAAGTTGATTGAGATATTTTCTTTATATTATTATTTGAAATTTTAATTGGAAATAAATACATAAATATTTATTAAAGATAATCAACAAATTGGTTAAATTATAAACAAGGTAAAATATGGCTTAAAATCTATTAATGGGTTTTGCAAATTTAAAATTCCTTGATTAAGGCCTGGAAAATAAAATTAGTTTCGGATAATATATTAATATACAATTATTATTAATAAAAGAAAAGGAAAATTATTCATTAATTAAAGGAAAAACAAATAAATGCTAGAAATACTTTTTAGAAATTGCAGAGACTTTTCTGTATTTTATTTAACTAATAAATTAATAATAAATAAATGGGAAGCCTGAAAAAAGAATAAAAAAGTATACAGAGACTTTTCTGTATTTTATTTAACTAATAAATTAATAATAAATAAATGGAAGGCCTAAAAAAAGAATAGAAAAAAAAGATAGAAATATTTCTAGCAGTGTAGCAGCAATATCAGGCAGCAGCAACACCAAAAACATCAGCAATATCGGCTGCAACCGGCGAGCCGTACTTGAACAAGTCGTACTTGGCATTGCTTTTTTGGACCTGGCTCTGTCTTTGGCTTTGGCTTTGGCTTTGGCCGACTGCCTCAGTGAGGAGGAGGCCTTCTTTCAATGAAAAGAAAGAAGAAATTTCGCTGCTGCTGCGACTGCTGCTGCGCATGCGAAGTGTTCCGCTGCGAGAAAGCAGGTGTCTGCAGCATTCGGCGCTAAACCACGGCGCGGACCAGACGCGTTTTTCTCTCTCTCCGATCGATCCTCGAGGCGAATCCGTTCTTCGTTTTGTTTAAACATCAACTAAATAAATACAACAACAACAATAACAACAACAAACAAAACATACATAATACAAAATACAAGAAAAAGGAAGAAGGAAGCATACCAAAAAAAAAAAAATAAACAAACAAAAACAAAACACAAATACTAAAATACTAAACATTTGTTTGCGAATAAAAAGCGGCTCAAAGAAAGGAGAAAATAAAGAACCGCTCGTCCGCTCGCAGCGGCTGCTGGCCAAGTGATCATCATCAACGCTTTTTGTGTCCTTTTTTTTACAGTTTGTTGGTAACGTTTTTTTTTCTGTTTGTTTTTGTTGCCCGCCTGCGTGTGAGTGTGTGTGTGCTCCACTTGCGATCGATAATTGTTGACCGCGTGCAACGCCCCAACGCCCCTCTCCCCCAAAAGCATACCCTACCCCGGCAACAAAGTGCAACAACACTAACGGCCAAGACGGCCACCGTTATTGCGAGTGCCAAGCAACTGTTTTCGAAAGTTGCTGCAACGCAGACGCAGCAAGCAGCAGGCAGACCCAAAAACGCAGCACTAGCAGACGCATCCTGTTGGAATTGGACGCGGAACTGGAAGTGGAACAGCAAGTGGAGCGAAGGAATCGGGCCAGGAACGAGCTGTAAGTGAGGGGAGAACTGTTGCACGGAAGTAACATTCAAGGAGTGGGTGTGGGTGGGAGTTACTTCCGGTTTTATTTCATAACATTTTTAGCTTGCACATCATAACGACTTTAATTCTTTAGTTAAATATTTTCAAATATTTACTTTAAATGATTTATTTATTTATTCCGTTAGGACATTTGCAGGGACATTATAAATCCATAAATATTTATTTCATTTTCACTTTTGAATAATTTTACAAGCTTCAGGCTTAACTTCCAAATGCAATTTTTCTAAATTTAAAATTTTTATAGATTTTGTAAAAACGAAAAGGTTTCCCTTTTTTCTATATTAAAGCTAAAACCTTTTTAACAAAAAATGTCCATTGAAATATTTCATAAATCTCACAAAGAAAAAGAACAGAAAATAAAAGAAAATAAATTTTTATATTAGTTATCAATATTTTAATAGATTTTTGTTATTGTTTGCCAAGTACAAAAGTCAAAGGAAATCTTAACATCTTAAAGACAGACTTACTAAAGACCTATTCAAGGTCGCAAGGAAGTTGAGTTCTTCGCTGATTCTTCCGACTTTCCTCACTCTCTCTTTCCATGGCATCTCCAGCTAAGCCTCCTGTCTTGGACAATGTCTTAGGCCTTCTAATTGGCCAGCTTGGAGTATTCGTGTCTGGGCCCAAGATGACCCACTTCACTTATGGGGAAACCTATTAACACTTTTCACCTCTCAACCCCCCCTAGCTTTCAGCCAACTTCAAAGCTAAGTGAGTTGTCATTAAACAGATTCTTTTCTTTCTTGACTTGTTCGGTCGGAGCTTCCCTTTTCTTTTTATTTCTTTTCTTTAAGTTTAATTTTTTGTATTTTTTGCTTTCTTCTGTGTTTGCTTTTTGACAGTAGGCTGTGGGTGGGTGGGGAGAAAAAGTGGTAAAGAGTCAATCAATCATCATTGAGATGACTGAGAAATTGCTAATAAACTGCAATTAGCGGGAAACACTTTCATAGCTGCTAAGCATAATAGTTAAAATAATATTAATAATAATAGATTTGTATAATGGTCGCAAGAGGAAAATAAAAGCGAAAAGCACTTTCTTTGAGTTAGCGTTCTTCTCTTCAGTTTCTTCGGCTTATTCCGCCACCCACAAAAATGACAACATTGAATTTGTTGAAGAAAAGTGTTAAGATCATTATTATTGATATATATTTTCTGTTTTAAATTTAATTTATGAATTATTTATAGATTAGTGATTTAAAATACTTTAAAATATATTAATTATTGTTAAGGAAAAAAGAATAAATTGAAATTATATTTTTGAATTAATCTTTAATTTTATTTAATTTTTGTTGCTGCCAATAATAATGATAAACTAATTAATTATACAGAAAACCAATCGACAACAACAACAATAAAAACCCCAACAAGATGCAACATCAACAACAGCAGCAGCAGCAGCAGCAGCTGCAGCAACTACAACAACAGCGGCCGCATCAGCAGCTGC
Source organism: Drosophila mayri (assembly GCA_008042485.1). Classification (NCBI taxonomy): domain Eukaryota; kingdom Metazoa; phylum Arthropoda; class Insecta; order Diptera; family Drosophilidae; genus Drosophila; species Drosophila mayri. Next base: position 297,300 of record VNJN01004548.1, on the reverse strand, counting down.
AACAGCAACAAATACAACACAAGCTAGTGCGCTGCAGAAATCTGCGAAGAAATGTAGAAATCGGTGCTAAGAAGATTTGGCTGCCGCTTATCATTTTCCTTTCACTGCAGGTGAGTTGAGACGATGCAAATAATTAAAATCAATTTAAGCCAAAAGCCGCAGCAGACACAACAGCAGCTTATAAATAGATAATTCCCATTAGCGGCAGCCGGCTTAAGCTTCCTTTTCTCTCTCGCTTTTGCTGTAAATGTATCTGTATCTCTGTCTGCCAGTCTGCAGCAAGTGCACGAGTGTGTGGCATCAGTGTGAAGTGAAAGAGTGCTGTGCGCTTGGAATGAAATGGAATGGCTTGGCTTGGCGTGGAGTGGAGTGCTATGGAATGGGCCGGAAGGGGTGGGAAGGGGAGGGTATGGGATGGGATGGGATGTGTAATTGGCATGGCCTCATTTCGCGCATCAATTGCCGAGTGTGTGTGTGAGTGTGTGTGAGTGTTACATGGGCTCGTTTTTAGTTCCTGGAAGCATGGAATATCACAGGCTCTCAGGGAAAGCATTGAAGAATTCTGTAAATCTTTATTAAAGGAAAGGATACATACGGAGGAATTTTAGAACAATTTATTTTAAACAGATTTCGATAGCAGAAATACCCTAATACTTTTTAAATCTAGATAAAATTTAAGCAATATTTAAGATACTTTCATTTACGCCAATTTGATAATTTTGTGTGTTTAAAAGTCTTCTAATTGAAGAGTTCTAGAAAACTAAAGCCAACTAAATTGAAATCTACAAGACTTTGCTAACATAAAAAATGTACATTTTATTTTTACACAAAGTTGCTTACCATATTTAACAAGAATTAAAGTTTTTGTTGAGATTAGATAACCACAAGTGAGCTTGCATTCCATCTCCATGTTCCCCCACTTCTTGACCATCTCCCCATCTGCAGCGCATTCCTTTCTCTTTTTCGACTTTTGGCACATATTAAAATTCCATCCATGTGCATCCATTTTTTTTTTTGTTTTGTTTTCCTTGGCCAGCTTTGCCTAGGTAATATGAGATGGCCAACAGCAGCAGCAGCAGCAGCAGCACTGCGCTCGTGACGTTAGAAAGTTATTTCTCGTCTTCTTCTATGGGCCATTCTGGGGCGATGACACAATTTAGCCTGGCCAAAATAAAATACAAAAACAAAGGCTGCAAAAATGCCAAAAGCCAAGTTGCCATTCCTTTAACTAGCGGGAGCATGTGGCAGCTTCCTTTTCGCTTTCATCTTGGCTTGCATCGCATTGCCTGGCGTTCACCTTTGACCTCTTCAGTCCTCGACTTTCAGCCAAATTCCGATTCTCTGCTAATGTTTCACTTTCTCCCGATTTGGTGCGCTGCCAGCATCAGACAGCATCTTCCGAAAAGCCAAAGGAAAACATAAAGCCGGGAAAAGAGCCTAGCACCTTGGTTGAGGTCAAGATTGGCAACAACAACAGCCGGCATTTTTTTGCAAAAAAATATGCACCACAAAATAACAAAGATATCAAGATAAACATTGTATTTGAAATAAATATTAAATATTAAAATATTTTTATTTTAATTTTTTATTTAATATTTCTTCCATACTGACTGATAAATATTTGATTTTTAACCAGAACGAACTTTTCTTAAAGGAAAAATAAGAAAATAAGAATTTACTTGTATTTATTTTTGAATTTCCATTTAATTTCTTTTCTTTCTGTGCATATTTGTTGTTTTGGCTTCCAGCGTCTGCAGGTTTAACCATTCCGTCTTCAGTCTTTAGTCGCAATCATTGGTCTTTTCCCGTGGGGATTACAAGAAGGTGCCGGGGAGGGTGGGTAGGTGGAAGGAACTTGCTTTTCATAGTGGATAGTAAGGGGGGTAGCCCAACCACTCCCCCCACCTTGGATGATGAAGCTTACACACTTGGCACACATTTCAATTAACGCTGTTCTCCGGGGGATCACAAGATGATTAATTTGCAGTTAAAAAATAGCACAGAGAAAAGATACAATTGTTATTTATTTATTTACTAATTTATTGCGATTTAGTATATATTTTTCAAGTAATTAAAGTGGCATTCAAGTTGTTATTTCTAAACTCTAATAAACAAACAAAGCATAAAGCTATCAGCTAATAAGATATACAATTAAATTATTAATTTAATGCTTCTGACACTATAATTTAGAACTATTATTGATGTTAATAGTTTACCAAAAGTAAATATCTATTGAAAAACATTTTCTAAAATTGAAATCTTAAACTTAAACCCAAATTACTTCCCCGATTAATATCTTATATTTTTTGCTCTGAGTGCTTGAGAAAATTGCATGAATTCAAGCATCCAGAAGTGCTCGGAATATACATATATATCATACTATATATATATTTTTTTTTTACTTAGCATTTTTGTATTCATGGCTGGCTTCTGCAGTCGCTCTAAATCACGTATCCGCATGCAAATTAGATTTTAGAATTTTTTTTTAGTTTTGTGTAACAGTGGGTTTTGGGTTCGTGGGCAGCAAACGAGCCATTTTGTTGTTTTTATTTCTTTTTTGTCTTTTTACCATTTTGCCACTTTGCCATTTTTTAGCATTTACCATTTGCCTTTTTGTCGTCAGTCGTCTGCCGCGCTTGCCACATAACTTTCTACCAAACAGGATTGGTTCAGGATGCCGCCGTCGCCTTCGCTGTGACATCCCAAGCTCCCAAGCAGTTCCCAGCTATGCTTGGTTACTTGGGCTACTCAAGATGCTCAGCTTTTCGCAGGTTTCTCAGTTTTCTCAGTTTTCTCAGCTTCCCAGTTGGCGGAGAAAGTTGTTTTTGGCGGAGCGGCACAGATTTGGAGGCTGCATCTAGCCATCTTCGCTGGGCATCTTCATCATGGGTATGGGTATGGGTATGGGTATGGGTATAAGTATCTTGGCCATGATCGCCATGGCCATGGCCATCATCGTTCACCTGTCCCACCTGCTGCTGCCGCTGCCGCTGCTTACTGCCCCCTTTACCGCCCATTCATGCATTCGTCTAATTGCCTTGATAGCTCAGCAACTTGGCAAGTTGGTAACTGAATCAGTCCACAGTCGGCGACAAGTACATGGAAAAAGCCATCTCTTTGGATCAAGATGTTTCTGAATGGCCTGGTAAAGCGGAGACCAGCTCAAGTGAAGGACGCGAAAAAGAAAGTAATGTGGAAATTAATTAAGTTTATTAGCAGAGCTCTCTCGCATAAAGGCTTTATATATCAACAAGGATGTGTCTGCTAGAAAGTTTATTCTGCGCTTGTTAAAAATTAAATAAGAAGATGTGATATATCATACTCGCTCTCTAAATAAACATATATCCAGTTTATTTAGAGAGCGAGTATGATATATCACATCCTCACTTAGAATTCTTTGAAATCAAAAAGGATATCGCTTTTTTAAAATTAAATACATTCTATACTGACTTATATTTAATTTACATTTTTATAAAATTATACAAGAATTTAAACTAATAAACAGTAATAATAATCCAAGAATTTATTAAGATAAGAAAACAGAAACATAGAAAAGTTTCAGTTCCATTTTCCTTCAAGTCTAAAATAGGAAATAAAAGAATATAGAACAAGAATTTTAAAAAGTAGAAAAATTTGTCTTAAAAAAGTGGCATTTGAAAATGTTAGTCTGCTAAGAATTGCAATAGTTTCAGTACATTTTTTGGTTTGCTTAAAACTTAAAGTATAAAGTCAGATATATAGAAAAAAGAGAACTTTAGAATAAATAGAAATAATCTGGTGTAAAAACTATTTAAAATTTTAGTTAATTTTTTCTTCTTTATTTTAAAAACCAAAATAAACAGCCAGAGAGAGGAATTAGAGTTATTCCCAGTCTACATAGGTTTCCTCTTACCAACTCTACAAGTCTTTGCTGGCCACATAAAAATGGGGAATAAATCCCTGACTGAATTGTCAGATCATCGTTCCGGCAATTCCGTTTCGATGTCGCTCGCGATCTCAATCTGGGACTGGGGCTTCCAGTCTTCAGTCTTCAGTCTTCAGTCTCTCCTGCATTCAATTTCCACTTAGCAGTTACCAGTTTTCAGTTTGCTATCTCCAAAGCCTATGCCAGTCTGGGAGTCTGGTCTGGTCTGGTTCTAGCCTTGACATCGCCTTTTAAGGCAGGCGGATCTGCCTGGCAATTGGGTCGCCGCCTCATGTGGCACATGTGGCATGCGGGGCAGTAAAAAAAGCGAAATTGTTTCAAGTTTTCCGCTCTTTTTTCTCGCATTTCTTTTTTCCGTTTGCTTAGTTTTCTTTGGCCGCTGGCTGTTGGCCTTATGCAATTGAGTTGCATGCCGCATCCGCCTTGCAACCTCCATTCCGTTCCATGGAAGTCGCTACACACATTCCCCGGGCTATTTTCCACCTTAAATCATAGCATTCTCTCCACGCTTTTCCTCTTTTGTCCCGGAATGGGGCCACAGGTCGCCCTCATCTGTGCGGATGATGTGGAGGTGGTGAAGGCCATTGCCGGCGGACCCGATGATGATCTGACCATTGCCCTGGGTGACCATGAGAATGAGCTGGATCAGATGGCCCAGGAGTCGGAGCAGGAGCAGCAGCAGCAGCAACAACAGCAGCAGCAGCAACAACAACAGCAGCAGCAACAGCAGCAGGTTCAACAACAGCAACAGTTGCCGCCGCACCAGATTCAGATGCAGCTGCCGCAGTCGGTGCCCAAGGTGCAGGTACATTACCAGCACAACATGCCCCAGCCACCACCGGGCGTTGGCCTCACCCTGCGCAGTAAGTACAGGGATATACCCCTTTTGGGGGACATATGCTCCTCCCTCGATTTATTGAGCCTTGAACAAATCATTTGATGTATTTGGCGTGTGCCCACGTTCTCCCCCTTTCGATTTCCTAGGCAACCACCAGAACATACCCCTGAGCTTCGGCCAGCCCTTCGGACCGCCACCGCCGCCGGGTGCCCAGTTCTATAAGGGACCACCGCCGCCGCCGCTCCAGCAACGTCCGCAACCACCGCCGCCGCAGGTTCAGATCCAGGTGCAGCCACAGCAGACCCAGGGCCAGGTGCAGGTCCAGAGCCAGGGGATGCAGCAGCCGCAGCAGCAGCAGCAAATCCAGGTGCCACAGGGCGACCTCAGTGTGGGCGGCTCCAGTCAGAACGAGATCTGGGCGGCGCCCGTCCAGGACATGCCCAAGATCGTCTCGCTGGACGTCAAGTGCGAGAAGAATGGCATGAAGGTGTTTGTGCAGTTCGACAAGCCCTTCAACGGCATCGTCTTCTCCAAGGGCCACTACAGCAACATGAACTGCGTCCACCTGCCCTCCGGCTTGGGCCGCAGCTCCGCCAGCTTTGACATCGGCCTGCACGAGTGCGGCACCGCCGGCAATACGGATAACTACAATCAGGGCTATGGCCATGATACGGCGGGCAGCACCGGCGCTGGAACATATTTCGAGAATATCATTGTCATCCAGTACGATCCCCAGGTGCAGGAGGTGTGGGATCAGGCGAGGAAGCTGCGATGCACGTGGCATGATCAGTACGAGAAGAGTGTCACCTTCAGACCGTTCCCCGTCGATATGCTGGATGTGGTGAGGGCGGATTTCGCCGGAGACAATGTCGGCTGCTGGATGCAAATTCAGGTGGGCAAGGGACCGTGGGCCTCCGAGGTCTCTGGCCTGGTAAAGATCGGCCAGACGATGACCATGGTGCTGGCCATCAAGGATGATGACTCCAAGTTCGATATGCTGGTGAGGAATTGTGTGGCGCACGACGGCAAGCGGGCACCGATCCAGCTGGTGGATCAGCGGGGCTGCGTCACCCGGCCCAAGCTCATGTCCCGGTTCACCAAGATCAAGAACTTCGGGGCCTCCGCCTCGGTGCTGTCGTACGCCCATTTCCAGGCCTTCAAGTTCCCCGACTCGATGGAGGTGCACTTCCAGTGCACCATCCAGATCTGCCGCTACCACTGCCCGGAGCAGTGCTCGGCGGACTCGAATCTGGTGCAGGATGTCCATCACCTGCAGGTGGGACCCGAGTCGCAGTATGGACCGCCGCCGCCACAGCTGCATGTGGATGCGTACCATGTGGCCGCCGGTGGGTCGATTGGCAAGCGGCGGGATGAGCGGCGTGTGCAGCGACGGGCCAGATCGGTGGAGCCGCAGGTGGGGCTCAATAGGATCATCAAGGTGGTGTCATCCGGGGATCTGACCTTTGCCATTGACGAACAGCAGCCGCAGGGTATGACGAATGGCAGTAGCTCCTCCTCCTCCACCTCCTCATCCTCCTCCAGCCCCCAAACGTTGGTCTTTCCCGTGCGCGAGGAGGGTCTCATCTGCATGACCACGCCGGGCTTTGCCATCACGCTAATCGTGCTGCTGGGCATTCTGGTCACCTCCTGCCTCACCTCCGCCGTCCTCTATGTCCGTCTGCGTCCGTTCTCGTCCTTCGCCGCCGCTAGGAGCGCCAAGGAGCGGGCCGTTGCCTTCACGAATCCGCAGCTGTCACCGCTGCCGGTCATCCAGCTGCCGACGCCATCGCCCTCGCCGGCGGATGTCCAGGGCACGCTCTCCAAGAAGCGGGCGATGTCGTGAGCATAATGACTCGGCCCCCTGACTGGCGACTGGAGCTAAAGCCGGTTGGCGGTTAGTGTGTGTTGAGGGTGTGAGTTGTGCGGGAAAGCTAGTGCGGGAAAAGCGAGTTTTCAGGAATTTTGCATAGGATTCTTAAAGTTCTCAATTTGGACAAATTAAATAAATATGAAAAAAAATAATATATATAATTTTTTAAAGTCAAAAATTTATTAAACGAAAATTTATTTTATTTTTTTTTCTAAATTTATTTTAAAATGTTTAAAGCACAGATTCAAATTTTATAGGCACTCGCTTGATCTTGCTACTAGTTATTCGCTTCTGGGCAACCACTATGGCCACTTCCGCTTCCGGTTCGAGGCACAGTTGTGTCTGCGTCTGCGGCTCTTAAATTTGTAGCGTACGCTTCCTTAGTATAATTTTTCATACAAATTATTTAACATTAACTCAAGTCGTTAACTGGGTTCTCCCACTTGCCCTCTATGTCTTCCGATTTCTGATTTCTGATTTCCGATTTCCGGTTTCCAGTTTCTGATGCTTCCTAGTTTGCGTCTATATCCTGTATTTCTTTTGATTTCTCCTCCTCTCCGGTGGCAGTCGTTAATCGATTATTTTTTGTTTTAGTTTAAGTCTAGGTTCTATTTATTCTTGCAAACGGTGCTAAGCCATGATCAAGCCCATTTACCCATTAAAAAGAAAATATATATATATCCCCCGTCACTTGTAGCTTTCTTTTTGTAGCAATTTGAGCCGATATATAATTCCATTACTTAGAGTATTTCTTGTAAGACTCTCTCTTAAGACTTTGTAGACACACACAAACACACACATACACACACACATCACACACACCCAACAACATACACTTGAATTAGTCACTAAATATTTTAAGCGCCCTAAGCCGTAGACTAAGCTAATCCCGTATCCGTATCCGTATCCGGATCTGTCTCTGTCAGCCATTTTCCCCGAGCACCTTTGGATCTACATACTCGATGACAGTTAGTCCCCTTATTTAGCATATTTCCATAATAATTTATATATATACGCATACAATACCCGCACATACACATATACATGGCCTTATAAATAATAAACAAATAATATATCTTCGATTTTTTTTTGTGTACTTTTGTAAGCGAATGTGCGAGAAGTGAAGTGAAGAGAAAGTGTTCAATAAATTGTTTACAATCCCTAAAAAAGGTTGTTTTTCTGGACTTTTCTTATAAAATATTTTGTAGTGAATCATTTTGAAAAATATATATTTTCACAATAAAAGCTTTCCTAAGACAATTTTTAATGTATTTTATATTAGCAAATGAAATTATTAATAAATGAATATTCGAGTTATAAAGAATACAAATGCGTATTTGGAAAAAATCCTTTAAAAAGATGCCCATTCTTACTTCCAGGATATTTCCTTTAAAATAAACCCACACACACTCGATGTTAATTTTCAACTTAACTAGTTTTATTTGTCAATTTGTCAGTTACAAAATTGGAACTTAAATTTTAACAAGCCTGCAAATGCCAAGCGATTGCATTGCCTTGGCTTTTATTTCGTTTTCTTTTCTCGATTTAATGATGGAAATGATAATGCGAATTGGCTAAATGATGGTGTAAGCGGTAGAATTTAACTAAAATTTTCCCCCAAAAAAATATACGTAAGCTGCGATGCCAAAGAACACAATAATACACAATAATAATATTATCAGTAATAATAATAGAGACTCAAAAAAAAAAAAGAAAAAACAAAACAAAACAAGCTACTACAAATATTAAATTTCTTGCAAAATTTCCATACCGCTCTCCAGCTTACAGCTAATATCGTATAGGTATTCCATATATGTATAATGTGTAAATGTATTACATATATATGTATATATAAATATAAATAAATAAGTTCCCTTAGGCCTAGCGCGGATGCGTTCTACACTTGGCATCCAATCTCTCCTTAACCTTGAGCACCGTCTCAGGAGTTCCTCCATCTCTCTGTCTTTGTGAGTGTTTACTTCATACTTTTAGCTGATTTTATATGGAAATTTCAATGATTTTTGTTTAACAACTAAATGCACCCAATAATTAAAAAAAATAGAATTAAAAAAAAAACTACGTGGAACGTTCAGCACCAAAAACGAATCTTCGAGTATTGCATTGCTGCCCGATCTGTGAACAAACAACCCGGGGAATAAAAACAATAATCATATTAAATAGATAATAAGCGGGGACAACGCTTTCGATTTCGACTCTGGTCCGACTCTGGTGATTCCTGCTCCTTGCCCTTATCATCCTTCCTCCTTCTCCGGTTTCACTGCACCGTGTCCAGTCCCGGAGTCTGCTGTTGTCTCACTTGCTGCTGCTGTTGCTGCTGGAGTTGCTGCTGCTGCTGCTGCTGCTGCTGCTGTTGCTGCTGCTGCTGCTGTTGCATGTGTCTCAAGCGGAAGAGACGCAGGGTCATCCAGGAGGCCAGTGTCCCGGGCACTGGCATCGGTGTCTGCTTGTCCAGCGCCTCCTTTTGCAGCTGGTAGCGATAGAGCAGCGAGCCGGCCACCAAGGCCGAGACAATTGTCGCCGAAATGACGACAATGAAGAGAATGCTGAAGCCAGGCACTGGCATACAGATGCCGTAGACAACCTCCTCGCTGATCTTGCCCTGGAAGACGGTGACCGCCTCCTGTTTCGAGTCCGGCGAGAAGGCCAGGTCCGCCTCCGAGATGACATCGTAGAGGCCGCTAACGCCGACATCGGCACTGCGCACCTTGCGATCGGAAATGACCAGAGAACGGCGACGGCGACTACGACTGTGGCCAGTCTCCTCCTTAGGTGACTCCTGTCCCGGCTCCTTTTTCTGCTGTTCTTTGTCCTTTTCTTTCTCCTTCTCCTCCTCCTCCTCTTCCCTGTCCAGATCAATGTGATCTTCACGTGGCTTCTTGAGCGCCTCTGCCTGTGGCCTGTAAACCGGACGCGGCACCTCCTCATCTTCGTGATGATTACGTGTGGGATCCAGGGAACGTGGTCCTGCCATGGGCACACCCATGCGCTTCTGGGCTTCCAACTGGCGGGGTCCATGCGGGAACTTGCCGCTCTTCTTCAGGCCCAAATAACGTTCGCCTCCGTCGCCGCCCTCCATATCCAGATCGGCCAGATCCTCGTCACCAAAGAGATCGGAGAGATCGGCCTCCTCCTGTTCCTCGTGCACGGGACGCGGCTGCAGATTGACGCCGCTGCTCTTGCTCTCATGGCCACCATAATCCCCCCCACCGCCGCCGCCGCCGCCGCCGCCCAGTGTCTGCTTGTGATCGTGAATAATGTCCTCGTAGAAGATGTCGTGATCCAGACCCATGCCCATGCCCAGTCCATGGCCATGGCCGCCCGGTGGTGGTGGCGGAAGGGACAGATCCCTTAAAAGATCGTTGCTGCTGCTACTGCCCATCGCATCCGACATGTGGACATCCTTGCGCTCGTTGGCATTCGTCAGGCCCAGTCCCAGGCCCAAAGCCTCACCGGAACCAATACCGCCGCCACCGCCGCCGCCGGCTCCCGTATTCTGGCAGTGATCGAGGCAGCCGTGGCGGCAGATCTCCACCTTGCATTTGATGTGGACACTGAGGGCATCGGGGAATTTGAAGGCGTGGAAGAAGGCGTACGTAATGACGGTGGCGCGCTCGTCGGGAGCACGGGCCTTCAGGAAGCGGGAGATCATCTTGGGGCGCAGCACGCAGCCGAATTCATCTGAAAGATTGATGACATGGCCGGAGCCATCGGAGGCCACGCACGACTTGACGCGCATATCGAATTCGCCTGTAAGAGAGATTGGAATGAAGATTTAATAAATATTTAATTTTTTGTTTTATTTTTATTTGTTATTTTTAAAGAAAATATATATTTGTGTGGGTCTACATGGCGTATGAGTGATTTTTTTAATTACTCATAATTACTTATATTGCTGTAAAATCTTTTGGATTTTATAAATGTTTAATTTCTTGATTTTTTTTTTTCAAAAAAATTTCATGGAATATTTGTGTGGGTCTACATGGCGTATGAGTAATTTCTTTTATGGAAGCCTAATTTTTTTAATGTAAAATATGATTCATAATTACTCAAATTACTGTAGGAAAAGTTGGATTGAGGATTATCTTTTGGATTTTATTGATATTTAATTTTTTTTTATTTATTTTTAAAGGAAATTTTCAAAGGCTACATGGCGTATGAGTAATTTTTTAATGGGAGCCAGAATTTAATGGGAAAAATGAATGTTTTCTTTTAAATACTAGATTATTAGGTTTTATAATATATAATTTATATTTTAGTAATTTCATAAAATAATATTTATACTTTTAAACCCTTGCAGCGCATTTTGCTGCAAAAATTAAATTCCTTTCTTGTTTTTATGCAAAAAATGTCTTCAAAATCGGACTTTTTTCATTGAAAAACCCACCTCGATAGTCATTGATGGCCACCACCAGGGTCAGCGTGGAGCCAAGCGGTACAATCCCACTGACAGGCGGCGCCCAGGGTCCTTTGCCATGCTGAATCTCCATCCAGCAGTCAACATTGTCGCCTGCAAAGCACACAAAAAAGGTTAATAAATTGTTTATAATTCATTTTAGTATATATATATATATTTACCGCGAAAATCAAGCTGAATGACATCGAGATCGGCAATCACCATCGGTGGCTTGGAGGCGGTCTTCTCGTAGTCATTGAACCACTCGCAACGCAAACGTTTCGCCTCATCCCAGACCTCCAGCAGATCCTTATCATACTGGACCACCACCTGGGGAATACAGAGCAGATATTATAATCCAAGGATAATGCCAGGGCAGACAAGTGTACCCACTGTGTTCTCGTAGAACTGTCCATTTAGATCGGGCTTCGTGCCGCAGCGCGAGTAAGAAATCCGGAAGGAGAAGAACGTCTTGCCCGTGGAGGGTGGCACGTAGACGCATCGCGGATCGCTGTGTTGTCCTGTTTTGAGTTGGGATTTCATTTAAAATGGGTTGATTCAATATTGAATAAACTTATCTACCTTTCGAGCTGACAATGCCCTCGAATGGATGCGAAAAGGTGAGATGCACATCCATGTGATCCTTGCCGCACATCACCTCCAGGGACACAATGTTTGGCATGCCATCCGGCCGGTCCATGGGCCACAGTTCATTACCAGCTATGACTAAACTAAACTGTAATTAAAAATAAGACATCATAACAAATTAGGGCTTTAAATAATATATAAATAAAAATCCCATAAATATTCAAAAATCAAAGCAAACTAATGAAGCAGCCAGTTTTCCAGTCAAATATAATAATAATAATATATCCCTATACTGCAAACTATACTTAAATCCTATTAGTTTCCTATATTTTTATCCTTTTAAACTTTTATTTAATTAATTTCATAAAGTTTTCTTCTCTGAGTTTGTTGTTTTTCAAAGGAGAATCTCGCCTTGTGGGTGGGCTATGGCTTCTAACGGTTCCACCTGCCAGCCCGGTGGCCACCTGGCGCACTTGACAAACGTGTTGCCAATAAAAACGAAATCCAGTCCTGCCAGAGACCCCAGTCGCCGTCGTCGTCCCCCCTCCAAGCCACCTCCTCCGAAATGGGAAAGCGAATTCCACTTGGCCTTCATCCGTTTCGGGGGAACTGGTCTGGTCTGGACTTGGACTTGGACTTGGACTTGGACTTGAAGCTGGACCAGAGCTGGCATTTGCATACCGATACCTGCCCCAAAACTGCCTTGCCTTGCCACATGCCCCATGGATCCAATCGAGTGGCAAGTGGCGCGAGTGTCCAATGGAATTTGCATTTTCCCCGCCAGTAAAAGTTGCAGCACTGGAATCGGTGTATATATAATATAGTATAATATATATAAGGAGATCCAGAGCACAGCTGGAGCCATATTGTCTGGCCTGAAGTGCAAATTAAGTTGGTTTGGAGCAGCAAATGGAGTGGGAAATCCATTTGGAATATAAATTAAGACTTATATTTGGCTCTTTTAATTTTATTAAATAGAAAAACAAGTAACAAACTGAAAAACTAAAGTATATTTAAAAAAAAGATATAAATTAAATCTAATATTTAAATGAAAATGAAAAATGCTTGATAAAATAGAAAATAGAAAATTTTTCGATATTTTCCATATTTCCAATTATCAAATATTAACCATTGATAGAGTTTTGCTAGTATAAATTAATTTTTTTATTTATATTTCTAATTAAATTTCACACTATTTCTTTATAGTTTTCAGCATGCATTTACCAATTTTCTGGCTATAGAAACAAATATGTTGGCCTAAAAACCCCATTAACTCAATATATTGATAAGCTATGAGCAATTTTATGCTCATAATGTCCCGCCCCACCTGGCATTCTAGTGTTAAGGCCGTTACTATCAGTTATTCCGAGTGTTTCCGTGGACAGCAAGAGTTGCGGGAAAAGCAATAACAATAGTGCTGAGCCACAATGAATCCCACTCATGCTCACACCGGGTATCTATCTCAGAGCGGATTTCTAGAACGAATTCTGCAGAGTCACAGTTACGGCAACGGAACGACTCGCCGGCTGCCTCGGGTGCTTCTGTTGCCTCTGCTGCCCACCCCTCCACCTCCAGTGGTGAAATAGTGGCTGAGTAGTCTGACGAAGCTGCTCGGGACTGGCCAGGGTATAAAAGCAACTGGCAACGGCGAATGAGCAAGCAGTTAACGAGCAGATCGCGAGCGCAAATTACCATTTAAAATCCAATTAAAAAAAAACCCAAAAATAAACAATTATGGATCGTTGGCTAAATCGTGTTGCCGTTGTCACTGGCGCCAGCTCCGGCATTGGAGCCGCCTGCTGCCGCGATCTGGTGGCCAAGGGGCTGGTGGTGGTGGGACTTGCTCGCCGCGAGAATCGTCTGCAGGAGCTCAAGGCCTCGCTGCCGGCGGAGCAGGCCAAGCGCTTCCATCCCCGCAAATGTGATGTTAGCCAGGAGCAGGAGGTGATTGCCACCTTTGCCTGGATCGATGCCCAGCTGGGTGGTGCCGATGTGCTGGTCAACAATGCGGGCATCGTGCGTGCCGGTCTCGGAATCACCACCGAGGGCAATTCGGAAGGTCTGCGTGCCATTCTGGACACCAATGTATTGGCCGTGTCCTGGTGCACCCGGGAGGCATTCCGTTCCCTGCAGAAACGCAACATCGACGATGGCCATATCCTCATTGTCAACAGTGTGGCCGGTCACAAGGTGCCCAATGTGGCGGGCATGTCCATGGGGATGTATGCGCCCTCGAAGCATGCCATTACCGCTCTGACGGAGGTGTTGCGCCAGGAGTTCGTCAACAGCAAGACCAAGACCAAGATCACCGTAAGTTCTCCCACTCGGAGCCAGAGGCAGAACTATCTTTTATATATATTTCTCTTTGATAACTTTTAGAGCATCAGTCCCGGTGCCGTCGAAACTGAGATTATTCCCAAGGAAGTCGTGGAACAATTACCCGACCTGCCCATGCTGCGCTCTGAGGATGTGGCCGATGCCATTAGCTACTGCATCCAGACCCCGCCGAATGTCCAGATCCATGACCTGATCATTAAGCCCGTGGGCGAGACCTTCTAGATGTTCCACACCATTTTTTTGTTAGCTTTAAGGGCTTTACGCTTGATATTATAAATGCAATTTGTTATTTAAAAAAAAAAGAAAAAAACTAGGAAAAGGTGTATTAAGTATGGGTTTGCAGATGTTTTAATTAGATGTTTTTAGATGTTATTTACCAAAAGGAAAGGTTAATTTGAGATATACATCTTATTATATGATCTATCCATTTAAAAACCTAAAATCGATATACAAATATTTTCACAATATTTTCTATATTTATATCAAACTACCCACATGACATTACCTTCAGAGGTTTGCTTATCAATCAATCGGCAAGGGAATAATATAAGATAAGATTGTTACACATTCGTAAACAAAAATATATGTATATAAATTTTAGTTATTAATAATTAACTCTCACTTACCATTAAGTGTAAGATAAATATACAGCTACTAAGTCTAAGGTCCCACAGCCGTGTAGGGCCTTTCTGTGGGCTCCACATGACGCTGGCGGCGTGGCGTTTGGATTTGAATCTACAAGAAAAGCAAAAGAAAAAATACAGAAATGAAAGCACAAGTTAAGAGATCTGGCACTATATAGTACATATATTATATGTGGGACTACCTCAATAGTCGAAAGAAATTGAACAAAATACGAGTCTTATCTGGGGTTTCCCCTCATCTCTCTCTCCCGCTCTCTGCTTTTTTGTTAAATACAGTGGGCAGATCCAACAATGTTTTCTTTACTTATTTTCATACAATTTAAATTACAATTAATGGTGGAAAGTGGAAATGAGAAATGGAACAACAACAAACAAGCGCATCGATCGCTTTCACTCGCTCATTGGCTCTTCTGTTATTCTATCCAATTAACGATATGTATCCACTATATAGTATGATTTTAATTGATTTAATTCTCACCATTTTAGCTGGCATTGCGGGAATTAATTCAATTAAAATGGGTGTAGAAATTAGCCTTTTAAATATTTAACTAAACAGTTTCCCCAGTTGCAGTATATATACCATATATATGTATATATATAGAAATCGCAATTGGCTAAGGCACGAACTTGTCTGAAACTAACTGGCACAGGTTGAGGGAGCGAAAGTCGTGATCCCCCCGAAAACGAAGCCGCGAAAATTGCTGCAATTGCCATGAACGATTGCCGCCTGATCTCTTGATCTCCCCCGCTGCATGCAGCCTGATGAGTTATCCTTAATCGATGGTTAGATTTAGGGCACTAATCACAATAACGATTTATCAAGGTATTCACTGAGAATGTACAGAAAAATATCAAGAAACTATAGCAATGTTTGATATATCGAGATTTTTAATAATAACTAGAAAGATCTATTTAATACTTTAGTACTTTTTATTTATAAATATTAAAAGGGTATATAACCAAGTTTTTTTAAACAGAATATCAAATTAACTCACAAAAACTCCCATGTTAAAATATAAAATTACAAAATAAATATAACGATACTTTAAAAACATCTTTTATTAACTTTCCCTCACACATTTCATTTATTAAATACTTATTTTATATATTTTAATATTAAATCAATATTTTAATATGTAGTTTCATTAATAAAACGGTGGGTAAATTGCCAAACTTATCAATATTTAATATATTTCTAAGTTCTAAAGTCTTTGCAGCCATTAAATAATAATATATAAAATTATTTATAAAATTCAAAAACCTAAATCCAAGAATTCTTCCACCGAACTTCTGTCCTTATTTTCCTTTCTTTCTTTTTGCCAAATTTTTTTGGGAGTTTTTATTAATTGCTTCCCTGATCATCATCATGTCAGGTCGTTGTCGTCCTCCGATCGATTCTTATGTTAAATATCAATTGTTAAAGACTCTGCTCTTGCCTTTGCATCTTACTTAAGTTTTTTATATATAGAATATTTTTTTTGGGGGCCCGTTTGGGGTAATAAAGATGTCGATGCTCGTCATTAGCGCGGTGCTCGTATCCGGGGCCAGATCGCACTTAACCCAAGGCGCCCGGGGCCCAAACCAGCAACCCAGCAACCAACCTTAACCAATGGGCCAAAATTGCCCGTGCCACGTGAAATGGCGGCCACGAAAAGAAGCCATAAACAAATTGAAATTTAATAAATGGCCAGCCGAGCAATTTCCCTGGACCCGAGCCTGAGCCTGAACCTGAACCCAAACCCGAACTTGGACCCACTGCCACTCACTCTGATCCATTCGATCACCGAACGGACCCCCGGGGGCGCCATTTCGCAAATTGAGGTGCCTGGAAACGATGTCGGGGGCTTGATGACCGCTACACACACAAAAACTGAAGACTGAAAACTGAAAACTGAAAACTGGAGGCTGCAGACAGCAGATTGCATTCATGAGTCACCCTCAACCAAATTCTTTATTGGTTTTAATTAATTGAGAATTAATAAGCCTTGAATTTACAAAAGGACATTAAACATTTGAAAATCGCATACAAAAAAGACTCTTATCAGAGAGGACAGAGAAAAGTCAAGTTAAAAATCCATCCTTAAAAATCCAGGGTAGCTTCTATTGAGACAGCAAGGAAAGTCTAGTTTTGTGGAAGAATTCAATAGGTATAAAGATCACATTACCCTTGCTGTATACCCTTCGAAAAAAGCTCATAGAATTGTCAAAAATTTCACTGCTCAACTTTCCAATTTGTTAAATTCTTTCGCATTAAAAATCTGATAAATATTAACACGCCCGAGATGCTGTGGCACTTTCCCTGGCGGCAATTAAAGAGACGCCGGCAATCAATCAATCAATCAATCAGGCAGTGAAGCCCACGAGCATAGAGCAGCAGCAGCAGCAGCAACAAACAGTAATAACAATAATAATAATGAGTAAAAATCCCATTTGTTGTCTCTCCTTTTCAGTGGCCGATTTGTATGCCACTTTTACCTGGCGTTTGCAGGTGCGCGGCGCACAGGTGAAAATGAAATCGAAACTGCCGATTGTTCGGATTCGAATTCGGAAACTGAGAATTCATGAAAAGATGATGGACAGGGCCAGAGTTGGGGCTCTTCTCTTCTTTCTCAATTCTTCCCCCCCTCGATTCTTCTTGAGGCGCAAAAATGCGGTCAGCGGAGATTCTCTCTCTCTTCCGCAGAACTGTAAATAATAAAAAACAGGCAACAAAAAGCAGTTAACAGCAAACAGTTAACGGGCCCCCGATATGCTTATTTGTCTTTAATTCGGAGCCAATTAATTTCTCCCCTCCGGTTTATTGTTTTTCCTTTTTCTTATATATTTTTTTTTTTTTGGTCTAGAGCAAAAGAGTGAAAACTGGTTGGTAAAAAGCGCCTAAAACAAAGCCTCTCGTCTTAGACAGACTGCTGCCAGACTAACAGTAACTTTGCATGTGCGCCAGCAGCCAATTAAGAGATCTGAGAAGATCCGAGAGATCTTGATATATCCATACAATCTCACACACTGGCTGGTGGGAAGTCCACGAAGTCTTGGCTGTGCCTTGATCTATAGCAACACCTGAATATATATCTTTTTATCTTGGAATCAGTGGTGGGAAGTCTTGGCCTTGTATCCGTACTTTTACTTTAAAAGTATTTTTGAATCTAGGTTTTTGAATTTCGTTTACAAACTATGATTTCTGCAGGCTTTTAGTTTTTGTTTTTGGTTTATTTTTATAACAATTTTATGAAAGATTTAATTTAAATGTAACACAAAGGGTATCTGTAATATAAATTGATGAATACAAATAATAGAACCCTGTGGAAATCATTAAGTTTATTTATGAATGTTGTATTTTCTTTAAAAAGAGATAAATATTAAGACTACTTTTGGGTCATACCTTTACTGGGTTAATAATCTGCACTGCCTGCTGAGCAGACCCCCCTCCGCCCCATTTCCCCCAGTAACTAACTAACTATAACTAAGTCAAAGAAAGTGCGACGCAGCCAGGCCGGCAACAGAGCTGGAGCTGGGAGTTTGGGGCTTGCAACCTGGAGATATGTAGCCAAAGCCAGAGCTAGAGCTAGAGCTCTGGGCCGCGTGTTGCACGCTCTGGTGGCGCTTAATTAATGACGCCGCTGCAATTAACAGTACCGCACACTTGCAGCGAAAGAGCGGAAAAGTAGAAGTTGCCCCGTCGACACGCTTCGCGGACTGCTATCCCTCGGCTAAGATGGGGGATTGGCTTGGGATTCGGCCACTCATTAACTGGGCAGCAGCAGCAGCAGCAGAAGCCATCATCATCATCATCATCATCGAAGGCGATCAAGAGCAAACGAAATGGAAAATAAAAGAAATTGTTGTCGCATCAAAAGGCGATCAGTGACGAACTTTGCTTACGGTTTAAGTTTTCACTTTTCTTTTTGTGTGCAAATGGAAATGGAAGTGGAAATGGAAGTGGAAATGGTAGTGGAAATGGAGATTGAGATGCCGGAGTGGCGGCTGCCGCTGATCACTTTCGAATCGAAACGAATTCGAGTCTAAAACAAATCGAATCGAATCGCTATATAACGGTCTGCGATAAACAGCCAACGGTAAATCACCTGCCCATTTTTTTGTTAGTTTCTTTTCTTTTTTTTTTGTTTATCTACTTTTTTTTGTTTGTTACTGGTTTTTGTAGATTTTTTTTTTTTGTTAGCTTCTGTTTGGTGGCTCAGTGAAAAGCGCAATAATCACGATGATAATAATGATAATGTGGGAAAAGCAAAGCCGAAATCAAAATACATTTTTAAATGGTTCACTTTCTTTTAATTAAACTGGTTCCGCCAAAACCAGCCAGCCGCCAAAAGCCACCTCCTCCAAGTTGGCCAATCTGGGCGTCCGAGGAGCAAGTTTGTCCACTTTTCGTGTGAGTTTTTTTCTTGTTGTTTGGGGTTTTTTCTGTTTTATTTAATTTTATTTTTTTTTTTGGCGGACAATCGCCAAATGCAATTTCATTTGGTGTAATTAGCCTGGTACGAGCTGGCGCAGCATTATTTAGCCAGGATACCAAATGGAAGGAGATCCATTACCAAATTAATTGGACCAAAGCAAGCTGCGAACAAGCCCAGAGTCAAGACTTCTCCGCCAGTGGGTTCTATGCAATATTAAGTTTCAGGCAGTAAGCAGGAGCAGGGAGCTAAGAGCAGGGGGGGGCAGTAGGTCTGACACCGTTTTCCCGGTTTTCCAGCTACCCAGCTTCCCAGTTGTTGCACCAGCCGTTGTCAACTGTTATTCTGGCAGGGCTGCCAAGGAAAAACATTCAAATGGACGGGCTGGTAAAGACCGAGAACGTGTCAAATGGCCCCGGACACAGACTACGAGCTGCCATTCAAATTTTCCAAGTCCGGGGAAAAGCCCAGCCTCCACCAGCCATTTTCATTCCCATTCACAGACTGCAGTCCTGGGCCGCAGCGAAACTTTTGTTTGCCAGTTTGTCTGCGACAACATGACAACTGCCACGACACTTGTTCGTCCCCAGCCTCCAGTCCTTAGTCCTATCCCCCCCATCAGCGAGTCCCCGCCCAGAGTCAAGTGCAGAAACAATGCTTGGAGGTGGTCCAAAGCCATTGCCAGGACGGCGGCAGCTGCTTATCATCGGATGCACACAGTCCAACCAAGGAAGCTTAACAACTTTATTGGGCATGTTGTTTATGTTGTTTATGCCTCAGCGTGTTTCCAGAGACACTTGATGTGCCCCCTTGGGTCCGAGTTGGACTTGAAGAAAGCTTTATGGCCTCTAAAAACCAAAAAGACTTTAAAACACCAAAAACTGTTAAGGTCAGCGTTGGCTGAACTTGTGCGTTAGCCTAGTTAAGAGCCATTAAGGGGGACTTAAGGTGTACGTACAAGAACTCTATTAAAGATGAGCTGCATCTAAACAATATCGAAAATTCTCTAGGAAAGTAAATATTTTCAATGGCCAAAGCTTGAGATCAACGCCTAATGAGTGCCTTTTTTTGGTCAATACTTTGATTGCCGATGGCCAAGTGGCTGCCAGATGGATGGTTGGATGAATGCATCAAAGGCTGAAAAAATGTGCCATGGACAAAATTTCCATTTCATTATTGGAATGTTTGTAGAAAGGCGAAGAACAGTTAGACGACGAGACGATCCGGCGTCTACAGATCTCCAGAGTCCGTCGACTCTCTTTGATGATGGCTCTGAATACAAATTAACATTCTGTGAAAAGAAAAGGCTTGTCGTCGTCGTCGTTGTCTGTATCCGTATCTGCATATTGTACTGTGTATCTGTGTATCTGTGTATCTGTGTATCTGTATCTATGGCCAGCAGCCAGCCAGCCAGCCAGCCAGCCAGCTCGCATCTTGTGTATCCGTGATGGGCATGTGAAAGAGCGGCAGCACTGGGAATAGTAGAATTTACTGGGTCGATCATAAATTATGCGTCATCAGCATCGATGAGCAGCGGAGAAGCGGTGGGTCGGGGGAGAGGGGAGAAAAAGGCCAGATTCGAGTGGCGAAGCTGCGAACCAACCAAACAATGAATGAATTCCAAATGGAGGAGAGGGCCTGCCGGGGAAGACCTTGAAGATCAGGCAAAGCCGCTTATAGGGTCCAAGCCAATAATGGCTAAAGCAAATCATTTAAGGCCAAACAAAGAGATAGTCTCTTGTCGAGGAGATAGTTGCTATTGCCGTTGCACAGATGCATAGATGCGACAACGAGGCAAGAAGACACTGGCTGACTGGCTGACTGGCTGACTGGCTGACTGGCAACTTGGCAAAAACCTGGCTAACCTGGCATTGCATTTATGGCCAAGTCGCGTGTTTGCTTCGTCTTGGAAGTTCTTTGGCCGCACCGAGATTGAGAATTGAGTTTATTGTGCCACAGAGCGGTGTGCTTTGGATTGTCGCATCAGCTTAATTAGAATTCGAAGTAGTTAACGGTGCATTTAATGCGCTCCAAAACGGATCAAATGCATTAGCACCGGCTCCAGCTCCAGCTCCATCTCCAGCACCAGCCGCTCACATCTTCTCGCCGAGATCTGTTCCATTTATCTGTATCTGTATCTGTAGCTGTAGCTGTAGCTGTTTGCTACCAGTCACAGGCTCCATGGCGGAGACTAATGAACCAAGTGCAGTGCATCTTGCACGACGACAGTGACGAAAGTTGTCATAACACTTAATCCAAGCGGCAAATGGTGATGATGATGGTGGCCTGTCTTAATGGTGGGAAAGGTGATGGCCAAAAGGTGTCAAAGCAGTATGTTAATAAACTTGTTTCGTCTGTTATCCGCGTGTTATCTGTTTGTCTGCATATCGACCATCATCATCATCGTTCTTGTTTAATTAATAAGTCAATAAGTCGGCCTGCAATCTGAGTTCAAGTCTGGTTTTGCATCTGCCTTTTTTTGTTTCTATTTATTTTAAATCTTTATATTATGACCTTGATACCAGACCCTCTATAAATCAGTATTTCCTGTTTTATATTTAATTTAATAATATTTAATGTAGATAAACTAATGAAACTAATGAAAACTATAGGCAGATCTTCAGTAAAAGAAAATGTTGAATTTATTTCAAATATTTGATATCTTTAGAGCTTTATAAAAATATAAGAATATAAGCTTGTTAAGATATAAAGAATAAAAATTAAATTGAAGTATGTTTTAAGTTAGCTTTATTATATTTTTAAAGCTTAGATTTATTCAAATACAAATATTTTGATTTCAAGATATCAATTTTAAGTCCCTGGATTTCGGATTTAATAGGTTTTCTTGCCAAAAGTTGTCATCATTACATTCTTATCAAAAACTATTTTAATCAGTGTTTAAATATATTACAATTGTCTAAAATTAAACAAAAATTTGTAATTTCAAACCTATTAAGCTGATTTGTTACCCTTATTTAAAACATTCCAATTTCCAAGTTGAAATTAAAGAAATTTCTGGCTTAAATATGATTGATCCTAGGAAGCAGTTCAATGCTGCCTTAATTTTCTTTAAATTATATTTTGGCATTAATGGCATTTGGATTTAATGGCAAGAACTTACCGGCAAGTCGTATATATCTTTCCAAAGGATATACCCTTGGGGCTTATCTGTCCTTAGGCTAAGGATTCCCTATGATGCCGTGGAATTCCGTCTGCGTTTTGTTGCAAATGCATTAAAATTAAGGCCATTAAATAGATGGTTATATATATACGTAGAATTGGGGAGACAGAAGTGACAGCAAATAGAGGAAAGAAGTCCGTGCTCATGGCCCCTGATTGGTGATTAGCTGCCACTTGACTGGTGTGTGCGAGTGGGTCAATAAATGGTGCACCTGTTGGACTGTGTGGGAATCATTCGCTGGATGACGTTGCCACTTTTGGTGGCCTCTATCTCCGAAGACGTGTCTTTGGTGTACGTGCAACTGTTATGATTATTATGTACAATTGTTGTTGATTTTTTCCACGGGAAAACTTTGGAAAGTATGACTTAGACTTTGATTTTGATTTTGATTTTGATTCTGAGAAGACGCTGCTGAAAACAGCACAGACGGCAGACTGCAGAGATTGTTGGTGAAGAATCAGAAGAAATCTGTGGAAGGCAGAAGCGGAGGCAACAAGCAGCCGCATTTGTGCTAATTGGGAAAATTAGAAAGCATGAAATGCTCGGCTGCATTTGCCGTCTAGCTGGTTAATCGGCTCCACTAGAAGTAGAAGTAGCAACAGAAGAAGAAGAACAACAACAACAACAACTAGAAGACGAGGCTAAAGCTGGAAGAAGACTGCCTGCCCCCCCATTTCCCCTGGCTTGTATCTTGTTTTGCCTGTACGTAGATATATCCTGGTGTGAAATAGACTCAAAATAGGCAAAAAAATATATAAAACTAGTACTTAAATCTAACAATTTCTGTTTTTATTAACTACATTTCGTTGTAAAAATTTAGAAAAAATAAATATAAAAAAAAGGATCAATCATTTTGTTGTTTTTGGGTAAGGAATCATTGACAAACAAACAAAAAAAAAGCACTCACTTCACTGTAGAATTTTCTTCTTCTCTCCGGAAGAACAGCCAAAAAAAAATATTCACTAACACTTGCGGTGCAACACTTGGTTTCCTTTTTAATGCTTTGATTATTTATTTATTTAATTCTCTTGTGGCGTTTCGTTTCGTTTGATTTGACTTCAACTTTTTGGGTTTTCGGTGAAGCACTTTGGTGGTGGAGCCTCCTCCTCTCGGGTACCACGGATCACGATCCGAGCCAACGGACTCGAGGCAGCAGAGCAGCGGGCACGTGTGGACTCGGCAAGCGACGAACGCGAAATACGCGAGTTAGCCAGCAGATACTTTCTTTGGCCTCGTAATGTATCTGTATCTGTCCGGGAACAGCAAGTAGAAGAAGCAGCACAAGAAGCAGAGGCCGAGAAGCTATCAGCCAGGTGGAGAGAGAGAGCCAGAGGTGCGGCGGTGGGGCAGCCAAGGCGGAGGCAGTGAAGCAGAGGCCGCGATGCTGAGGCACAAGAAGAGGCTGAAAATCAAGGCACACACACACACAGAAGGCAGAGATCTGCCAGCGTCGGCAGCGGCTGCGCACTGAGCTTTTTTACACCTGCGTTGGCAGCTGCCCAAATGAGCACAGACAGATACAGATACAGATACAGATACAGATACAGATACAGATACTTGTTGCTGCTGCTGTTTGCTGCTGCGGCGCCGCTAATCAAGCGGCCTAATGACATAGAATCGCTTGCCAATTAGGGGACCAATAAAAAATTATTGCCAACCAATCAAATCAGTTCATTGGAGCCACCATTGGCCGCCCCCTCACGGGGCAAAGGGTGAGAGAGATTCTGCAGCATCTAAAAATCTTGCAGTGCCGCTGCCAGTGCTGGCTTCGAGCCCGGTTTTTTAAGAATTTGGCGCACTTGAACTTGAACTTTCGCCACTAAAATCCCTCGACCCGGAGACACCCTGTAAAATGGTTAAGATAATGTTAAGCAAAAATAACTAAAAGGGAAAATTTATTACAGAATTAATGTAATTTTATTAAGCATCAAGAAATTATAAATAATAATTAATGTTTTCCCAATCACCGATATACCCAACCCTCTCTCAGAAACTGCTGTTTAAAATGCCACTTGTGGAGGGCATCAAATTTGTAGCCTGCTTTTCTGATTGCCACAAGTTGCAAATGAATGTAAATCCCCCATTTTGTCCGGAAAGCGATCTCATAACGGCTAAACAGTTTTAGCCCGTTGACAACCAATCAAGATGGGAACCAAACCGAGTTGATTCCAGACTGATTTTGAGCAATAAACAAAAATTTCCGTTTCCTCTTGTATTCTCAAAAAAAAATATATATATATATATAAAAAAAAAATAAAATTAAATCGGAATTGGCAAGATCCCCATCTCACACACACACACCCAAAGAAGACTGATGTGCAACGGTTTCCATGGTGGCTCCGGTTTCTTGTGCTTGCCCCGCTGCTTTTCTCCGCATTTGTTTTTGTTGTTAGAGAGGCGGCTGATGCTGCTGCTGCTGCCTGGCCTGGCCAGCCGTCTCGTTGCCTTCTCCTTCTGGCCACAAAAACAGCAACAACAACAACAACAACAGTGTAACTGGGCGCATTTAAACGGTAAACACCATGAATGCATTTGGAAAGTGGTTGTGTTCGTGGTGTTTGCATTTTGCATTTCTTCGCATTCTTTTCTGTTTATGTATGTGGCCTCTGTTTGTTGCTGTTGCTGTTGCTGTTGTTGCATCGCACAATTGTGGCAACAACAGGGCGAAGAAATGGGGGAAAAAGTAAAGAGCCAGAAGAATCGCAAGAAGTGGAAGCAGAACAACAGCAACGGTAATACCCACCGAAGACGGCGTTTTCATTTCTGAGAATTGATTGGCCGTCGCGCCTGCATACACTACACGCCACTACCTCTTCCACATCGGGTTTATTATATATGTGCATACCCCGTAGACTGGGCATGCTGGTTCTCCAGATTTTCAAGATTTAGCTAAGGAAGTTTTTAACTTCAGTTTCAACAAGTCGAAGCCTAAAATTTATATTTAAATCAATCACTCATAGACATCGAAAATCAAAATCGAAATCCCTAATGGGCATCATATTGTTTGGAAACCCCAAAGTTAAAGCCAACCTTTTTTGTGCTTTGCTGCATTCCTTTGGATTCCGTACTGCTGCAGCCGCAGCACCTGTCGCTTCTTCTTCTGCAGACCAGACTGGGATCGGGGATCGGGGATCGGGATTGGAACTGGAGTTGCAGCTGAAGCTGGGGCTACAACGATTGTGATTAAATAACGTTTGACTTGGCGGACGCCCTCGTCCTCGGTTTGCTTCATTAGCTCAACATGGGTGCCGGGACAATTACAAAAGTGAACGACTCCCATTTTCCATGTTCTCGGTTTGGATCAATGCTTACCGATTCAGGAAATCTTTAGGTTTGTAAGGAACATTCTTACCTTCTTGACTGATTCCTTGCTCTCGAATCCATTTCCGAATAACAATTCTTGATTCTTCGCATCACCAAGTAGCCTCTAACTCTGTTGTTGCAAATCTACAAGTTTGTAGTTCTTTAGGAAATCAGAAGAGTTCGATTCGAGTCTGTGATTCTTCAAGGCCTGCAAGTCTGCTAGTCTGCTAGTCTGCGTCTCCGTTCTCATTCCCATTCCACGCATGCCCAGTCCACTTTTGAATTTGGCATCCACAGTTGGCCTCTCTGTTGCTCTTGTGCTCTTCCCACTTGGCGTGCAAACTATCTTCTATGACAGGCATCGGCACACTTTGCCCGCCCCGTTCTCCACCTGACACCCTGACTTTCCTGGCTCCATTCCTTCGCTCCTCCTCGTACGCCTGGCTGCTGTCATCATTGTAATTCCTCAACGCACTCTTAACGCTGCCTCTTTATCCGCGTACCGCTGCGGCTGCTTTGGCTACACGGCCAGAAAATCAAGTTGGCTAATTATATATTATTATATTATCATGTTTTTTGGATTTATTTTTTATTTGTATCAAGAATTTTATCCTAGTTTAGTGATAATGTAAACCAACACCATTTATTTTAATTATTTATTTATTTTAAATATTTATTCACATCTCCTTCTGGTTTCTGGCTCCTGGCCCACCTTGTGCCAATTTGGCTAAGTTGCCTACTTAACTATTTTCGTCAGACAGACGTTGCTGCTCCATTTTGGGCGTGACTTGGTCTTGGACTGACTTGCTATTGGACTATATGGGGCCTCCGGAAACCGGCCGCAGACGTCGTGACCCAGAAGCAAATAAAGCTGGAGACAGACACATCCATTGTCATCACTCGCACTCCGATTATTGCCGCTGATTCTGCAATTGTTGTGTTGACGCCAAGTTAATGTTGATGCTAATTTGCCGGCATTATGGGTTAGTATGCCAATGGACGATGATGTTAGCCGCCTGTTGACCCCGAAACATGATGGGAATATATTAAAAATTTATTAAATGTCTTATCTTTTTTGTTAAATAAAAGTTGTAAAGATCCATGGATCCACCTCTCCAGTGTAGGCTATATCCTGGTCTAATTTGTCACCAGGAATTCCAGGTGACCCCAAACAGCAGGTTGAGAAATCCCCAGAGTTCGTAAGACTGGGACAGTACTTGGCAAGCCGATTTGGGTTGGGTTGCGTTGCCTTGCGGACTGGATTCGCGGCCCCCACAGATGGGCCATATGTGATGGCGATGCCGTTGGCTAATGGAACTGGCATTGGGACCAGAACGGAGATGCGACTGACACTCAGACTAGGGGGACAGTTGGCAGTTGTTAGAGGCGGTTATCTGGCCAATGCCTTATAAGCCGAGAAATGCGCAGTTAGGCAATCAAATGGCCGGCAACGCGACGCAAGGCGAAGCTTCTTTTGCCCAGAGATTGCGGCAGAGGGAATAATCGCAATTGGAGTTGGACTGGGGACTTGGAATCGGCGTTAGGAATCCGCAATGACACTGCCCCTAGTGTGTCTCGATCTCGGCCTCGGTCTCGGCATTGGTTTTGTGGCAACGTGTGTGTTATGATTGGCAACGGTTTGTTGCCTGGCTGCCAGTTTGCTAGCTCCTCGGCGGGTTAGAGGAGCCGTCGCAGACGCAGACTGTGACCAGCCGGCGGAGCAAATACCGTTTTGCTGAATAAATGCGATAAACAGACGCACAAAAACACTGGCCAACAGCTAGGTTGGGAGTGGTAACAGAAAACGACATTTGAAATACCCAAAACATATGAATAAATTTATTATTTTATTGTTTAATATTTCTGCTAGTAATAATTATAGTTTTTTACATTGGTTTTAGGGAATTTTAGAATTTTATTCAGGTATTTCCATATAGTATCTTGAGAATATTTAAAGAATATTTATACTTAATTTGATTTAAGCAATAAAGAAAATAAGATATTCTCTTAGCCCTATTTTAATGAAAAGTCTATGAAAATAGGCCAGAAACTGGCTTTAATTTATTTTTTAATATTATTAAATTATATATATAAATATTATAATATTAGTTCAACACACCCGCAAGCTCTGCACATACCCTCGAGCCTGAGAAGCAGGCCTGAGGAGCTGAAGTCGACGATGGCGATGGCGATGGCGATGGCACTCGGAATGCGTTTAGTCTTCCCCCCCCGCCCTCCGTTCCCAGCGAAGGAATGTTAATGCAGCTACTCGTACTTCGACTTCTAGTTGCAAGTTGCCTTGGACTTGGGCTTGTGCCTGCTGCACCCGATGACAACATCCATCGCCGCTGCCGGAGGAATGGGCACAAACATTTACCTAATCCGTTTCCCATTTCCAAGGCGATTGCTCTCGTTCCAAACCCGATACCCACTCTCAAACCGCTCTTCGAAGATGGATTAATGTACATTTTTTATAATATATTGAGGATCAAAAAAGCTAATTAATTCAAACTTTAAAAAGTATGCAGTTTGCATTATCTAAGCTTTAAATTGCTTAGAATTTTTACAAATTATACAATTTGTAAACTGTTTATAAAACTATCACCTGTCTGTATAGTATCGCCCGATTTCTTGGTATTCGTTTGTCGCTTTTTATATTTTCTGGGAATTTTGTATTACTTTTGTCTGCAAAAATTGCTGAAAAAATAGTACCCACAAATAATAAATTACATAAAATTTGATTATTTATTTATATGGGATTTTATTTATTTTGTTGACACGATTATTTAAGTTTTTAGTTTTTTAATGATAGATTCCACACCTTTGCTACAATTCTAAACAATTCATAATTAGCTTTAATGGTTAAGTTTTTTTATGAAAATGTTATGTTAATTACATTAATAATTTCCATGAAAAACATTGGGATTTTGTTGATGAAACTTTACAATCAAAGTATTCATTGTGCATAGAAAAAAAAAACATTTAATTGTATAATTTAGTTAATAAATACAAGTATTTATATCAGCGTGTTCATATTTAAAGCTCATATATTTAATATATATATATTTTGATTATATTCTTTATATTTGCCCAAAATCTGAACACTTCCATGAGGTATTTTCGGTATATCCCTATCCCTCCTCCACTACAAATAATTCCATTTGATCCTATAATATATATTAAAAGCCAATCCAAATAAAATTATAGTTTCAACCTGTTAGAATTTCAAGCTAATACATTTCTATGTTAATTAAGAAAGTCAGAATTTAATAAAAATAATGATATTAGTTCAAGGATCTAGTTCAAGTTGAATAAAATAAAATATATCGCCATGATCTAGACTAAACCTATGTACATACATATATCCTACGCCCTACGCGGCCTCCTTGTTCTTCTCCTCTTTCGCCCTAGCCTTGGCCTTGGCTGCCGTCTCCTTCTCCGGCAGGAAATAGCCAAGGACACAGAGGAGCGCCACCAGGCCGAGCATCGCCCAGAAAACGGCATCGCAGCTGGCGAAGAGCATGCGGCCGAGCAGATTGCTGCCCACCACTGCGCCCAGGCGACCCACCATCATGATGAAGCACATGCCCATCGCATTGATGTGCGTCGGATAGAACTCCATGGCAATGGTGCTGACCAGGCCCCCGCAATTGCCGATGGCCATTACCACGGTGAGGGCGATCACCACCAGGGCGAACTGTTCCACATAGTGCAGGCCCACCAGGCAGATCAGCGTGAGACTCATCCAGGCCACTGTGTACCGTCGAGGGGGGGGAGGAACAGAACGGATTACAACCGATTATCTATATTTTTTTTTGGCATTAAGATACTCACTCAGCAGGTTCTTCTTGCCGGTGTAGTCGATCACATAGGCGAATAACAGATAGATGGCCACAAACGAGGCACCGATGATGATCATCACTTGGTATGTGGACGTGTCCACTTCCACCGAACAGCCCAAATTCTCACCCGCCGACCTGGCGTCCACATCGAAGCCCTGGAGAACACCGCAGAGTAGGGTATCCTCACCGTTTCGTGTGCCCAGCTCGTCCAGGATTGTGGGGAACCACATGAAGATGCCCTGGGCCAGGAAGTAGATCAGGAACTGAATCGTGCAGATGTTCAGCGTGTGACGCAGTCGGGAGCGATAGAAGAGCGGCACTGTTTGGTGCCACACAAGACGCACCGCGTCGAGTACGCCATGGACATCGCCCAGGCTGGCGCCACCACTCTCCAGGGCCACCTCCCGTACCGGATACTCGGCTCGATCCCTTCCAGAGTTTGTGGCAAAGATGGTGCGCAGTGTTTCCAATGACTCGTCGCCGCGTCCCTGGACCAGCAGATATTTGGGAGTCTCCGGAAGCGTGGAGATACCGACTAGGGCCAGCAGGGAAATGGATACGTTGGCCAGCAGCAGGACACGCCAGGAGGAGAAGCGCATGCCCAAGACTACCGTATCGATGCGAAGCGGCAGGATGCCAATGGCCATGGCTGTAGGAGGAGCAGGAGTTTAATTTTG
This sequence comes from Drosophila mayri, assembly GCA_008042485.1. Lineage (NCBI taxonomy): Eukaryota > Metazoa > Arthropoda > Insecta > Diptera > Drosophilidae > Drosophila > Drosophila mayri. The sequence continues at coordinate 267,269 of VNJN01004548.1, read as the reverse complement.
ATTAATAAAAAAAACTAAGCAAGGCAACAGGACGTATGAGTGATATTGCGCATACGCCATGTGAGCCAGCTCAAGACACTCACCCGGGGCAAAGACCATGGCCATGCACAGGAATCCGGAGAGCAGCGTCACATGCCTCACTCTCGATCCATTCCCATGGAACTCGCCGCACAAACTGAAGACGCACGCCTGGCCGCCGGATATGAAGAAGCCGGTGAGGAAGCGGAACACAATCAGCATCCAGATGTTCACCGAGAAGGCCGAAACTATGGAGCAGATGGCGGCAAGCGACAGGGCGTAGCGCAGCGTGGTCACACGTCCCCATGTATCGGCCAGGAAGCCCATGGCATGCGAGCTAAGGACAACGCCCAGGAAGCCGGCGGAGGCCAGGATGCCCTGCTGATCCAGCGTCGGCTGCAGGTCGCACTTCATCTGGTTCATGATCAGGCTGACGCCCATAATCTCCACCATCACGCCCATGAAGACCAGGCCGCAGATGAGCAGCAGCTTGTAGTGGAAGCGGCCCACGCCGGTGAGGGTGATGGCCTCCTCGAAGCTGTGCGGCCGCGGCTTCTCCGCAGTCTTCGCCACCGGTCCGCCGCCGACAATGGCTGTTCACAAAAAGCAGAGAGAAAAAATGGGGGTCAACTTAACGAAATATATTCGAAGACTTGAAGAGTGCCACGCTTAATTCCCCTTTTTTTGCCCAGTGTACCCATCAATATGGATTATGTCAATCATGGGGAAACCTTTGAATGATGACCATAATTCGAGTTCTCCATAAAAGCGCAGGCAGCACTTTATTCCTGGACAGTATTTGCTTGGCCATGGCATTATTATCATCAGCAGCCGCCGAGGAGGAGAAGGAGGATAACAGGGATAAGGACGATGTCCGCCTGCCCAAGGAGCAGCCTCCGTCGCCCTTCTTTGAGACCAAGACCTTTCGCCTTATCTCGATCTTCCTGTATCTGGGCGGGATCAGTGGCCTGGGCATGGTGCTGGCCCTCTACTTCCTCTTCTTCTTTGACTCCACCATGCCGGACATCCACCTCAAGTTCCCCGTCTCCATTGGTGGTCATCCGGTGCAGAAAGTGCACGAGTACCAGTGACCAGCACTTGGGAGAGGGCAGGCGGTGATTGAGCCGGGAGGAGGAGGAGGAGGCAGAGCTAATTGGATTTGGAAATGCCAGCAAAAGGCAGGGAGGAGGAGGGTGTAAAGGTATCGTGACGACAAAGTCGGCTAAGAAATAGTCTTTATTTCGAATTAAATCTTTTTATTTATTGATATTTAAAGAATTAAATCTGTTTTTAAATTTAAAACAAAATAAATTATATTATTCCTTGAGTATTCCCAAGGTTTTATTTAATAACTAAATTAAATCCAAGATAGTTGAAACTAATACTTCTTATTTTCAAATATTTCTCGTTCTAATTTCTTGCCAGGATTATGGACAACACCGAAATTCTTTCATATTCGCACATACCCTGTAAATCACCATCGTCACTTTTCATTTCCTTGGCCAAACATGAATATAGAATCTACGAAAAATAAAAATAAAACTAAGGAAAAACAACGAAATGAAGTGAAGCGGATGGGCATCGGAAACGGAACCGGGATGGAAAAGGGAAAAGGGAAAAGCGAAAAGGGAAAAGGGAAAGAGGAAAATGCTTACAAGCAAATGGAAAAACGGATTCTCGTCGCGAGCGAGTGGAAAAAGTGAAAACAAACTGGGCCAAGTGGCCGCCCAAGAACGCAGCACGTGATGTGGATTCGGTTCGTTCTGGAACTGGCTTTGAATCTTATTAGCGTGGCGAGTGGCCCCCAAGACGGAGAATCGGCGGCAGCCCCAAAGAAACCGCATAAAAAACACTCACACGAAAAAGGCACACAGCACGAGAGGGAAACCAGAGAGAATCACCCGAGCGGCGGTGGACTCGGAACGCAGTTGTGTTCAGTGCGCCCGTTGAGACGGAGACCCCCTGGAGAGACGCGTTCCGGTTGCCGATTTCTGTTTCAGCGCCCAGAAGATCACCAAGAAAAGCGGGAAAATGGCAGGCGCCCAGCCGGGCTTGATGGCCAACCTGGCCGCCGTTGTCAAGGAGGCCAAGGACGAGGAGATCCAAATGCCCAAATCGGACGACTTCTTCGAGTCAAAGACCTTCCGCCTGCTCACCCTGATACTCTACATGGGCGGTGTCAGCGGCATGGGCCTCACCCTGGCCGTGTATTACCTGTTCATCTGGGATTCGCGCATGCCGCCATTGCCTGTGTTCAAGCACACGCACCCCATTGGCTAAGGAGGAGTACGAGATGGAGGTCATTGTCCCCCAGCCCATTGGTAAACAGATTCGGGTGAGTGCTAAGGGTCACGATCCCGAGGGACTCATTTGATAGCTGTAAAGATCTGGCTTTTTGTGGGGATTCCAGACTAGATTAAAGTCAAAGCTATAAGAATTTATTGAATTTGGAACAATATTATTTAACTATATCTCGATCTAATATCACAAATAAAACGCGCAACACTGTCGCCCTGCCACCTGGCACCTGGCATTTGAGCCTAATTAGCCCCCGTGGCCGATATCAAAAGTTGACAGCCAGGCACTAAATTAATCCGCTTTGCTGCAACATACCACCAAATCGCAGAGTTTGGAACCGCCGCCCCACTATGCCACATTCCCATTACCATTACTATTACTAGGCGTCACTTGTGGCGATTTTGATTTAATCAAATCAGTTGCTATAACGCCGCCGTGTCGCGATGTCCACTCTGGAAGTTAACGCCAGGGCGGGCTTGGGCAGTGCCGCCAGTGTGGCGAACCTGGCCAAGATTGTCAACATCATTGAGTCGAATGTGCGGGCGGAGGCGGCCGAGGAGTCGGAGGCAGAGGAGCAGGTGACAGCGGCGCAGGTCCCTCGGGGCTCAGCTAGCCGGAGTGTGCGCCTGGCCAGCAGCAGTGCTCCCCGGAGGAGTGCCTGCGCCACCTCGTATGTGCCCAAGGCACCGCAGCTGGAGGAGATTGTGTTCGCCGAGCCCACCTGCACCGAGCGCTTTGCCCGTTACCTGGTCATTGTGATCTATCTGTGCGGGCTCTGTTGTCTGGGCTTCTTCCTCTCCATCTATCACATCTTCTTCTGGGACTCGAGAATGCCGCCGGTCTTCAAGGGCCAGAAGAAGGCGCCGGCCTTTGGTTAAAACTTGGATTGCCTTCCCGTAACCCTAGGTTAAGTTGTGGAATATCCCACGAGCGGGCACACCTTCACCGAAGCAAAGAGTTTATAGTTGGTATGTGTGCGGATTTTATATAAGATGTTACGTAGATCGAAAGATACTGAGACCATATGCACCGTACAAGGGTCGTATGCGTGATGTGGAAGCTATTTTATAACTCAAAATTCATAATAAATTTCTTAGGTTCCTTTATTTATTTTAACGATTACTGATTATCCATTTCCATTTCTTATAAACTAATCAGGGCTCGTTATTTAATAAAGATATTACCCATACGCACTGTAAACGGGTCGTATGAGCTATTTCATAGCTCCCAGTCATTGCCTGGAATGCCAAGCTTATAATTTCACTAAAGTTCAAACGATTGTCAAATGCTATGCTTAAGTTTATATAGACTAAAGGAAGATTAAATATATTTAGAAATATCTATTACAAAGAAGCCCAAAAAAATATGTAATAAAATCTTTTAACTTGAAAATTCATTAGATTTATTTCATTTCTTCAAATTTAGTATTATTTTTGTAATTTCAAGATGAATTTTGATTTCTGTTCAATGTTTGCTGTTAATTATTTAAAAAGGTTAATTACGTTGTAAGAACATTACGCATACGCACCGTACACGTGTCGTATGAGTGATGTGCAAACTATTTCATTACTCAAAAATCATTATAAATTTCTTAGGTTGCTTTATTTCATTTAACGATTACTGATAATTTCTTGTAAACTAATCAAGGCTAATTATTTATTCAGAATATCACGCATACGCACTGTAAACGGGTCGTATGAGTGATGTGGAAGATATTTCATAACTTTTAGGAATGTCAATCTCATAATTTTCGCAAAGTTCAATTCAATAATGAGGGCTTGAGCCAGGATACACACATTCATGCCCATCCAACCGTAGCAATTACTCCTTATTAGCCTGATACCCGGCGAACTCTGCCCGGGCTCTGGCTGAAAAGTTTTCGCCCAACTAAAGTTTAAGTTTAATTATGTGTATCCTCCGGCTCGGGGCCGTATGCCACATTATCCCTCATACATACATATGTATATGCTATACATGGAGCTGATGTGGCCACTTTGCTCCTCCTCCTCCTCCGCGTGCGCCTCAGATTCCCCGCTCGGATGAGTTTGGGGCAACCGAAGCCGAACCGAAACCGCCAGTTATCCCTTCGTTCCGGCTGCCCGAGCTGCTTAATCAGCTTTGTCTGCACATAAGTAAGCAGATGGATAAACCATCCTTAAACTTGGTTGGGGGCAGCAGAGGGGCATGGGAAAATGGGAAATGCAATAGGCTGCCAGCAAAACATTTTCGAGGCCAGGTGAGCCAGAGAGCGCTCCTCCACCTGGCCGCGTTGGCGAAGGGAACTCCTTGAGGGAGACTTTGCAACAATGCTGCCAGGAAAATGAAATGCCAGTGTGTTAGTGTGAGTGCGAGAGTGGCCTACATCCTGGCCCACATGATGAATATGTATTTAAGTGCATGTACAGTAGAGCAGCGATTAGAAATACAGCCATTTGCCATATATTGCTCTCAAAAAGTATGCTAATTAAGGTTATATCAAGTCTCTATAAAATTTCTAGCTATTAAGGATCTTTGTGGAATCCTTTCAAATTTTTGTAAGCCCTTAAAACCATTTAGATATCCGTATTTTAAATATTTAAATCACATTTAAAAAGAGTATATTTTTGCATAGATGGTAACTTAATTGGAATTCTCCTTTGACATCCTTTCTAACTGATGTTGGCCATTTCAGGAAGTTCACCTGTACCTGTGTGTGTATGTGTGTGAGTGTGTGTGTGTGTGATTCGCTATCTCTTTTCTCTGGTGGCGCTTATACAACAAAATCAATGACCAGGCATTGCAAATACCTTTCGTTGTTCGGCATGCAATAAACGCCTCTCGCTCGCACCCGCCTGCACTTTGCCTTTGCAACCGAAACGCTGCACTCTTTCTCTCTGTGGCTCCCACTCTATTGCTGTCTCTTTCGGCGTGTCCTAGTGACCCAGTTCAAGTTTGTTAACCCTCCGGATTGCCGAGAGCCAAGGCAACGAAAGGAAAACGAAGGTGTGTGCAGTGGATTAAAGGCAGGCAGGCGTGGCAGCGAAAGTTTGGCGAGGTGAGCGCCGACAACGTCCTTCGCGACACCTGCGAAGGTTGCTGTCAAAGCCAGCAGGGAAACAACACCCACCGCCCCCCGCTAGCCGATGAAAAATTGCACAACATTTTGTTTGCAAAAATGTTTGCTTCAATCTTCGAGCATTGATTGATTGGCGGCGGCATTGGGGGAAATAATTGAAATAATGCAAATTAATTCCGACGCGCATTTTAATTTCCGCATTTGAGTCAGCGGGCCGCGAGGGGGTTAAGACGGGGACGGAGGCGGGGGCGGGAGCGGGAGCGGGACACTGCACTTGACACACAAAGAGCGGCGGCACACAACGTGCCGACGTGCGGTTTGTTTTTACTTTGGCTTTTATTTGAGGCTTCCAAGGAATGCTTTCAACAACAACAACAACAAGGAGAAGAGCACCCACGCAGCAGGCAGCCGAAAATGTAAATGAGCCAAAGGGCGGCAGGGGGAGTGAGAGAGCTGGGTTGGGGGGGTGGGCAGAAATATGCATTTTATGAATGAAATTAAAAGCGAAGATCGCTAAAGCAACAACAACAACAACAATTGCTGCCCCAAAGCTAAGCCGAAGTTGAAGCCAAAGCCGAAACCGAAGCCGAAGGACGAGCAAAACCGATGGCGCAACCCACACGAAGCAGGAAACGGAAACGCAACGAAATGAAACTCCTGGCGCGCACTCTCGCTCTGCCGCCGCCTTGGCTTTCTCTCATTTCGCTTGCAAACGTTCGACGCGTCGGTTGGCAGACGACGAGCTTTTTGTACTTTTAATCGGCGGGCGTCTTTACACGAAATTATCAAAATAATAATGTTAATAAACAAATAAATAATAAGGCAGGCTGAAAACCAAAAGAACTTTGCATTTACCACACAAAAAACACCAAAATTAAAATCCAAAATTTAGACTAAAACTAACAACGGTCACTGCCAAACCAGGAAAAGGGAAAAGAGTAAGCGCAAGGATCTGGATAACAGGAACATATCGCGCAAATCTGTAAAAAAAAAATTTCTCAAGAAGGCACAACAACAATCAAAATCGAATCAATCAAAAAGGATACTTGAAATCGCCATTGCAGGTGCATTTTTTCAAATTCAAAATTCAAAAATTTGGCGAAGAATCAAAAATGAGCTCGAAACATAGTTCGCTGGAGGAGAAAGTGAAACTGCCGCCCACGGAGACAATAAGCCGCTGCTATCAGCCGCAGCAGAGCAATCGCAAGGTCATCCGCATCCTGACCGTCGCCGTCTATGTCCTTTGCGTCTCGCTGGCGGCCATAATGCTTTCGTTGTACTACATCTTCATTTGGGACCCCACCATTCGTCCCTTTGTCACCAAGGCCACGCACTGCGGTAAGACGCTCATGCACTATCCACCAAACCCACCCACCGGCTAATCTGTAACCGGACTAACTACACTCCATCAGTGGCCAATGACTGGTGGCCAGAAACCAATCACCGACAGACTGACTGGGTGACTGGGTGACCGGGGCTGTGCCGGGGCAATTTGTTGACTGCGGTCAATCGGGGACAAAGCCCAGAACCGAATCTAGGCTACGAGAGTTGAGAGCGGTTTGGGTTTCCGTTTCTGGTTGGGCTTTGGTTACGGTTAGACCAATATCGATGGGGTTGATTTTCGCACACACCAACCAGTGTTACGATTTAATTACAAATTTAATGCCAAATTCAAATTTCAAAAATTACAGCAATTTTTCTGGTGAAGGGGAAATGGGAAAATTTGAAAATGTGTTAAGAAAATATGATAAAAAAAATTAAATATTTACGCATTGAAAATGTATAGCCTACTTTGCAGGGCTTTTTCTTTAGAGAGTTTGTATTTCGTCCTTTATTTTATTTTCATATTTAAATTTATAAAAAAGGGAATCCAATGAAACCTGGTTTTTTTTCTTTTTTTGGTAGCTCGGTGACTGTGGGTTAAATTGCCGAATCGGCAAAACTTTTCTCAGGAAAGGACGTGGAAATGCCGCCCACATTGTTCCACTGGCTTCGTCTACAGCTCGTTCCGCCTTCATCCTTTTTTCTTTGCCGCTTTTTGTTCAGTTTTTGTAAATCAACTCGAAATTAGGTCAATGGGGTGTCATGCACACGACTATAGCAACCCAGCAATACTGCGCCCAACCACCCAACCACCCAACCGCCCAGCCCCCACACACACAAGCACACACATTGCCAGGGTGCAGCTCTCCTTGGTGTACTTTCCATTTGCAGTTTTCAGTGTGCAGTTTTCAGTTTTCAGTTTGCAGTTTGCAGTTCAATAAATCTAATTTAATGCAATTAAATGCAGAATCTCGTAGCTTTAATGAAAGTTATATGGCGAAAAGGCAAACACAAACTGCAATTTATGGCAGGGAGAATGCAATTTGCCAGAGCCCAAGTTAAGGCCAATTGTTTGGTTAAAGGTGAGGCCTTTTTGGCCAGAGCTTTTTGTTTGAAATTCAATTTTGGGCAGAACAGAAAGCCAGATAAGGATTACCTTTGGGCACATAATTGGGTTTCGTTTATTCTCTGACTGGCAGCCTAGTCCTTGTCCTGTTCTAGCCTAGAATTAAGAGCTCTTCCTTAAACCATAGAACCATAAAAACGTTACAAGATTTCAGCTTTTTAATTTATATAAATTAAAATCAGTAAATTCTCTACTTAAGCCTAGTTTATGCTAAAAATACTCTTCACCTTTACTTTATAAATTTCAACTAGTTTTAATATAAATGTAAACCCCATTTAAAACTCAACTTTTTGCAGATAAAATTGTGATACCCGAGAAAATAGCCATTCGCCTCCTGAACTCATCGGAAGTGAGCGCGGAGCAGTTCTACAAGCACATCCTCGAGCAATACCGCATCCTCAGCCACATGCAGCTGCAGCGCCAACAGATCCTTCAGCGTCAGCATTTGCAGCTGCAGCAGCTGGAGGCGAACAACCGCTTCCAGGAGGTCTTCGCCACGGCGACCATTATCCAGGCACATCCTCATCCCCATCCCCATCCCCGAGAGCCTCCGCCAAAGCCGAAGAGCCTACTGTTGCCCTCCAACAGCAGCATTGTGGCTGGCGGCGAACAACAGCAGCCGCAGCACCAGCAGCAGCAACAGCCGCTCAACAACAATATGGAAACGGAGGCCGAGGGGCATCTACCGCTACTGCTGGACACCTCACCGCCCGCTGACCTAACCGGAATGGGTCACTCAAAGCGAAAGACCCATCGGGGTCACTACAAACATCATAGAGCCCGCGCCGGTGGCCCCAAGAAGCTCTCCTCCATCATCAATACGGTCGCCAGCTCGAGTTCCGGTGCCAGTTCCATGGCCAGTTCCACGCCCAGCACCACCAGCGGTGGTGACACATCCTTGGCTGCCACGGCGGCCACCTTGCCGCACGGTTATATGGACACACCGCTGAACCCGGCAGCGGGTACCATTGTGCAGCCACCGCAGCTGCAGCTATACACCTCGATGCCCATTCCCCTGATCCTGAGTCCCAGCGAGGAGAAGCGACCCCCGCACCATGCCCATGGACACGGGCACGGCGAAAGACGCGGCGGCGGTGGAAGCCAGTCGGGCGGACGGCGACGAACCACAACGGCTTCGGTTTCTGGCTACGAGGCTCAGACATACCTCAATCCTTTCCTCACCGGCGAGCTGATCTTCGAGAAGTAAGAGACAGGAGGAGGAGGAGGAAGAGGAGAATAATCCCGGGATTGGTAATTTTTTTTTTTTTGTTTTTTACTGACAAAAATGTAGACAGAAAGAGAGGGGTTAGCCAAGATCGGGTTTGATGGGGGGAAATGTATTCCAAGCCCACACCTCACCCACACACTATATCAATGGAGAACTGTTTAGAGGGGCGCCAGAGCAGCATTACTCACAATAATCCAGTTAGGCTCCAGCACTGGCCATAGGCTATATATACACTCCGAATGTATTCCCAAGTCGAAGTCATATCAAAAACATATAGAGAAACCCCCCTCCTCACCACGGAACAAAGATATTCGAAAAGACAATAATGCATAAAAAATGTCAAGGATAATTTTCATATCAAAAATGGGTTGGATCCTACACAGAGATCCTTGTAGTCCTTGTATCTCATGTCCAGTGCTGGGCTTTAACTGGAGCACTATATAAATATATATATAGAGAGCCTGGCCCGGCCACATATAGAGGTTAATAAGCGTTAAATGTACTGCAAAACGGATAGTTGAAACCATAGCTAAAAGGATAGTTGATGTACCGACCACCACACACTCACACACAACGGATACACACGCATAATACGGGACCCACTTCTTCAGTAGTAGAATGTCACGGATCAGACCGGATCATCACCAAGCTCAGCTCAGCAAACTCACCCCACCTAGGACACTGCTTCCAAGCAGCTAGCGAACGCTACACCAACTACAATAATTAGCCAACAACCCTAGAGAGTAACCAGTTAGCAGTTAGCAGTTAGCAGTTACCAGTTAGCAATTACCAGTTACCAGTTACCAGTAACCACCATCCAAGGATTAAGAACCTCACGCAGAGCGGCTTCTGCTAGGACATTGTCCCAGCCAGAGATTGGTTATATGTACATATATCCCCCCCTTAAATAGAATTCGAATAAACAAGAAGTCCAAATCTTTATGAGTTGCATTTTCCAGGCCTTTATTTATTTTATTCTTACTTCATTTGATGTCTAAGAAAATTCCCTCAATCCGTTTGCAAAATCAAAGAGATAACCAGGAGATTCGCATGATTCTAAAAATACTTGGCTGACGCATTAACCTGGCCTCAAGAAACTTCCCATAGATAAAACGCGGCGTGCTCAACTCAAATAAGAACTATATAGTTGGCCATATTTGGGGGGGCGGGCATATATATATATAACCGATGTCTGACGTGACATTTGCTCCGTCTTTACTCACATACCAAGCAAAACACTAAATGCAAAAACCCATCAAAAAAACTAAATACACTATGAGAAAAAGGGGGCAAGAAGGTAGAGGGAAATTACTGAGAAAAGAGAGGAAAGGAAACTGCATCGCATCCAAGGACACGAGAATTGAATTCATCAATAATAAATAAATAAATAAATAAATAACGAAAAGTATAAACGATATACATACGATATAGAATTGAATCTGTAACTGATGGGCATATACCGCATATATATATCTTATATACCGCAAATATATATATATATATATATCTTATATATGTATACCAAGAAAAAAACAAACGTCATTTTGGCAATAATAAAGCATAGCAAACAAAAACAAGCGATGCCAAGGTCTTTTATTGGTAGCACTTTCACCGCACAACCCCACAGATCGAGATAAAACAACGTTCTTTTGCGATAAAAATTATTAAATAATAATGGCCAAGAATGAGAATATTATTAGGAAAGCCTTTTAAGAAATAAATTGGCATAAGCAACAGTCACTTAATTAATTTAATTACACTTTCTTCTTACGGTTTCTGTCTTTATTTTTCACTAAGCTATATCCTTGTCCATTTAAGATATATGTATATAGAACTCACCAAACTCGCGTTCACAATCGATCACATAAGCAGGATTGTCCATGGTGTGTCCTGGCTTAAGCTCTCCTTCCTTTTTTTCCGATTAAATTGATGGAGATTGAGGAGCAGAGGAGGTGGAGGAGGACTCTCAACCCTGTTGCGACTGGGGGCACTGTCCACGGCCAACTGACGAGCCCCGCACGGTTTGTGGTTATAATAGTACGTCCGTATATCTGGCTGGCGCGGTACGTGCTTCAAAGTCCCATCGCAATTACGTTCTGTAAGAGAGAAGCACACACACAGACTCGTAAAGCCCAGCGCCAGCGGTGGGGGAGGAGGAGGAGGAGGAGATATCCGCGCCAAATAAAGACGACAAAACCAAAAGCTGTAAATCTTAAATAACCGCACAGCACCATCTTCATTTTCCGCAATCTGCAAGTCAGTATCGTGGTAATAAGCCGGAGGATGCAGATAGCAGATAGCAGATAGATAGATGGCCGTGCCCACCTTGTGACCTTGAGGATCGTCGTTAATAGAACCCAAAATGCCCCTACCCTGGGGGTCCCACGAAGCAGAAGAAGAAGTGTCCAAAGCCGGAGCCCCGGCAACACCGCCGCACGTTGCTTGATTGGTAAGCAAGAAAGGCCCGAGAAAAGCCTTTAAGATCCACGCATAAGTACTATCGCTTTATGGTTATTTATTACAGCAGCAGGCGGGGTGGGTACAGTGCGTCGCGAAACAGCATCCACAAAAAAGAAACACCAGTCGTTCTGCTTCGTTTCAGATACCTTTATTAGAGGCTTCACATTTCAGAGAGAGATGTTATTTTACAAAATGACTGATCCAAGTTCAGGACGTTATTAAATATGCGTTTAATTTAAGGTCAAACTCAAGCCACTAAACAATAATAATAATATTAATTATAATAATAGATAATAGACAATAATGATGGTTGGTTTTTACCCAGTAATCCTACTCTTTAGTTCAGTCTAATAAACACGCAAACTCAGCTCTCTGCCCCCCTCCAGCAATAGTAGACCTTAATAGCTCATTGTTGAAGGGACATTTAGTTAGTTAACGACTACACATATACATATTAACGTCAAGAATAGGTCCTGGACCCACAGGACATCCGTCCAGCCTTAGCGCTCGGTGAAGCACTGTTTCCTATTATGGCCAAGTCACTCCCACCACCCACCCGAGGAGCACCATAAAGATAGGCCCCGAGACGGGTTGATCCCGGGCCCTAAACGCACTCGTAAACGGACCAAGATCCAACCATCCCAGCAGAGCATACATATATAAACATGTGTATATATATCAGTATCTGTATCGGCTGTAAAACATTAAAACTGATACGAGAGCTGCTCGCGCGATAGCGTGGACCCGCGCTCTCGCTCTAAGCCAAGTTACGAAGAGGATCGGGGAGGGGGCTTCTTGTTTTTGTTTCTTTTCATTTTGTCTGTTTTGTTTTTCTTTTTTTTACATTTAATATATCAACATTTATTAGAAAAATCACCTTTCCAAAGGTAGTCCCATGTGTGTGTGTTTGGCGGCGTCCCATTCGCGGGAAAAGTGATTATATATACGGTTTATTCGGACCGTATGCTATGGCCAAAGAACTCAATCGGAGATCTTTCAAAGCGCTTACTTAGCACAACAAAATTAAAAAAAAAAAATAAAAAAAATTCAAAAGAAAAAAAAACAAAAACTTAAAGCGTTAATTTACAAATTATGCAAGATTTCAAGATGATTCAAGGGAGACAGTCGGGGACCGCAGTCGTACATACAACGTTGAAGTTACAATGGCTGCTGCCGGTGTGGTGTGGTGTGGTGTGTGGTCGTGTGCTGCCGGAATGTGTACGGAGGTGTACGGCTAGTGTCAAGGTGTGCTCTTCCCCATGCGGCCAGCAGCTGGCGTGCCTAGAACTGAAACGGCGGCGTGTCCCGGCAAGTGTGGGCATCCATTGGTGTGATGACCACATGCAGGGTGAGTGTGTTCCGTTTACTGCCCGTTAGGTGGGGACTCAGGGAGGTCGATGATTGCTCCAGCTCCTTGTACGGCAGCAGGTTGTCCAAGTTAATCACTCGCGATGCATCCGAGAAGTATTCGGTGCGCTCCACCACGGTGCGGATGTGCGTGATCTCGTTTTGCACGCCCACGATCAGGACGGCGATCTGACAGAGAGAGGAAAAGACAGAGAGAGTAGGGATGTATATCGAAAACCTCTTCGACTTGAAGAATGCAAAAATTTAAGATCTTTTTAAAGGCGTAAAATGCTCAAAAATCCAGGGATTGCCAAAAGTCGTATTATATAAAATCAATTAAAGAAGGCGAATATTTAGGTTCTTCCTAAGGGCCTAAGAAGCCAACTAAGCTGGTTCTAAAAACCACAGATACGATGAGCCATTCAAATCTTAATTGATTAATATTCAAATATTGGGAAATATATTTATTTTAATTGTACTCGATTTTTTTATATATTTTAAAATATATATACAATTTTAAGATTGATATTTATAATATCAGACAAGCCTGTGATAAAAATCTGTCAGTGAGCAATATCTTTTAGGGAAAAAGATATTTGAATAAATAATATAAATAGTGAAAGCAAAGATTCTTTATTTACAATTAACAAGAGCCAGTATGAGGCTTAAAAATGGCAGCCTAACCGCAAATATTGCAACCCGAGCATGTCAGCGATTTCTTTTCACATAAATCCATAATATATTCTGATCGGATAACTGAAGGATCACCTTATTGCTTTTCCAATATTAAACATAAACAAACTCAAGACCTAGCCGCCTTGTTTAGCTTTCGCTTTCCCCACAAGGGGAACCTCTCAATTGTCCCCACAATTGTTTAGTCTACAAAATACGCATAAACATAAACCATGAAAAGACTCAATTTCTGCAATTTGAAGCTACCGGGACTTCGACTTTTGAATCTTGCCTTCCCCCGCTCCGAGCACTCACCTTAAATCGCTCCTCGCCGATATTCTGATGCTTGCAGGTAACCCGTAGACGCACAGTGTCCAAGGAGCAGCCCGGCACATAGCCGCCGCACACCATTTTGGCCTTGTTGTACTCGACGCCGCGAGGAAAGAACTCAATGTCCCAGGTCATGGAAGGGTCTAGGGAGAAGCAAAGGTTAGTTACATGAGCGAGACTATCGCCTGAGACGACTCTCCACTACCGCTGCTACTCACCGTCCTCGGTTTCGGCGATATGGCGCTGCGAAAAGAAGCAGGTCACGTAGTTCTTGTAGTTATCGATCTTATCAAAGTCGTGCACATCAATGTCCACGCTCCAGGTGTCGTTCCAGTAGAGGCGCGGCGTGAACTGCAGCTCGCCGGATTCGGTGGCGCGCACTTCGCGCACCCTGTCCTCCTGGCCAGACTGGTAGCTCATCCCAATGGCAATGCGCTCGACGAGGAACTCCTTGTGGTATTCGATTAGCGGGCCCTTCATCAGGTACGACAGCTGCTTCGTCGTCATCATGCCGAAGCGAATGTGGCTCACCGTCTGCTCGATTAGCTCCATAAAGCTGGAGGCTCCGCCCGCAGAGTTGGCCTCCATCTGCTCGCGGCGATGCAGGAGCCATGTCTGCAGCACAACGAACAGTTTGTACTCGCTCTTGACCACAATGTCGTTCTGCTGAAGCAGCAGCTGCAGTATGGCCGGGTCCATGTCCACAAAGTCACGCGACTCGGCCACCATTTCGAGGTTCCATTTCAGAAATCGCTTCAGCGTCTCGGTGAGATCGTTGTGGGTGGGCGTAAAGGAGAGGGTATACTGCAGCCAGGAGACCAGATAGCCACTGGTGGCCGCCTTGGCCACATGCTTGTTCATATAGTCCACACAGAGGTCGATCAGGTCGCGAACGTTGTACTTGTCGCTTAGCGCCAACATGGGCATCACCGTCTGCAGGGTGGCCTCGATCTGGCCCACATACAGGTACTTGATGAACTGCGGGAAGACCGCCGAACAGCAGGGCTCCTCGTGCAGCTCGATAACGTGCTTGCTGCACTCGTTCCACTCGGGGTTCATCAGCATCACCTGGAAGACGTCGCTGCTGGCGCACAGGATGACCCGATGGGCGGGATACTCCTTCCCGTCCACCAGTAGCACTATGTCCGACATTAGCTGCTCGGCGTACAGATTGGCGATCTTATTGCGCACGCTATTCTCGTCAATCATCTGAAAATTAAAGGTATTATTAGATATGTATACTGATTGGAGCTATTAAAATCAATCTTTCCCATTTTTAGTTATAAAGATGGCTAAAGTTCTCCCAAAACATGTATAAAATATGTAAAATTGCAGTTTTCAATGAGCAAAACATTGAAATATCGAGGATATAGGAGCACATTCAAGCATATCTGTGCGGGGGCTATGAGCTGTGAGAAGATTCGCCGATTTACCCACCGTGCTGGCTCCTTCGTCCGACTCCAGACACTTGCGCCGCTTTGCGTCCTGATCCTCGTTGAGGCTGGTGGTGCCATTTACCGTGTTTTTCGATCCATTTGGATTGGTTGGCGAAGGTGGAGCAGCAGCAGCAGCAGCAGGAACAGCTCCTCCTCCTCCTGCTACGCCGCCCACAGCTCCGCCGGCTGCCTCACCCGGCGGCTCTGCCGCAACGTCCGCCGCTGCTCCTGCTGCAGCACCCGCACCAGCAGCAGCACCTGCACCGCCAGCTAATCCGCCAGAGACGGGCGCGCCTCCGTTACCGTTCGGGTTCATCCGGAATCGAGAAACGATGGTTGGGAATCGGGCTCGGTTCGAGAGATGTGGCTATCTAGCAATGCGCACTACTTGTCAGCTTCGTTAGCACTGGCCTGGAACATGGCCAACTGTAAGCCCAATTTGAAAATTTGGTTTATTTTCATTTATTCTCGAGCTAGGACAGTGTGACCGGAGTGGACGGAGCGACAGAATCCCACCAAAATGTCAGTGTTACCACCGAAACTCTAAAG
The DNA here is from genome assembly GCA_008042485.1 of Drosophila mayri. Taxonomy (NCBI): domain Eukaryota; kingdom Metazoa; phylum Arthropoda; class Insecta; order Diptera; family Drosophilidae; genus Drosophila; species Drosophila mayri. Next base: position 251,427 of record VNJN01004548.1, on the reverse strand, counting down.
ATGGCACTATCGATATAAACGCCAATGAACGGTCACGCAACGCCGGAGGGCGGCCAAAGATTTCGCCAGGAATTTCTGTGATTATGAACAACTTGCGCCTGCTGCGACACCTGCAGCGTGTCCGGAATGGCGAGGGCCTGCGATGGATGGCCAGCCAGCACAAGAGAAGACCCCAGCTGGGCCAGGTGCCGCCCGATCGCCTTGAGCAGTTACGCAGCGATCTCTTCGAGCGGCGCCAGGAACTCGGGGGCGACGAGTGGCTGGAGGTTCGCCGGTCCCTGGTGGATGGACACAAGCACATCAACGCGCACAACGTGGACGCCGTGATCCTGGGCGTGTGCAGTGGACCGCGCCAATTGGCCCTGGCAAAAAACTATGTGCAATTCCTGCGCAGCCAGGGAACTGAGCCCAATGCGGCGACTCTGGGTCGCCTGCTGCGAGTCTACAATGCCGCCTACCACGAACGGCCGCTCAGTGCGACGGAACAGGCGGAGATCCTGCAGATTTGCGCCACTCTACAGGCGAATCACGAGACCCTGGACGCCATCAGCTGTGAGCATCTGATCCATGGCCTGGTGTCTACTAGCAATGACTGGCAGCGCGCCCTGCAGCTGCTGGAGATGATGAAGGTAACAAGCACGCCCAGCGTTGCCGCCTACAGTGCGCTTGCCGGGAAGGCCTTCAGCGCGGACGAGAAGCCGGAGCACCTGGAGCTGGCCTGGCGCCTGCTGGAAGAGATGGCCCTTTCCCGCAAGCTGCCCAGGTGCGAGGTCTATCTAGCGCTGTTAGATCGCCTCGCCAAGCAACCAGGAGAACTTCCCTCCCAGCTCCGCCGATTGTTGCAGTTCCTCGAGCGCCACGAGATTCTAGTCAGCCAGCGAGTTGCGGAGCGACTGCGGGAGCTGACCCAGCAACTGGCGCCGCCGCGTCTCCTAGAGGCTAAAATCACACAACTCAGCCCCCTGGGCAAGTGCCAGGCTTGCCAGCAGCACCTACAGCCGGTGGCCATCAGTGACGAGCAGTTCCGGCAGCTCAGAGAGTGCTTCCTGGAGCGAGTGCTCATACGAAGCGACGTCTTTCAACGCTCCTCGCCCGAGGAGGTGGCCCGTTTTAAAAAGTATGTTGAGCGGACGGCGCCCTACGACTGTGTGATCGACGGGCTGAACGTGGCCTACTCCACGGGCACGAAGAAGTCTCCCCAACAGCTGGCCAAGCTGGTGGCCACCGTGGTGCGGCACTTTCGGGAACAGGACAAGCGTGTCCTAGTTCTGGGCCGTGAGCACATGCGTAACTGGTCCAAGCAAGCGATGCACTACGTTCAGAACAATGCCAGCCTCTTCCTCACCAACAATCTGTAAGGAATGCCGCCAAAGCGAGCAAGATGGCTATATACATCGATATTCATGATATACACCTTTTCAGATCTCAGGACGATCCGTTCCTGCTCTATGCCACGCTGCGCAGCGGCCAGGAAACTGACTTCTTTTCGCGCGATTTAATGAGAAGCCACGCCTTCCACCTAGGGCCCGAATTGAAGCCGATCTTTCGGCGCTGGCAGCAGGAGCACCAGTTTTCGCTGGTTACCCAAACGCAGTCGGGCCAAATCATAGTCAAGGAACCCATCCGTCACAGGCTGTGTGCCCACGAGGTCGCCGGCGGCACCTGGCACGTGCCCTACTGCGAGGCCTACACGCAGCATCCCTCGGACAGCTTCGAAGTGCCCGCCAACTGGCTATGCCTGAAGTTGGGCCCCCCTGAAGCCCATTGAAACATGGAAACATGGAGAATCGTGGCCAGAGCCATGTATTGTGATATTGCACGTTAAAAGCCTCTAATAAACTGGAGGGCCGCCAAATCTAATCCCGGTCCTAGTCACAATCGTAGCGGCTGCACTTCTCAAAGGCTCCCAGGCCCTGGGGCTGCTTCTGCTGCTTCTTGCGCCGCCGCTCGTACATCAGCTTCTTCTCGGCAGCGCACATAAGGCGTCGCTTGATGTGGTTGTCCATTTCAAAGTCCATGTCTGCCGCCTTGGCCATCTCGTTCGGATCGCGCGTGGCTGCCGAATCGAGCGCCTTGATGATCAGGCTGAGAAGAGCGTGGGCAAGGCGATGGCATACGTCATACTCAATGGCATCCTGGCTGGTGTAGTAGATGGCCGACTGGGAGGTCGGCTGGACGCCGATGGCCAGCAGGATGTTACAGAAGATGCCGCGCTGCATGCGCGCATATGGATCGACCAGCTGCGGCGGTATGCGCATCGTGGTGGCCAAGTGAGAGATGAACTTGGCGAACTTCTTGATGAGCACGTTCAGATACTGCGTCCGGCACTGGCGCTCCAGCTTCGTCAGCATATTGTAATACAGTTCCTGCTTGCGCTTCAGGAAGTCCTCCTTGCGCCGCTCCTTCGTCTTGTTGCCCTTGAGGACCTCCTCCAGTTGCTCGGTGGTGATGGCGTTGTACTTGCCCAGCATGCGTTTGAGACGCTTGCCTCGCATCTTGGGATCATACACATCCTTGAACTGCTCATAGTTGTCGATGAGCGTGTGCAACTTGGGCTTGGACAGGGACACGTCATAGGCCTTGGCCTTGGGCGGCATGGCCGGGCGGTAGGCCATGCGCCGCACATACGACTGCAGCTTGGACAGGTTCTCCTCCTGGCGCTTCTTAACATTCTCCTCGGCGCACACATCGGGATCCTCTTCCTCGGGCAGAGAGCTGGTCGACGTGGGCAGCGGTTCGTCCCAGTCGGAGACATTCGAGCTGGCCATGCTGGTGGCTACTGGTCGCTGGCGCGGATCAACGGAAGTTCGGCCCTATAAATTTGGGCAGTATTGCGAATTTAGCTGGGACTCAAATCTGGGATTCTACAAAATGTCCGAGAAACTATTCACTTTTATATTTTCTATAATTTACCCGAAAGCGAGAGCACTGACAATTTTACGTAGCGGATTGGGAGATCAGCAGAGAGTTACTGAAGCAATTCGGTTTCCAGCTGTGAAGTGTGTGTCGAGGCAAGCATCAAGGACTACTAGATGGCTAAAGATTGGAACTTCCGAGAGGAATATGGGCTTCGATTTTTATATAATTGTGAAGAATATAGGAAATAGGATAGAATTATGTATAAAGAGGGGATATCTCAAAGAGAGATCAGTGGATCCTTTGGCTAGTATAGTGTCCTGTTAATATGGACCTTAAAACTGCATTCCAATAATAACACTTTTATCTAAATTCTTGTTTAACGTTTTTATTATAAAAATATTTTGTTCTTACATCGGCAACATTTATAATTTTATTTATTTATAATTTAATTCGAATTTTTCCTGAAACTTTCCTTTTCCTATTTGTAAATTGTTTGTAAAGTATTGAAAACTTTAAAGGAAAATATAAAAAAAGAATCTTTTTAAGAACATTAAACATATCTTTAAAATATATATGTATATATAACATTAAATTATGATTATAGTATTTAATTATTTAAAGTCGCGGATTTCCCCCACATTTTCATTCAAGAACTACATATGTATGTATGCAGCATAAGGTTCAAAGTAACAAAAATATGATTCATCCTCCTTTCGGCACGGCTTCCAATCAACGGATAACGCTTTGCGAGCATTTACAAATTAAATAAGCTACTTTTATTGATTTACGTCAACGAATACGAATACGGGTGCCTAGTAGCACTCGCTCTGCACGGATCGCTCCAGGACGAACGTATACTCGTCGGCCAGCTCGTCCACCGACATCTGGCGCGTGAGCAGCGCCAGGATGCTGTCCACCTGTATCTGGGTGCTGGCATAGCTGTCCTTGCTGGCCAGTCCGGGCGCTAGCTCGAATGGAATGTCCTGCAGATAGTTGACGGGTCCGGACTGACGTCCCGCACCCGGTACTTGACCTGGTGCTCTGGGTCCCGGCATGGGCGGATAGGGCAGATAGCCCGCTGGCGGCATGGGTGGGTACATTGAGCCACTGGCAGCAGGCGGGTTGGCCGGGGCGGGCTTGCGCTCGATGAAGACGAAATCGTCGCCGGAGGTGGTGCCAGGCTGAGGGGCATCTGTCGGTCCCTGAATGGGCTCCTCCGTAGGTGTTTCGGCTGGCTTGCGTTTTCCGAAAATTGAGAACATTGCACGGCTGGGCTCTTGATTGTTTCGAATTTAGTTTTACTTTTCCTTTTTGCGTAAAAACAAATAAATTGCGTCTTTTGCCAGCTAGAGATGTGCAATAACCACTGTCAGTGTAGCCGCTGCCTAATCGGAGAATTTCTAGCTAAATGTGCACAGTGATAGAATTATTGTTTTATAATTTTGTATTGCTTTTTATAATAATAAGACATTTAAATCCAATAATTTTATTCTTTTTGTGTTTTTTAGAGCTTTAGGAGAACCCGTTAGCCTAAAATATAAATAAACCAATGAAATAAACAATAGTTTCAACACATATTTTACGTACGGTACGTCGATAGACGATAGCCGATAGCCAGGTGGCGCAGGTCTTACGTATTTGAATATCGTAAATCTTGTTCCAATATCGTATTAAAATATCGTAATCGTATTTGAATATCGTAAATCCTGTACCAATATCGTATTTCGTATTTGAATATCGTAAATCTTGTACCAATATCGTATTTGAATATCGTAAATCGTATTGGAATATCGTAAATCTTGTAGCAATATCGTAAATATTGTACCAATATCGTAAATTGTGTACCAATATCGTAAATCTTATATTATTATCGTAAATCTTATACCAATATCGTAAATCTTATACCAATAAACAAAATAAAGCAAAGTTTTTATAACAGATTTGTTAAGCTATTAAAAATAAGCATATTAAAGGTTTCCGAACTGAATTTAAGGCATTTTTGGCTAAGTAATGGTGTTTGGAATTTATTAATTTTTTATATTAAATGAAAAGGTGGGTTGGGCTTCTTTGGGGGCTTGTAGATAGCGAATGGGGCATTTGCCACCCTATAAATCATATATATTATTGAAATTAACGAATTTGTACTAAAAATGGCCAGATTAAAGCCGGGATTTGTGTCTACAAAATCAAATTTGGCGGGTTATTTTGCTGCTTGGCATGCCGGCAAGACAACCCGCCAAATATATAATAACGTCTTATTGAATTTGAATTCAAATTAAAAAAAACGTTATAAACATAAGGCGTTGAATAACCAATGCAAGGGTAAGTGAGACGACACTATTACCTCTTTGAACTTAAGAGCCAGAGAATGGAAACGATCCACTATTGTTGCTATTTTCACATTTGTTTTTGTTTACCTGTTTTTCTTTTTCCACAATAAAAGACATGTTTTATTAAATGTATTATTTAATTTATATTTTATTTTATTATTTATATTTCTTATATTATTACTTATACTTATATTATATTTTACTTATTATAATTTATAATTCTTAATTTAAAACGAAAAACTAAGCCCAATATTGGGAATAAATAGATTTAAAAAAACCCTCTGCAGTATATGTGTTTGTTCAGTTGTTTCCGTTGTTAAAAATTAATTGGAATAATTAATTAAATTAAATTAAATTAATTAAAGAATAAAATGAGAGTGACCAAGGCAAAAATATCAAAAAATATCAAAAAAAAAAAACATCACGATATAAATATATCATTTTAAACAAAAAATATCGATATTTTGATATTTTGATATATTATCAACAACCCTACAGCCAAGACAACAAATTGTGTACACCGTCTAACTGGAGGAGCGAAAAAGATGTCGAAGGTGGACCAGGACCCGAACGCCTCGCTGAGCATCATGGAGGTGAGCTTGCCCACTGGGACGCCTTTCCGGGCGATGCCGCCGCTCCAAAAGCCTTTTCCAATTGGCGCTCCGCTCTCCAAGAAAAGATGCCACATTAACGCACGCTTACGTACTGTGCGCTCTGTCTGCTTCCCGCTTCCGGCTTCCAGCATCCTGTTTCCTGCTCCTTGCTCCATGATTCATGCCCTTGATCACTGTTTTCTTTAACTTATCCGCAGCAAATCAATCAAATCATCCGGCCGCCGCCCAACGAGGACGAGAAGCTGGTGCAGCGGACGACGAACACGAAGCATCCGTATTACAGGCGGCCGGGCAGAGGGCACAACCACGACTACTGCGACTCCTGCGAGGAGGGCGGCAATTTGTTGTGCTGCGACCGGTGTCCCTCCAGCTTCCATCTGCAGTGCCAGTAAGTAGTACAGCCTATCCCACTATCCCAGTGTATGCTGATCTCTCTCTCTGCTTGCAGTGATCCGCCGCTGAGCGAGGAGGACATACCCAGCGGCCAGTGGCTGTGCCACAGCTGCCTCATGGCCAAGGTATCCCAACCGCCGGCCTCCTCCTCCTCGAAGGCCAGCTCCGTGGAGCGTGTGCCGTCGGCGGGCAGCAATTCCAGGGCCAATACGCCCTCGTCCGGCGATCTGGAGTCCATACCGCTGAAGATACGCAATCTACGCAAGCGAAGTAGCAGTGAGCGCAACAGCACCGAAAAGCTGCTGGCCAAGATGCCGCTGGCCATACAGCGGGCCCTAGATCCCAACAAGAAGCCGACACCGCTGGACGACGTTATACGGGCGGCCAGTATGCTCAATCCGCAGCAGTTCTCGCTGCCGCCGGAACTGGAGCTGCACACCCAGTTCCCGGGAAACGGCAAGGTACAGCCCGTCCAGCAGCCGACGCCGTCGACGGGCAATGGCGGGCACCGCAAGTGCGCTGGCAACCAGCGCCGGAACTCAAAGCCCTTCGAACTGGACGCCCAGGGACTGGTGCCGCTCCCCGCCAAGACCTGCTTCTATTGCTCGCGGTCGTGCAAGCGGGCGCCGCTCATCTCCTGTGACTACTGTCCGCTGTACTATCACCAGGACTGCCTGGATCCACCTCTGACGGCCCTGCCGGCTGGCCTGTGGATGTGCCCAAATCATGCCGAGAACTTTATCGTAAGTATTCGATGTGGGGAGAGGGCGCCTGGCCTCAATCCTAAATATCTGACTCGGATTCTCGTTCGCAGGACGCCAACATGACTAACAGCATCTCGGCGACGGAACGGGTGCGCCTTTGGAATCGTTTCCATCAGCCGCTCGACCATGAGAACGTCAAGCTGGAATTTTTCCGGCGCGTCAACACTCGCCATCCGCCCTTCCGCACTAAGACCAGCTTACACACTCGGGCCCACATCGAGGTGCCGGCCATGGTTCGGTACCACTACGAGCATCCGCCGGCCCTGCTGCCGTCGATGCGCCAGACGCTACGTTACGATCGGGTCAAGCGGCGCAAGAACCTACCCACGGCCGTTGAGGAGATATCCCGGGAGACGGTCACCGAATCGCTGCTGAAGGATCTCGAAGCGTTGCGCTCGGCACGGGCCAAGTTCCGTGAAATTCAACGGGAGTATGGCACCGTGGAGACTGCCGTGGAGGGTGACAGTGACAGCGAGGATACTAGCCCCGAGGAGGGTGCCGAGGGCGCTGAGACGAACAAGGTAAACGGTGCAGGACCTGTAGGAGCCGGCGGACCGGACACGGAGAATGCCAAGACCGAGCCGGATGGTGGCGATCCGCCCTCGGTTATAAAGGTGGAGACAAAAGCCAGTCTGGAGCTCGACATTACCTTTGAGGATGAGGAGGAGGACAGCAAGGCGGGCATCATCGATGCGGACCTCTGCCATCTGGATGTGGATATTATCAAGAAGCTGGCCCATCAGCGCCTGCAGCAGCTGGTCCTAGAGCACCCGGAGATCGTAACGCAGTACAAGAATCGGACGGCCGCTCGTCGTCTGCGTCAACTGACGGCTGCGGGGGGATCAGGAGGAGGATCGGATGCCCTGCAGAGTCAGCTGGCGCCGGAGGATATGAACCGTTTCTCGCTGCTCTTCACCAGCGAAACGTCCTCAATACTGGCTCAGAAGAATGGCAATGCCGCCGACGAAGATCCAGCGATGGCCCTGCATCCCGCGCTGGCCACAGCAGCTGCCATCGCCGCAGCGGACGCAGCCGCCGAAAGCTATGTGCCGCGGGTCCGGAGCGACACGGACAAGGCCTATGAGCTAGCCTCTCGACTTGAGCTGAAGCTGCTGCAGTGCAAGGTACAGGCACGGGCGGTAATCACGCCGCTGGGCGACATGCTCGAGGACAGCCGATGGTTCAGCTCTTTGGGTCTGGAGCAGTCGATATTCATGCGTTACCGCAGCCTGTACATCGGGTACGGGGGCCACTACTCGCCCTCGACGACACTGGGCCAGACGGAGACGGTGGACCTGTCGGCCATCGGCTACTGCTGTCGCATCTCGCCGCAGCACGCCATCATCTTCTACGACGAGTTCTCCAAGTCGTACGAGCTGATCAACTACTCGGAGTTCGGAACGGAGGTCAACGGGCAGGTGTACGCCTGCGACCTCACGGATCGAACGCCCACTCATGCCGGCAAGCGGATGCGACCCGACGACGCCGAGCTGAAGCGGCGCGTGGACGATCTGCTCGACAAGAGGCGTCACATCCTGCGCGAGTTCGAGACCAAGCGAAGCGGGCAGAACAAGTGAGAGCGATGCCTTAATATTACATTTTAGAATTCTCTCTAATCTCTATTCTCCGTCTCATTTCAGACTCGCGCCCATTGTGAAGCCCGCCTGCCGCTGTACGAACGCTGGACCCGTGCCCATTGTGGCCGGCGCCTGGGAGGGTTCAGCAGTGCTAGCCCACGGCAGCCTCCTGCGCTTCGGCTGCTTGTCCTTTGTGTTCTCGGTGCCGTCGGTGGATCTGCTGCAGGCGCAGGCGCGGAGTAAGCGGCTGGCGTAGGAACAGAGGCAGGAGCAGCATCATCACCATCACCAGTTAGACCACCCAGTGGGGCAGCTAATAGCCAGTAGCCAGTAGTAGCTAGGCCTTAGGGCTAGCAATCAGCACACTCATTTTATCGTCACGCAGATTATGTTCACATTTTATGGATCACACACATCCCAGCCCATTTTAGCGTTAAGCACAACTGGGAGGGATCGGGGCAGCAGCGATCATGTTTAGCAAGCCCTCCCTCCTCCACAATTGTAAAATTTTAGTTATAAGGGAAAACATTGAAATAAATATGTAAAAAAAAATATGTTTAGTTTTGTGGCACAAAAATTGCTGCAAAAATATATAAACTTTCGGTTTAATTAATATAGAATATCCATAGGAACCACAGGATGCCCAATAAGAAGTCGCTTGGTGGAAATTAATGTGTTTACTTTATAACCAGATCCAAGACCAACTGGTTAAGGCATTATAGAGAACGAGAAGAGTATACACAAGAGTGGCGCTGGCCGGAACTGGAGTTTACGAAACTTGGGATAAGTACATCGGTGTAATGGCTAATATACATATATATATATATATAATAAAATAAAAAATATATTTGTAATCGATATATCCTAAACGACAGCCGGCCCTGACTGCTCCTGCTGTGGCTGCTGCTCTTGGGCGCCCGCCTTGGCCGCTGAGCGCGTTGCCCGCGACCGTTCCCATTCCGCTTTGTGTTTGCGCTTGGTATGGTGGTACATGTTGGATTTCGACCGGAACTCCGTGGGGCAGAAGGCGCAGGTGTGCAGCTTAACGCCCGTGTGCGTGGCGAAGTGCTCCTGAACGAGGGATTGGAGGAGAGTTAGAAAGTCATCTCATTAGGTACTGCCTGGTACTCACCTCCAGGTAGCGCTTCATTTTGAAGCATTTGCCGCACACATCGCAGGCGTACTTGGGCTTGCTCAGGCAGCGATGGTTCTGGCCGGGTAGCTCGCCGCAATTGGGACAGATCATGGGGATGGGTGCAGCGGTCTGAATGGGCGTAGGCGTAGGCGTCGGCGGGTTGTGTCGTCGTTTGTCCAAGACTCGTTTCTCTGCCTCTGCTGGCGGGGAGCTGCAAGAGAAGCCAGAGATGATTGCTTAAGCACTCTTCACTCTCTCTCGGAGCGAGACCTACCTGTAGGGATTGCTCAGAACTGCACCTGTTGTTGTCGTCGTCGTTGTGGTAGTGGCGGCACCATGCGAACTAACCACTGCGGCGGCAGCCGCCGTTGCAGACATAACGGCGAAGAGCTGGTCCTGCTGCTGTTGCTGGAGGAGACCCGCGCACAGGCGTTGCTGCAGGCTGTCCGGCTGAATGGAGGAGCTGCCGCCTGTGAGCGTCGAGGCAGCGGCAGCGGCCACCACGGCAGCAGCCACTGCATTGTAGTTGGCCAATATTAGCTCGTTCTCCTTGAGACGTTTCTGGGGCAGATCCTCGTCGCTGGCATCGCTGCCCTCCGTGTGCTGCACCTTCTTGGGCGAGTGCGTCTTGCGGCGGCTGGAGCGGGTGCGGGATACCCGACTAGCCAATGATGGCGGTGTCTTGGTCATGCTCAGATTGATGGCCTCGCCGGTTTCGCTCTTGATCACGGACAGCGGCAGCGGTAACGGCTGCTGTTGGACGATGGGAGGTGAGGGCTGAGGCGCCGCCGTCGCAGGAGCAGCGGACACGAGTTTAGGAGATGACGCGGGCACGAGAGAGACAGAAACTGCTGCCGGGGCAGAGGCAGTCGTAGGAGCTGGCTCATCCGCCGGCTCCAGTTTCGCCTCGTTGCCAAGCACTGCTCCCTGATTTTGCGACCTGGCTGCATCCCGCTCTTCGCGTGCCTTCAGCCATTGAGTGGTATGCTTGCTCTTCACATGCGTGTACATATTGGATCGACAGCGAAAGGCCATCTCGCAGTAGGGACAGGCTATGGGCCGGTCGCCCGTGTGCGTGGCGATGTGCTCCTCCAGGTAGCGCCGCATCTTGAACGACTTCTCGCAGAACATGCACGGGAACTTGTTGACTGTGGTTGGGGTTGTAGCCGCCGCCTTCGGCTCGGTCTTCACCCAGATTTCGGGAAACTCCGGCTCCAGGATCAGATGTGCGGCGTGGGGCTCCAGCTGAGCGTCCGGCTCGCCGCCGCCGCCGTCCTCCGACCAATTGACATCGCAGTCGATTTCCAGGAACTGGCTGCAGAGCGTCGTCTGCTTTAACTCCACCAGCTTCCAGAAGTTGTGGAAGCTCTCCAGCTGGGCGCAGCACTCGGTGCATATGCAGGTGGAGATGGCGTCGTCGCGCGACAGCTGCATGAGAGGGACAGAGAGGAGCTTAAGGAGCTAGACCAACGACTGGCCAGGGAAGATACTCACGCAGAGGTACAAGTGGATCGAGATCAGTTGCACCAAGTAGCTTTCCGGCGTCACCTTGCCGCTGGCCCCGTCGCTGTCGTCCGCCTCATTAGGCGCGCTGCATGTGCCGGCGCCGCCGAACAGCAGCACCGCGTTCTGCTCGTCCAGCGCGTTCAGACACAGGCGACAGATCATTTTTATTCTAGTTTTTATTATTCCTTTCGCTCCACCATCTAGTTTGTGTTGGAGATGGCACTCCGCCCACACTGCGTCTATCGCACCATCGTCCGACATATATCGATATTTGAGTCAAGAGTGTATAGATGGCGTATTGAACTTAAAGAGGTTTCCTGCAGATTGTTGGAAAATTGAATATAAATTTTGTTATTATTTCAGATACCAGGCGAACAGAAGGCAGTAGCAAGCGACTGAAAACTATTATAAACTGTTATAAAATAGCAAAGTTTCGAACCTTCAAATACAAAAGGCTAGCCAAGTTTCGAACCTTCCAGTAACCATAAGGTTCGAAACTTGGATAACCCTGTGTGTTTTAAGCTAAGTTTCGAACCTTCCAATAGCCAATAAGGTTCGAAACTTGACTACGTTTTTATATCAGTTTACAGTTGCTTGCTACTGCATTTCGTTCCCAAGGAATAAAGACAGACATTGCGATCTTTTGTAATTGAAGTTTTTATTGCGTTTCTTTCTCGGGATTTACCACATTCTCTTCCATATCTTAAGCTGTAATCCATAATCTGTAATCTGTCATCTGTATCTATTCTGTTCCGTGTCCCAGTACTCAAGTGATAACAACACTGGAGGGGGACTTGTGTCATAAAAGACCAGATGGCGATTCTATGCATATCCCTATTTAACCCTATACAGGTATATGTATGTATATAACGCTACAATATGCCGTTGTTGTGTTTTTGTCGAATTTGTTTATGTTCTTGACTCCTTTTTTTTGTTCCGATCAGTGTTTATTCCTGATGTACATTCGCATCATGATCATGGTCATGTTAATGTTCAGTTTTGTTCAATCTTTTTACAAAATTTGTTTCTTTAAATGTTGTTTAATGTTTTCTAGCTCTGAAAGTATGGTGTGTGTGTGTGTGTGTGTTGATGATGAGTGTGTGGGGCGTGGGTGTGTGTCCGATGGCGTGTGCTGGTGCTGCTTGTTGTTGTTGTTTCTTGTAGGTCGGTCTATTCTCTAGATAGATTTTGTAAAGATTGTTTAATGTACATAACTAATTGCTCGCTTACGTTTTAAATGTGTATAATTTTATGCATGTAAATCACGTATTGCATACAAAATTGCCTTCTGTAAAATTAATCAATTTTTTCCGTTTTATGGCTGCTATTTTGCAACCGATCAACTTTTGTAATCTGATCTTCTGATCCATAATAAAATAATATACAATACAATTTAAAGAGAGACGGGATAAACAAGGATCTGGGGGAATAGGGCCTACTTGCGGAAAGCAGGGGGGAATTGAAAAAAAAAAGAACAGAAGCTGGTGCTACGATGGTTCCTAGTTGAATAGGTACAAAAAAGAGGGCGCCGCTGGAGTCGAACGATCCACCTGCTCCACACATCTACGGCGGCTACTTTAGACAACAATTTCAACGGCAGCCGCCGGCGCCACTCATCTGAACCAGAGCTTCAGCCGCAGCGCGTCCACGCCGTTCAGATAGTAGCGAAACAGGCGCTTATCACGCACAAAGCCCAAGTTCTCGTACAGCCGCAGCGCCGGCTCGTTTCGCATCTCTGTCTCCAGCACCACCTCGTCGGCATTGTCCGCCAGCATGGCCTGTGAAGAGAGTCAAATACGGAAACGAATTAGGTTCAGCAGGAGCTTCACCGCCTCCATGGTTTTGGTTGTGTTCGTACCTCTATGGCCTTGGTGACCAGGGTGGTGCCGATCTTGAGCTTGCGGTACTCCTTGCGCACCGCCAGCATAGCTATGTAGCCGCGCCGCACATTCATGTGCATGTCCAGCTTGCACACGATGGCGCCCACGTACTGATTGTCGTGCGAGGCGAGGAAGCAGAGTTTTGGCCAATTGTAGATGAAGTAGCGGTACGTGTATATCGAATAAGGTTCGGATAGCTCTGCCTGGATTAGTCGCATGATGTCCTGCAAGATACGTGGAGTATAAAAGGGAGACCCTATGGCCCTTGGGGGCGTAACCAACTCACATGCATTTGGTGCTCGGCCTCGTACTCCTTGTACACAATCTCGTCCGCTGAAATGTTAGGTGGTAGTGGAAGCTGCTGCTGTGGATCCGCATCAGTAGCAGCCGCCGCTGTGACAGCCTCGGCCGAAGTGCAGGGCAGCTCCTCCTGGCCACTTATGCTCCCCGTCGCAGCACCACCTTTGACAGCTTCCCCATCTGCTGGTGTTTTTAATGTTGTGGCGCTCGCCGAGTTGGCTGTTTGTGTTGTTGTGTTGGCAGTGCTTTTGATTGTGGCTGTTATGGACTCCTCCTTCGCATCCTTCTCCTTTTTCTTCTCCACCTCCTCCTTGTCCTTTTCCTTCACCTGTGATTCATCCTTGATACGCTTGCTGTGGCTGCTGTTGTTGTTGTTGCTCGTGTCCACGTTGTTTTTGTGGCTGGCGGACCCGCTGCTAATGTTGTTGTTGCTGCTCCGTATGTGGTTGTTGTTGCCGTTGCTGTGACCATGTGCATGGCCATTGTGGACGGTGGCCTCCAGATAGAAGCCAGGCGTTTCCTCCGGCGAGTAGCCAGCCGTTTTCTCCGGCCCAAAACCGAGTCCAGTGCATAGCTGCAGCTGCTCAAGCAGGCCCTGCAGCTCTTGTACCGACTTGTGGCCATCGGCAGCACACCCATTGCTGGCTGGCTGTTCCTCCAGCTTCTCCTCTTTACCTGGACCTGGGCCTGGTTTCTCCGCCTTCTTTTTGTTCTTGTACTTTTTCTTGCCGGCCACTGCTGGCGCTGTTGCTGGTGCCGCTGCCTGGGCATCCGCCATCCTAGCCTGAAGCTGAACCTGGTTGGGAAACACACACGACAGGCGGAAGAAGAGCAAATACAGCAAATGAGTTGCGGGGCGCTGCGTACCGCTGTATGGGGCAGCGGGGGGGCGGCTTTCACCTGCTGGGGAACTGGGGCTGGGCGCCTGCAATGCTCTCTCTGTCAGGATTCTGGCGAGGAAGCCAACGGGAATTCGGCCTTATTTTTGGTTATATTTTCACAGTTGCTGGTTTTTCATTCACACACACACACCAGTTCGCGCACGCACGCATACACAGAGCAGGGCACAGTACGGCGTACGGGCACTACGGCAGTCGTCGTCGTTGGAGTCTTCTTTTGTGGCCTCCTGACGCGGGGCGGAGGCGTGTCCAGGGGGATATGTATGTGTGGCGGAGGAAGCTGCAGTCCAACCGATCTTGTTGCGCTGGTGCTAGGTGTGTGCGAGCATGCTAAAACTTATGTAAAATCCGTATATCCCCCGAAACTTCTGATTTTCCTTTTGGGGTCTTCGCTATGAATAAATCCACACGTACATATACACATGCAGCACACACCCACACAGGTAAGCGAACAGCTGTCGGGCGAGGAGTGTCCAGTGTTGGTAAGTGTGGCGTGGAAATAAGAAGTCTGGCAAGGCCATAATGTCAGGCTAGAGTCTAGAGCGTTGCCAGACTTAGGTTTCGGGCCCAGGTGGCAACGGTTGCCTATATTGGCGCCAAAGTTTGAAATATTTGAAATACAAGCCTGCTTTTACTCGCATCTCTTTCGAATCGAAAGAGTCCTTTCAACGTAAAAACGGGAGCACTGCAAAAAATATACACAAAATAGATTCAATATGTAAAAGTAGACTAGGTAATATTTCAGCTCTGGGGGGTAGTTTTTGATTAAATAATGGCACTTAACTGGCATTGGGTGGCTTGCTGGTTCACAGCCCGATCTGGTTTCGGATCGACACTGCATATGCCGTACTCGGAAATTGACTCGATTGGATGGAATTGGATAATCTTGGCCACGCGATTGAATAATTTCTTGGAATTTTGCATGCGAATTTCGCATAGTATTGACCAGGCCCAAGCCACATCTCTTTGGCCGTAACAGAAGCAGCTTTGCCTTCGTTTTGTTCGCTTGTTTGTCTATTTTACTTTTCTCTCCAGCTCGCTATATAGTGGCTGCTGCTACTGCTACTGTTGTTGTTGTTGTTTTTGCTGTGACGAAGGTAAATCCAAAATTAGCAAAGCAAACAACGCGCGGAGAAAGTGAATGGCCGAATAAAGTAAAAGCATCGGTGGAGAGAAGAGAGTGAGAGAGAGAGAGAGAGAGAGAAACGAGGGGCGTTAGCGCAGACGAGACTAGTGGCTCAGCCAACGCCTTATCACCAACGAAACTCTGAGTGTCCAGGCAACTGGAATCGGATGCACAGACCCCAGGAAACTTGACTTCCTTTGGGTATATCAAGCTGAAATTTGGCATGCCAGCTAACCATTTATTCTTCTTGCATTATTTTCGCTATTCTCGGTTTTAGCTTCTTTTGGGGCTTATGTAATGGGCTCAGAGTACATCATAGTTGGGTATATTTTCAAAAAAAAAAAAGGTATTGGCAGTGCGACTCTGGCCTTTGACTGGCTTAATTTTGCACATCCATCGCGGCATAAAAGCAATTCACATTTTGTGCGATGCTCCAAAGTTCCATTCCAAGTCCACACCGCATTTTGGCCGTGTCATGTCGAGAGTTTATGGGTTTTTTGTCATTTTTCAGCTTCAGTTTTTTATGTTTTCCGTTTGGTTTGGGTCTTTTTATTTATTTTTTTATTTTTTATTTTTGTTCCTCGTTGTTTTCGTTGAAATTATGTACATATGTTTCGGTTTCGGCTTTGGCCGCTTTGTTGTCTGTGTTCCGTGTTGCAATTTCGAGTGTGTGCAAAAGGCAAAGTCAAAGCGCAAGCGCACCAAATGTAAAGCACTTGGGAAGGTCTCAGGTCTTTGCCCCCCATCCTCCTCCTCCTCCTCCTCCTGCTGCTCTCAGCTGAGGCCGAGTTCCCCAGCCCCTCCCCAGAAACGATTCAAGTTGAGTGATGTGCACAAGACCGCAGACGAATTTGTCGTGTCAGCGTTAAATTGTGTCAAATGTTGTCACACACAAATGCCTCTCCTCCCGCTGCTGCTCCCCCCTTCTGGGCCACTTGGCAAAAGGGGCAAACACGGAGACACAGAGAGATCTCTGTTTGTGCAAATGACAAACGTTACAAATAACCGAAAATAGTTTTAATTATTTCCAGCAAAGACGTGCCCCGAGCGGGTTTTCTGTAAGAGGGAATTCTGCGTTTGGGGCTTCTTCGTGGTGCAATCTTAGAGCATGGAAACCCTTGGGGAACCACATCTTAATCGGGCATCTAAAAGCCTTTGACTTTGGGCTTCTTTCTACTTTCCGTTCATTCGCCCAGAAGCCTCTCCCTTTTCGGCTTGGACCCCCCTGGTTAGGCGGAATAATCAACATCCCAGAGAGTGCATTGCCATCGCTCAGAGATTCGATCTCGATGCGTGCGTTTTATTATGCAACCGGGCAAAGACCATGTAATGTAATCCAAAACCGAATCAATCGCCGAAGGTGGCCTCCCTGGGCGCACTCAATGGACTCCGCGATCTCCGCTTTGAAGCAGAGCAGAAAGTGCCAGAGAAAACCGATTGAATTTGTCAATTTTGGGGAAAGACGATGAAGATGCGGCTCCGCTGACTGGCTGACTGTCTGACTGGCGGCTGGGCAAAGTGAAATGCCGCGTCGCTGAAACCAGTCTGCAGAATGCTGTTCACCTTCCCCCGCCAGAGCTGCGCGATCCCCGCCAGTGCTCAGTTCGCAGGGTACTTGGTCAAGGCGAGCGAGCGGGCGCTCCGCTTGGAGCTCGGTGACATGTCACGCCTCTGGCTGTTCGCCGGCATCCCCCTCCGAGTCGGCACTGGCTGGTGGCTTCTGGTGTTGATATGCAAAGCAAATCGCACTGATGGCCATTTAATTGGATGTCCGAGAATGGATGTCGGTGATGGATCATGTCATGATCACCAAGACGATTCCCAAAGGCTTAAAGCATTAGCATAATGGTTCTTGATAACCCATCCAAAGTAATTAAATGGTAAACCCTGTTTCCCCAATAAAAACTAAAGCTGTGTGTTGTAACCTTCGCCTACTTTCGATTTCTTTGCGGGTCATTTGCATGCCCAGCCCGGTCATAAATCCAATCGAATCCAATCCAATCGGATGGAGAGCAAAGCTACACACTTTGGTCTCTGAACAGATCTTAGAGTCAGTGGCAAAGCTAATGGAAGCGTGTGCTTCAGCCTCTTTTCATTAAATTTTCTTTACACTTCCTTCCTCCTCGAGTATCTTTTGGCGCAGACTTTGAGGCATCACTAAGAAAATAGGATGCTATCTTTCAATGAGTATTAATGCCTTTTTTCATGTCAGACTGAACAGCTCGGCAATACATAAGTAAACATGAGGAAGAGGCTATGCAATTTCCAGATTTATGCGAAGATTATCCATACAGCCAGGCCTGCAGGGAGGCTGATTGGACTTTACAGTTTGCTGCTCTCTAAAACTGATTTTTGAAAGCCCCTCCTAATACCCTAAATAATTCCCGATAAGTACTATTAGGCAATGATTTAGAGTTTAAGGAAAAATATATTTTTATTGGAACTGGAACTTAGCTATCAGTTTTTAAACAAAGGGTTCTGTTTCTGAATAGCTGATCCTGCAAAAAAGGGACGGAACTGTTTTGGCAGCTGCTTGTAAGCCAGGACTCGAAGATGCGTTCCTTGAGAACCTGTTTACCTGGGCGCTTCGATAAAGTCTTGGAATATTTATCATTTATTCTAGCTCTAAGCTCATAAACGTAATTAATTCTTCTTTAATGAATTCCACATATTGTTAGTGATTTTCTAGATGCTAATAAATGCCATTTATTATGAGATATTAATTGTGGCTCTGAAACTAGGCTAGCATTTGCTCGAGAATAAACTACAAATAACTCGGCTGATGCAATGCACTTCGAATGGGTTTAGTGGCCCCAAACAATGTTTGTTTTAATAGCCAAACGAATGAATCGAACTTCTAAGCTCGGCCCTGTCTCAGCTCCAGTTCCAGCTGCAGTCACAGCTCCAACTCTGGCACGAGCTGGAGCCCCGTCTCAGTACGCTGCGAACGCTCGTCGAAAATGGTCTGCAGGCCGCGCAGCACGAGCACGAGTCCGAGTCCGAGTCCGAGAGCGAGCCCGAAAACGATTCCAATTCCAATTCCATTCCGATACCCATTCCGGTACCGCCGAGGCCCGGACCCAGTCGCGTGTTCGCGTTTTGCCTCGATTTAATTTCGAATTTCATTTAACGTTTTATATTTTTTTTGCTGTGTGTGCTTGGTGCGAGTGTGTTTGGTGTGAGGCCTCCGAGAGAGTTGTGAAAAAGCGCCTCGATTTGAATTTGAATTTCGATTTGGATTTTCCAGCAGCGCAGCGAGGAGCGAACGCCGAAAATTGAAAATGTAATTGGAAATTTTGTTGGACACTAAAAACCGCGACAGGTTGCGGCGGTAATAGGAAAAATAGGGGAAAAAAACTCCAAAAACAAAAGACTTAGGCAACAAACTCGATGCCAAGGAGCTGGCAGAGCGGGTGAATCGTCGTGATTGGTGGTTGTGATGAAACGACCTTGACACACGGGGACAATGGAAAATGGGAAATGGCATTGACTTATTAGCCAGGAGAGACAGATAATGAGCGAAAATAGTGACAAGGAAAGGGAAGGAAAGCCTGAAAAGGGAGCCTTTAGCTAGATTTTATGTTGGAACTTGAATAGATTGCCAATGAAATCCATATAATCCCCTAGAAATCTATATCTATATATATAATAAATGTATTTAAATATATTTAAATCAATTAACAGCGAAAACATTCCCCTTAACAATTAAACTAAACCAACTAAATTCAATTCAAGCTCCCAATTGTTACATAAATAATAGTTTACAATGTTTATTCACTTTAAAGCCCATCAAAGTCTGAAAAGAAAAAGAAAATGAAAAGACAGCAGGCAACAGGCCCAAGGAAGTGGGGCTAATGGAGTAACCTGGTGACTATTACCCAGAGAAAAAAACCGGAGCAGAGCTCTATAATCACCAACTGACAGTGAAATAATAACGAAATAACAACATAATTCCAGCGACACTTTTCACAATTATTACTGCCAGCGAGCCAAAAAATTAAACGAAAAATATAAAAATTTAAGCCAGAAGAAGGAGGAAGAAGATGGGAAAAAGCTATTTGAAAAATTAAGCAGAGGCAAGCATGTAAAGTGTTTTAATATTTATTATTATTGCCGTTGTTGTTGTCGGTGAAAGTGTCCATAAAAAAGGGAAACAGCGCCAAGCCAAGTCGAGCCACTTGACAAACAAAAAGAAAAAAAAAACGAAAATCAACCCAAAGACGACTCACAATAATAATAAAAACAATAATTAAGCATCTGCCAAGGCAAGAAATCAATCGGCTGGGTAAAAGTGCCAATAAACAAGTCA
Source organism: Drosophila mayri (assembly GCA_008042485.1). NCBI lineage: Eukaryota > Metazoa > Arthropoda > Insecta > Diptera > Drosophilidae > Drosophila > Drosophila mayri. The sequence continues at coordinate 231,735 of VNJN01004548.1, read as the reverse complement.
AACAGATCCAAATTCGAAATATTCCAAACCAAAATCGAAACCAAAACCAAAACCAAAGTCCAACCCAAAGCCAGAGCCAGTTGGCCAAGTTGGTTCAGTTTTGGGTCTCTTTTGGTAGCTGCTGCTGCAGTTTACTGGCCAAAACAACATTCACTTGTCATATGCGGTTTGGCTCGCATAGAATCCACCATTGGACCTGGCTCCCCGGCTCCTGGCCACCCGTTCGACTGGCCAGGGAAAAAACCAGGAACAAGTTGCGAGTAAAAGTGCTGCGGCAGCTGATGTAGATGATGAAGATGATGATGTGGAAGATGAAGATGGAGTGCCAGATAAAGTGCCACTTGGGGCTGCAGATCAGGCCGAAGATGAGGTGCCGAGCACCGTCTCATTTTGGGCCTGACTAATCGGCCGAGTTGGGAGTGAGAGCAGCCAGCCAGCCGGGCGCTTTCTCAAAAAGCCGGAAATGCTAAAGCGGCTATGACAGGTTGTGTGGGCAGGTGACCTTCAGAGAGATAGCGAGAGATGCTGCAGAGACTGACCTAGTTGTGGTGGGAAAGACGGAGAGATATATGTAGTTCTGGGATTAATTACCAGCAATTATTGATCACAAATAGAGCTTAGCAAGCGGGTCAGCTTCCTTATTTTTGCTAGCTTTCAATTAATTTATTTTAAATGCAAAACAATTGATACAATTTTAACCAATTATTTAGCTTAGCTCCCTCGATGCTCTGTGGTGTCTCTGCGTTGACACAGTTTCTTTCTTCTTTAACTTGGCTTCCAAGAAGCCATCTCCATCCATCCATCCATCCATTCACACCTGCTCCCTCGCCCCAGACTCCACCCAGATTAATGGCCAGTTAATCAAGCTGACCCTGCTCCGGGCGAGGCTAAGTGCTGCTCTTGATTAAGCCAAACTAATGAAGCGCCCGCCACTTGGGCCAAAAGACAATTGTCTTTTGTTTGCCTTTATTTCTGTGCTTCTGTTTCTTCGCTTTGTTATTGTTTTTTGTGCGATTTGCGATTGTTACTGTAAATTGCCGCATGATTGCTGTACAATTTCAGGGTTAAAGTCATTCGAGCCAAGGGTCTAAAGGCAGATCTTAAGGGAGTTTTCTCACGAATATATATGGAATTTAGTGAGAATTTAGCTTTAGGCTTCCTTTCACATTGCATTGACCTTAAACCGAGTTTAACTTTGACCCTTAAGTGATTGTTATTTGAGTAATTATTTATTAAGAGATTTAAATTGATTTCTTGATATATAGAAATGTGTCTTAGGAATCCAGATACTTAGGAACAAAGATACTTTTGTTATGGAAAACTAGCAGCAGATTTTGTGAGCTATTTAAACATTAGTTTGTTGGATTTGTTGGGTAAATGCTTTTATAATGATGCCAAATAATACTTTAACTAAAGCAGAACTCGAGGAACTTAAGCCTTTTATTTTAAATTATTATCTTATAATCTTAGTTAAATGCATACCAAATTTGATTGCGATAATTAAAGCAGATCCCAGCTTTGAAAACCTCGTTCTGAGAGCATTAAAAACTGAATTAAAACTCTGAATTTATTTTATGAAACCAAAATTCATCAGCTTTTTAGTTTTAATTTCAATTGTTGACTTTTAGCTATGGAATGCTTGACATCGCTCCACATGGCGCATACGCAATGCCGCTTTGCATACTGCCATTAAGCCTAAAAAGTGGGGGACAACTCACTGCATTTAAATTTCATAATCAAAAGGCAAATAATGTGTTGCCATTGCGGCAGCACAGGCCCACGAAATGTGATTCAATCTGGGGCGAGTGCATTTCCAATCCCAGCCCAAGACGATGACGATGATGACGACGTCACTGAAGCGCATTAAACGCAAAGGCAGAGCACAAGCAACCACAGCGGCGGAGCCAGTACCCACTGCCAGTGGAGTGTGTGGTAACAATTAAAGCTGTGTTAAGTAATTCCCAGCGATTATTAACGTTATTAGGGGCCTGTGCCCGGGATATCGTCCATCTATTGATTGCTCTGGTTTGCTTTTCATAATTCACAATTTTCCCACCGCCACTTGCCCCTCGATCCCGCTGCCTGGCCTGGCTTTTCATTTCGCGAACGCATTAAAGGCGGAAGCCGCCAGAAGTCGGAGTTGGAGTTGGAGTCGGAGCTAAAGGCCGTGATCCGCAGTCCGGTGTGGAATGGCTATGAAAATGGGAGATGTAGGAAATGTAGAAAATGTTAAATAATACTTCAACTTCTGGCCAGTCCAAGCGGGCAGTTTGAACTTTAACAATTAATAAAAAACAAATCTTTAAAGAATTGTTATAAACAAGATCTTGACCCTAGTCAGTTGATAATTAAAATATAAGCCAAGTAACTCGAATTCTAGATTAATTACAGCCATGAAAGTTGGTAACTGGGAAGCTGGAATCTTTTTAATAAAGATTTTATGGAGTTTTCAAGGGCTAACATCGAAAATTACAGCAGTAAAACCTGATATGTGGTTAGCTGTGAGCATAAAATTGAGGTTTCCCAAAGAAGTAAAGGGCTTTTCTTTGAGATATTTAGCTTGCGCTTCAGTTGAACTTGTGGACTCACTGGCATTCCCTCTGAAGAAGTATCATTGCCCCCCATTAATGTCACTCGAGTGCATAGATCTTCGCAACAGCAACAGCAACAGCATTCCAGTGGCGGCATTCCGACTCCGATGTTCAGCTGCCATTCCAATCCAGACTGCAGTTAGCCACAATGGCGGCCTGATCTCGTTTAGAATGCCCGGCACGTAGTCACCGTTGGGCCAGTTCGGAGCCTAGTTCAGTTGAAGTGGCATTGCTTGGCCATAACAAGCTGCTGCTCCTCCCGGCTGCCCGCTCCGCACACGTTCCAAAGAGATTATCTAACAGTTCATTTCGCTAACGGCTCCGCTGGTGGACAAGGCAGCCGCGTCACAGCTTTCTACAGCACTCGGCACTCATTAAATTTATGATTTAACTACGGCAATTAAGTGAAAATTAAACGCTTCGATGGGTTCAATAGATGGCGTACTCCGCTGGCCAGCAGCAGCTCCTCCTCCTTGGGGCCGCTAAGCTGTCATAAATTGGGCAAAATCTTCGCCGCAGGCTCCATTTTAATTACCAACCCATTACCGCAACAACCATTTTCATATTCATTTTCATTTTCATTTCCATGGAGGTTCCATCATTGCATCATGGCAGGCATCCTGGGCCTCCTCCTCCGGTTGCGCAATCAAATCAAATATCCTCACAAATGATGCCAATTTCCACCTCTCCCGCTCACCTAACACCTCGCACTTGCTGCTCTTCGGGCCAAGTGCTTTCTGATTTTGAGTTACGTCTCGTTTTTGCTGGCCAAATAGACTTGTCCACTTGCCCACTTGTCCACTTGTCCACATATTTGTCCCATTTTAAGCCGTCTTCTCTGTTTTCTTTGTCGTTGTGCCTGTCTCTGCTTTTGACGTAAAATTTGTCATGCATTTCATTTGATTTCTTTCTCGGGTCTGCAGTCGGTTATTATAATTTCCATTTCCCCCTTCCTGGGCGGAAACCCGTGTCCCTCACTCACTCACTCCGGCGGGATCTGGAGTTGTGGGGAAATCCGCACAGAGACCACAACTCGATTATTAACAGCCGCCGAACTGGAAGTGGCTTAGTGGTTAATGAGTGGTTAATACGCCTCAATGGTCGCTGGGTCGGTGGGTCATTCATTTGCAGGGGGAAATGAAAGCGAAAAAGCGAACAAGCGAAAAAACGATCATGAAAACGAAAGGTGTCACCTGGGGGCTGTGGGAGAATGCCCAAATCCGGGACAGCATTGATTCCGCATCACTAATATCCGACTTCTCCCGCTTTCCCTCGCCACAGACTCCCAGATTTTGGTGCCCAAGGATGCTCCGCGAGTGCCTGGCGCTGATCGCCCTCCTCCAGCTGGGGGGCTCGGCGCGGGCAGTGCCCACCATCCAGGCTGGGAATGCGCGCCAGCAGCTGGACAAAAGCTTCTTCCAGCCGCCGGAGATCGAGCAGACAATCGACGAGGTGCAAAAGATACTGGCCAATGATCCGGCATTGCCCAGGCTGACGCGGTGAGTAGGCAGCCCCCTAGGTGTTCCTCCTTCCCCAACTGACCCCTAATGGCGCCTCTTGTTCTGTCCAGGGGCGAGATCGAGGAGCTGTACGAGAAGGTGACGCGCGAGGAGTACGAGAAGAGCCTGGAGGCCGGCGACATGAGCCGGGCGGACAGCATGCGCGCCCTGATGCTCGTCCTGCCCTTCAACACGGACAACAACACGGAGGAGAATCTCCAGGAGCTGTATACGCGTCCCCCGGTGACGCGGGTCATCGATGCCTACACACCGCCCGATCCCGTCAAGTTCCTAACGCCGGATCCCAACGCTCTGCCGCGGAGCACGGTGCCGGGTGGCAATCCAGCGGTAGCGGCCACCACATACAAGCCGGCCTACAGCCTGAATCTGCCGAATCCCCTCCAGCAGCAGCAGCAGTTCAGGCCCATGCCACTGGCCACCACCTACCATCCGCCGGCTCCCCCGCCGGTGGTTTATCAGGATTTCAAGCCCGTAACAGCGGCAGCGCCCGCTCCTGCTGCTGCTCCTCCTCCGCCGGCCGCTCGATTCAGCTCCCACTACAGCGCCAAGAATGCGCAGTTCCTGAGGAAGCCCAAGCCCCCGAGCGCCACCACGGTGACGGTGAAGCCCGTGGCGGACATTCTCGAGAGCCTGGGCATTGTCTCCGGCGGTGGCAGCGGCGGGAAGAGCGACTCGGCGGCCCACAAGCGCTACGCCCTGGACGACTACTATCCGGCGGAGAGTGCCCCACAGCCGTCGGTGGTGGCGGTGGCCGATCTGCGTGGCCTCCAAGGAGCCCGCATCCGGCCGGAGGCCTACTCCAACTTCAAGCCCCTAAACATTGGCGAAGAGCTGCGCGTGAAGCCCGAAGTGGAGGGCTATTTGACGCGCTTCGGCATTGTGAAGAAGGCGCCCAAGGCGCTCAAGAAGGAGCCACAGCAGGCCGGCGTCAAGCCCACGGAGGAGCCCACGGGCGCCCACACGGAGCTGTCCACGGCGACGGCCCGGCTCCCGCCGCAGGGTAACGCGGAGCTGGCCAAGCTGCTGGAGAATCTGCAGGAGCTGGAGCGTCTGCAGTCGCAGCCCAAGCTGAAGGCCAGGACCACAACCAGTACCACGCCGAGTACCACCACCACCACCACCACGACGACGACGACAACGACGACAACTCCCGCTCCGGTGCAGCTCATCACCCACGGGGAGCCGCTGCTCATCGAGGCCAAGAAGCCCCGCCGCCGGATCGATCCCAACATAGATCTGAACTTCGCCAATGGTGGCAACCACCAGACCACGGCCACCAGCACGGATGAGCTGTCCAAGCTGCTGCAGAACCTCCAGGAGCTGGAGAAGCTCAAGATTAATCCGGAGAACGTGATCAAGGCAGCCAATCCCAGTGCCCAGACCCTGGCCAGCAGGTTCTCCACGACCACCAGCACCAGCACCAGTACGACCACAACCACGACGCCCTCGCCCGCCCAGAGTGAGGCGCGTGAGCTGCAGCGCATCCTGAAGCAGCTGCAGCAACTGGAGCAGTCCAGGAGCACCACCTCGACCAGCACTACGGCAAAGCCCACTAGGAATTCCGGTTTAGGAGCTGCCCTGGGACTGGGCCTGGGCTTTGGTCCAGGCAGCGGCCTGGGTCCAGCCGATCTTCTCCAGCTGCAGCGACTCCTCAGCGATGATCGCGAGCTGGAGAAGCTCTACGAGCAGGCCAGGAACAGCAAGAAGAAGCAGCAGCAGCCGCCCAAGGCGACCACAACAACAACGACAAGCACTAGTTCCACCACGACTACGCCCAGGCCCACGCCCTCGGTGGATCATGCCCAGTTCGAGGCGCTGATAACCCGCGTCCAGCAGCTGGAGCAGCTGCAGCAGCCCACCACGCCGCCCAACTTCCTCAGCCGCAACGTGGCCGCCGGCTACAGGACGGGCCAGAGCCAGAGCCAGAGCCTGCCCAGCAATGACTTTGCCCACCTGCAGGAGCTGTCGCCCACGCAGACGCCTGGCTACAGCAGCCACGGCCTGGGAGCTGTGGAGATATCGACGGCGGCGTCCACTTCGAAGCAGAGGCCTCTGAGCAGCTTCGAGAGGAGCAATGGCCTCCATGACCATGACGAGGTGCAGCCGCAGGACTATGTGCAGCTGCAGAAGCTGCTCAGCAAGGTCCAGGAGCTGGAGCGTGTGCAGCTCACCCACCCGCAGACGCAGTCACATTCCCAGCTGGTCACCGCCGCCTCGGTGCGCAGCCCGAACGTTAAGAGCCTCAATGGCGCCCACATTGTCTACGCCCAGCCGGCCCAGGAGCAGGCTCTGCTGGACCCCGAGCCGGAGCTTAAACTGGATCTGCCCGTTTACCAGAAGCCCCAAACGGCGGCCACCACGGCCATGCCGCCGCCGCTGCAGTCCTCCAGCGAGGAGCTGCGGGAGCTGGCCATGAGCCAGCCTGCCCATCCGCAGCGTGGCGCTCCATCGGAGCTGGACTTTGGCCAGTTCCAGCAGTTCTTTGGCAGCCTGGAGGACACGGGCGAGCGCCAGAGCTACCAGCACATGCAGCCCATCTACAAGACGGTCCCGAGCCAGTCCACGCCCCCAGCTCCGCCGCGATTTGTGCCCGCCAGGAGGGCCACCAGCACCACCAGCACCACCAGCACGCCCAGAAAGGCCGATCTCGCCGAGCTGCAGAAGCTGCTGTACAACACCCAGCAGCTGCAGAAGCTGGGCGTGGCCCTGCCCCACGAGCTGTCGCAGCAGCTCGAGAGCCAGCTGCAGGCCACCTCCTCCTCCTCCTCTAGCAGCAGCAGCACCACCACCACCACAACGAGCACAACGCCTGCTCCTGTCCAGGTGCACGACACCTCCTCGCCGGCGGTCTTCTCGCTGACGACCAGCCGCCCGAGGATACGCATCCAGCAGCTGGAGCCCACCAGGCCCAGCACGGAGAGCAGCGTGGAGCTGCCCATCTTCAGTGCCACCAAGATCATTGAGGCGGCCATCAAGCGGGCGGCCAATAGGATAGGCGTGAGCACCGAGCTGGCTCCCAAGCTGGGCCTGGCAGTGGGCAGTGGCTTCCGCAGGCGCAGCGACGAGGGCGATCCCGAGGAGGATGCGGATCTGGAGGCTGGTGGGTCTGAGGACAGGCTGGGCGAACTGGATGGTGACCTGATGGCGGAGTTCAGTGAGCTGAACTACCAGCTGGCCAAGCCGGAGGGGGAACCAGGAGCCGAGTCCCGCACAAAGGACAATAGGGAGGACTCCAAGAGCGAGCTCAGCGAGCTGCAGCGGCTGATCAGCAACCTGCAGGAGCTGCAGCAGCTGAATGTCAGCTTGGACCAGGTGGCGGTCAGCAGTACGCCGAGTCCGAGTCCGAGTCCGAGTCCTAATCCCGATGCCGCCTACCTGCAGTCCCTGCAGACTGGCCAGGACGAGACCTTGAAGTCGCGGCGGCAGAGCGAGGCCAACGATACGAGCAGCGGGGCTGGCAAGCAGGCGGAGGAGGAGTCGGACACCGCCACCACGACGCAGGCACCGACCAGGATTAGCCTGAGTCTGGGCCTGGACTCTGACACCGAGGGCGACACCAAGGGAGCTGCCGAAGAGCAGGAGGCGGAGTCCAGCAGCAGCTCGACCACCACCACTACCACCACGGAGGAGTCGCGGAACGGCTCTCTGGACGATCTGGCCGACTCCTTTGGCCCGGATCCGGTCAGCGAGGAGCCGCCGCCGCCCAAGAAGAAGAACGGCTTCTATTTCCTGGCCGACTGGAACTCGTTCCTCGAGGTGGGCGATGGCGACGACCAGGTGGTGGTGCGCCTGAGCCCCAAGATTGGCGATCCGCGCCTCTTCCTGCCTGTGAAGATTCCCTCGTCGTAGGCGTTGGACACGGATACCAGGCGTAGCTGTACATATGTTTCTCCCGCTTCTTTCACTGCCCCCCATCCCCAGTTCCTTCCTTCCTTCCTTCCTTTTAGATCCCTGCTCCCTTTCATTGCAATGTGTGTGTGTATTTATTATAGTCACTGTCGTCCTACCCGTCCGCTTCCCCCTCCGGATAAGGGATCTGCAATCCGGGGACCCGTAGTCGTAAGTCGGGCCTAGGCTGTAAGAGTCAAGAGTCGCCGAGCAGGTGCCAGGAGGAGCTGGTGGCTCCCAGAGTGCCCTCTGCTATGTATATGGATTGTGTAACTGTAACTAGAAGCCTTGAATAAAAGATGTTTCGATATTTGTAGTTAAGGGACATCCACAAGGAGTTGGAGATTGGGAAGATGGATGGTTTTCGTATTTAAGGATTCAACTATTAAGGACAAGCCATCCTCCAACTTAACAATTAAATTTAACAGATTTCACTTAATCTCAATGCAAATAACAAAATATACAAAGATCTCCACATGCTCCAGTTTATGTACACTGCAGCCAAGGCTCCAGCAATCCCACTACTACCAGTTCATAGAAGATGATGCGGCGGCTCTGGGCCACAGCCAGGTAATACATGGCGCCTGGCGCACGCTTGAGCGGCACACGCATCCCCAGCAACTGCAGCACCTCTGCAGCACCGCCGCTCTCTGGGGGAGCTGCGAACCGGGCAAAGGGCACAAAGCCCTGCACGCCGCGGTAGATCAGCACTCGGATGCTGCAGCAGCCCTCGACGAAGGCCAGCAGCGTCTCATCCCGCACCCGCAGGGTGGTCAGGTGGCGGGCGCCATGCTCCGCGGCCAGCGACTGAAAGATGGAGCCATTCGCGTGATGCACCTGGATGTGGGCAGTGGCGGGAGGAGGGCCGCCGGCGGGCGTCAGAAGAGTCAGGCGGGCGTACAGGAGCCGGGGTCGGTGCGCAGGTCCCACATAGAGGCGGAGGGTTTGAAGGGGTCGCCAATCGAGGTTGGGCGGCGGCAGGAACTGCTCTTCTCTAGCCGATGCAGAGCCCAGATGCTCCTTCTCCTTCTCCAGCTGATGCAGTTCCTGCTGCAGTCGCCGCAATCTCTCAATCACCGCATGCAGCCTCTCATCTTCGCCAGCGCCACCACCATTGCTGCCATCATTTGCCAATGACAGAACATCCAGCAGGGCCTGCTCCAGCCGCAACTCCTGTTCGCCGGTCCCATTACCCTGCGAGAGCCCCCTTAGCTCCTGGAGCACGGGCCAGATGAGCTGGGCACTGCGAGCGGCCAGAACTCGGGCCGGAGTGTCCGGCAGCGGCAGAGTGTCAATGTCCAGGCGCCGTCGCAGGCCACGCAGCTGCTGCACCAGCTGAAGGAAGTCCTCGACCAAATGCTCGTCGAAGAGATCGCTCTCGGGAATGCTCAGCTGGGTGATGTTCACCTCCGCCTGCAGGCGAAACTCCAGCGTGTCCAGCAGTCGGCTGCGCACCCTGGCCAGCTCCGCGGGCTCTAGTTCGTGGCTCAGCCTCTGTTCCTGCCACTCCTTGCCCAGCCGGGACTCGATGGCTGGTCGCTGAAGGTACCTGATGGACTCCTGGTATACTGGATGCGGTGGCAGTGGCCGCTGGCTGTACAACTGCTCCTGGAGAGCTCTCAGCCTGGCCGGGGGTACGTCCAGTGCCTCCATAGCCTGGCGTTCCTTGGTCTTTTGCCAACCAATTAGGCTGGCCTTTAGGCCGCTGCAGTTCCAGCTGGCCTCGTGCTCGTCCTCCTGCATCTCGTAGCTGGTCATGAAGGCAAACTCCGGAATGGCACTCGTATTGCCCACCATCAGGGCCGTCACCTCGTCAACGGGGCCGCTTTGGAAGGCGCCGGAACGCTCGAACCCAGTGCCGTTCCAGCGGTGAATGCGCGTCCAGCAGCCGCGTTCATTTATCAGCAAGTAGGTGACGCCTCCCGGCGCCTCCATGGCAAACACGCGACGCACATCGGCCTGATCCTCTTCCTGCTGCATCGAGAAACTCTGGCGCAGCTTCTGCACCTGATAGGGCAGCAGAATTCTTGACAGGCGCTCGCACAGATCCCGGTAGCTCTCCTTGGCCGTCTGCCGACGTGGTCGCAGCTCATCGGCTGTCTGCTTCACGCGCAGCTTCTTCACCCGCCAGCTGCCGGTGATCTCCTGCTGCGGCCTGCCCCTGGCCCACAGGCTGCGCTCGTACCAATCCCTGAAATCGAATCCGTTCACCGGGTGATCCGTGTGCAAGAAGGGCGCTTCGAGGCGGGCAAAGTAAAGAGGCGACTCCAGGCGCACAGGTTCCACCGTCAGGGTGGCCACATCACTCAGGTTGAGGCCGCTCACCGGTGAGCTGATGTCCAAGGGTCCGGTTACATCGATAGATCCGAGGAATAGGGGTGTCTCCACGCGTTGCTCTCTGCTGGGCGGATTTGTCTGCAGGGAAGGGCATTAGAGGGGCAGTGATGGAGACCTACTGGGCTGGATGACTCACCATTAGCGTGTTGGCGAACTCCGCCGAGAGATTGTGACCATTGACGCTGCCTCCCACCAGCATTTGCCCATCGAGAAGCATCTCCTCGGCCGTCAAGTTCCCATCGAGATGCTGCTCCGTGTGCCGGGTCACAATGCGAGACAGATTCACTTGGTTGAGTTGATCCACCGTCAGCGAGTTGCCGTCCAAGGATCCCTGGGCAAAGGTGACTGCAAGGAACAAAACGATATTATTTTGGGTTTCTCTCGGAGAGTCTCCTGCTCACCGTTGCTGCCCTGAAAGTCATGATCCACGCGAACGGTGTCTGTGAGCCACTGGCTCACATTGCAGCCGTTGAGCAGCTCACCGCCGAGGACCAGGAGCTCCGCCTGCAGGCGATCCATGCGAGTGGCAGCCTCGAAAAGGACGGGCGTCAGCACGGACACCTCCTCCTCATCCGAGTCAATGAAGATGAGCTGCTGCAGCAGCTGGTCCACATCCAGGCCCTTCAGGTTGCTGATGTGGGCGCCGTCTTTGATTCGAACGCGGCCCGTGAAGGTCTTGTGGCCCAGCAGCTGGATCCCTGGCTGTTGCTGCTTGAAGATTAGCTGTTCGAAGGTCTGCTGGAGCGACTCGCCACTGCGGTTGTTACCCATGTGACCCTGTACCGCGAGCAGCTCAAGCCGCTTGGCCGGTACTGGGACCTCCCCGAGCTGCACGAATCCCTGGTGGCCGGAATCCCAGCGCAATAGCCTCTCCAGTTGCTTTAGAGATTCGCCATTGCCGTTGAGCGAACCCTTTAGGCGAAGATCCTCGACGAAGAGACGTCCCTGAAGCTGGACATTTCCCGAGAGATTTTGGCCACTGACTTTGTTAGCCAGCCGCTCGAAGGGAATGCCATTGAGAGCTGCCAGCTGGAGCTGCTCCGCATGAATGGGAGCCCGGAAGCTTTTGGTGCCCTCGATGATGTGCACCACCGATTCTCCCTCCCTGGGCCGCAGCACAATGTCGTCCAACAGCTCGGGGAGCAGGCGCTCGTTGAAGCTGCCGAGAATGTGCAGGTTTCGCTCAATTAGCGGCGGCTCCCTGAGAATCCAACGTGTCCTGAGCTCGTTTGGTCTGTCCAGCCACACCACCTGGCGCTGCAGTTCGCTCATGTCCCGTCCGTTGAGGGTTTCGGCCACATGAACCGAGTCACTGACGTCGATGCGCTCCACTTGCAGTCGTCCCTGGAGGATGAGCAGCGGCAACTCGTCCAGCTGCTGCAGGAAATCGAGCAGAAAATCCGCCTTTATCGCCTGTAGATGCTCTGCCTGCACGCCCTGCGGCAGGATCAACTCCTCCACGTGCACCTCACCCGACCAGGTGCGAGGCTTCGCTGTGAGCAGATCCGCCAGCCTCTGGCCGTTGAGGAGGCCGCCACCAGTCACATCGTGGTTCACCTGCGCCCGCTCTGCCGCCAGGCGCTGGAAATTGGCCGCATTGAGGTGGAGCGGTTCGTGGAGCAGCTGGTAGCCGTTGGCCAGTGGCACCTGGTTCAGACTGTGATTAACTTGCAGACGCTCGAACTCGGGCGGGGCGAAGCCCACAAAACGCAGGCGTGTAAGGGGTGAAATCAACGGAGCTGGCCCGTCCAGCCGCAGACTGTCGGCCAGTAGCTCCTCCAGGCGGACGCCATCGTAGGCGAAGCCCTTGGCCAGCTGGAGTTGGTGGAAGTAGACATAGCCGCCGAGTTGCGTTAAATTTCGTAATGTTTGCGGCAAGTGCTTGGTGACAAAGTCATCCAGGGGTATTCCAGTGAGCGCATTATCCGTTACGTGGGCATCCACTGGCAGGAGCAGCTGGTCCAACCGCTTGGCGCCAGTCACCAGCAGTTCCTGCCCAGGGTCAGCCGATCGCTGGACAAGATCACCCAGCAGAGAGTCGAAGCTGTCGTTGTCCAGCTGGCCAGAGAGTCGGACTGATCCTAGCACCAAAATCTGATCGAAGTGACAGTCGGCGTGGATGAGCCGTGATTCCAGCAGAGTGGGATTCAGAGGAGCCTCGTCGAACTGACGACCTTGGGCAGTGCCATTCAGCTGTGAATAGAATAAAGAAAAGAACATGAATCATAATATAAATAGAATAAAATAATGCATAAATAAATAAATAAATGAAAAAATAAATAAATAAATGAAGAAAAAAATAAATAAATTAATTAATTAATTCACAAATAAGGAACATATATAAAAAATTAACAGCTTAACAAAATAAAAGATAAAATAAATGAATAAATAAATAAACAAATGAAAAATTGAATGAACAAAACGAACATATTTAAAAATGGTAACAAAAGCTGAACAAATAGATAAAGAATATGAAATCTGACACAAAATAAGCTCCTCACTTCCAATTGCTCAGACACCTCCAAATGGGAGAAGATGACCGATCCCGGCCAGTCCTGGGCATCATTCAATGTGATTGCATCCAGGGGATTCATCCCGTTGATGGTGCCGGAAGTATCAATGGCATTCACAGCTGGAAAAATAAGAAAAAATAAGGTTAAACTATAAAAATTTCTATCAAACTACTCACAGAGGGTGTTGCTAAACTCCTTCGGGGCCTGGACAACGCTAGTCTCGTTGCCCTGCGACCAAAGAAAGTCCCCCGGGAAGCTCAGCTCGTTCAGGGAATTCAGATGCAGGGAATCCTCAAAGATTACAGGCTGCGGAAAGCGAAAAAAGGCCTTAAACAGGGAAACATTAGCCGAAAAACAGTGACTTACTCCATCCACAGTCAGCTGAGGCAGCTTCAGGGGACGATGGCGCCACACCAGTTCCTCGAGTAGAAAGCTCCAACTCATCCCATTAATGACCGAGCACTCCAAGTCGCCTGCCAGCTGCAAGGTCTCATGGAACTCTATTTCCTCGACACGATCAAACTTCTCTAGAGGCGCCTCCATAACCTCCAGTTGCTGGACATTCAGTGTTCCCAACGGCAGCTCCAGCGACGAGTTTTGTATATAGAAAGGCACTTGGTTGAGCTGCTCCACAATGAGTTCCCCAGCCTCGATGGCATCCACCTCAAGTTTCTCGTAGTGAAAGTTGAACAGAGCATCCGGCTGGCGCTTTGCTCGCTTGGGAATCGAATGCGACAGCTGCTCGTCCAAAAGGCGAATCTCGTCGAGGAGCCCGAGTAAATTCAGTGCAGCATCCGCGCCTGTCCAGCGCACCTCGTTGACAAAGAGCTCCTCAATGGCACCGCCCTCGCTGACTACCAGAGGGGTGGAAACCTCTTCGAAGTGCCCTTTTGGCTGCTCCTCGTCGCTCAGCAGCTGTTCTGCCAGCTGGATGAGTTCATCCTGTTCGTGCACCCAATCCAGCATGAATTGGTGGATCTCCTGCAGGTCCTGCCACTCCGAGTTCCTTGCCAGCAGCTGCGTCTCCAGGCGGAAGAGGCCCGAAGGCGCCTGCTTGCGCGGAACCAGCACCAGCGGCGGCTGATCCAGCTGGCGCAGCAGGGCAGCGCCCGCAATGCCCCCGTCCCGCTCTTGATCCAGCAGGCAGCTGGCGCCGTAATTGCCACCTCCACAGGGCGGCGGCAGGCCCGCTTCGAAGGCCTCACCCGTCCACACGAGCAGCTCAAGGACAAGCAACGAGTGCGGATCGAACTCGACACGATGCTGGACGAGCAGGAGGAGATCGTCGCGGTAGCTGCGCACCGGAACGGGCAGGAAGTGCTCCACATAGCCGAAATTCTGGCCAAGAATGGTGCGCGGCACTAGCTGACCCTGAACATAGACCAGAATCTGGGGCAGGATCCCGCCCAGTGCCAGGTAGCTGCGACCGCCCATGTGGAAGGCCGTGATGCCGGTCACATGCGGCGCCGCCACACGTTGGCGCAGCTGCAACTGCTCCCCTTTGGGACTGCAGACATAGATTAAGGCCTCATCAAACTGGCCCACAACCAAGAGCACCTCTCGCCCGGCATCGAGCATGGCCAGGTCGGAGATCTCCTCTGCCAGCTGCAGTCGCTGGGCAATCCAGAACTCCTCGGCCTCCAGGTCGTAGGCATAGATACTGAGCGTCCGATTGGCAATCAGGGCGAGAAAGTGGCCTCCCTCCAGGCTGAAGGCGCACATCTTGGTCACAGTCCCTCCGCCAGTGCCCAGTGGCCAGTCCCAGAAGGCTACCAGTCCCGCTCGCTCTGGCTCCAAGCGCAGCCAGCGAAGCTGCTGTTCCGTGGAGGCCATCACGAGAAGTCCCTCCTGGACGTGCCGCTTGCTGTTCCAGCGATCCAGGGCCAGCAGAGCCGTGACCGGAGACGAAAGAGCATAAATCTGGAGGGGATTAAAGTCCCCAGTTAGCACTAGAAGTGTTTCCGTCTGCTGGCCCACCAAAAAGGCACTTCCATTGGCCTGTAGGGTGAGCCAGTTATCCACCTCCGCCGGCAGGCTTGCGTTCAGCAGCTCCTCGATGCGGCCCAGGACGAGCATGTCGCGCGTCCGCCGCTTGGACAGCTCCAAGCGCTGCAGCTGCTCTAGATCGATGCCCGGCACCGCGTTGGCCTCCACCACATTGGGCTCGGGGTCCTGTTTAGTGGTTGCAGCTGCTGCGCCGAGCATCTCCTGGCGGACGCTGCCCACGTCGACGGGACCGTTGCTGCTGCTGCTTATCTCCTTAAGGTGCGCCTCCAACTGTACAACCTCCGGCGCCTGTCCCTGCTGGGCCACCGCCATCTTAATCTCTTGGCGAAGGGCGGCGGCACTGTTCAGCGAGGCAGTGTCCACAACTACAGTGGCTGCCGGCCCCGGGAGGGGCTTTCCGCCGTGCTGCGTCCACTCGGGGGCCACCACCGGACCATCGCCAAAGGGCTGAAAGGGGGATCATAGCAATAACAAAGTGGACACAAACCCCAGCTCCTCTTTACCTGGGCTTCGTTGTCTTGGAGAGCTTTATCCAGTTCGCTGCGCAGCTTGGCCACCTCTGCCGCTTTGTGGGCAACTTTGGCGGAGGGCGGTGCGGCGGCCAAGGCCCCGAATAGGACTGGCCACAGCAACAGATGCATTAACATAATATTTAGCGCAATAAATGCACAATTAATTAACAATAAACGTAACAAAGGAATAACACGTGCGACATGAAAAACGGAACTTTTCAATTACAGTTTTAAAGCAGTTGACAGTTGCCGCCAAAAGATTGCAACCGTTTTCTAACACTTCTCGGGCACCTAACCGATTAACTGCTTGCTCGTAAGCGCTCCGATGTTTGCCATACCTTCGGCCGCTCCGGTCACACCGCCAGCGCCCATATAAAGACCGGACCGCAGATTCATTTAAAAAGAAGAAAATAACGACGAACGATAACGAAAATAACAACGGCGTGAACATTTTTTTTGCGGATGTAATTCAACCTAAGGGCGCGCTTAGTTTGGCCCAAAAAAAGCGAAATTTTGCGTGCGGAAAACACAAAAACGCTGCATCCACGCACACAACCAAATGTGCATTTGGCGCGCGCGTTTCGTTCGTTTTATCCGTTTATTCGCAGACAAGTAATGTGCAATAATAACCAACCAAAATCCGGGAGTCGCGCGCCTTAGTTTTAGTTTATCGCTAGTGATTAAATAGTGGTAATAATATACACAAAAGCCAAAGAACGCCATCAAAAGGTTGCAGTGCAGGAAGAAAAAGAAAACGAAGAGAGCGAGCGAGCCAGAAAGTGAGTCCCAAAGGATAACTAACGGTAGTTACCATCCCCCGGCAACAACTTAAATAATTGTTGTTTCTGGGAGTGCAGTGTGTGTGAGAGTGTGCGTTGCGTTTTTTTTTATTTTTTTTTTTGTTATTGTGCGGCCATTCGCTGTATTTTTGGGCGTGTGCCAAAATCTGCCAAGTCTGGGGCGAAAGGAACCAAAAGGAGTTGTGCAGGAAGAAGAGAGTGAGAGAGGGAGAGCGCGGCAGAGCGACGAAGAGAGTGAGGCTGAGCCTGTTTTGGGCGGTGTAATGCACTTTTCGTGTTTACCTTTGTGTTGCAAATTACGCTCTTTGCCCAGTTGTTGTTGCTTTGCTGCTTATTTTGGTTATTTGCCATTATCAAGCTCCGTATTGCTGTTATCTCTGCGGCTCCCGTTTATTGTGGTGCATGCCTGTCGTTCTCTGCCCCCTTTTGATGTCAATGTGTGTGTGAAAAATCAATAAAATTCCCGTGTGCGTGGTGCGTGCGTGTGTGCGTGCAGCAGCCGGCTCTCTCTTTCGCTCTCCCAAGAGTTACTGTTCCTGCAAACAGCAAGGCAGGCGGGATTAATTGTTGTTGCTTCTAAAAAACAAAACAAAGTTAAAATTTGCGTGAAAGAAAGAGTGTGAGTGCTGAGAGAGGAGTTAGATAATCTCGCGTGTTTAATTAGTTTAAAACGCGCTAATGAAACTTCGTCATCTCGCTTGTTCTTGTTTGTTTTATTTTTTTTGGTATTGCAACCACCAGAAACCACCACTACGTACGCGAATAAAAACAACAGCAGAGAAGAAGAGGAAGTGTCAACGGAAAGGAAGAGAACCTTTAACGGGATTGAAACATCATAAAACAGCGATGCAAACAAACAAACCAATAAACCAAGTGAAGAGGTGAGTGATGCTGCGCCGAGTGTCGGAAAGGGAGGGGGATACAGCCACATATATACATACATATTGCTATTGCATAACTTGAACTTCTTATTGTTGTTGTTGTTGTTGTTGTTCCCTTTGGTGCTATATTAACTCTTTAAGCGCTTTTGTTTTGCTTGCCTGCTTCGTTCGACGCCCTGCTTTCCGCTTGAATTGCTTCCTTTGCCCAATTTTGTGAGCTTTTATCTTGTAGGGCTTTATTTTAAACGTTTTTTGGGCAGCTCAGATTCCAGAATTTCGGAAAATGACTCATTTCCTCATGCCCGTTTGTCATAAACGTGACTCAGAGTGCGTCCTTGACAGCAAGGAAGGGAGGGGGCGCGGCGCACGCGGTGAGATAGGAATCTCGCGAGACGCCAAAGTGGCCACTTAACGGGCCGTGGGAGGGAGATGACAGCCAGGCTGGTAGACAAGGAAAAAAGAGAAAGGGAGCTTTAAGGACAGAGAGAGAGAGATGAAAGGTTGGGAAGTCTGCCCAAAACTCCGTTTTTTTTTTTTATTTGGGGCAGCCTGGCGCCTATGCCGTCACTTTCGGGGCGTGGCGTGGCTTTAGCGATGAGCGCATACAGCCCAACAACAACAACTACAGCCACTGTGGCAACAACAGCGAGCAACTCCCGCCGGAGACTGCAAAAGACAAGAACAACAACAAAAGCGCAGGCGAAGCCTCACGAACTTGACATTGAACTCGGCTCAGGACTTTGATCTGATCTTCCCCTCTCTTCCTTTTCCCCTGCTCTTCACGCTGAAAACAATGGGGGAATCTTTTTTGCGGATGATTTCAATATACTCGAAATTTGTTTAAAATTCCCAAGAAATAGTTAGCACTCTCTATAGGTGCTTTTTAACGTTTTTTTTCTGTGACTGGTACTACCTAAGGCATAACAAGTAATCCATTTCAAGGAAACTGGCAGTTTTCTAAACATTATTATGTTATTATTTAAAGGCAAACAAAAAAGCCATGTAAATAATTATGCCTTCAATGAAATGGGACGCTTTGTTGGTTTAATATTCATTATTATTATTATGCTAGTACTGGACATAATATAAACAATTTTCATAATGATTTATAAAGATTTCTCTTTAAACTTTTGGTGGAATGATCAATTTATTTATTAAAATAATGTAAAGTTTCTATAATTTTATTTTTAAACTAATTCAATTTAAACATAAATTTTAATTTTTGGAATTAAATTCTAGATTTATTGAAAATCTTTAAATAGAAACTAGAATCTACATCTGAGCATCTTATTTTTTATAAAGAAAGCTAATATATTGTATTCTACACATTACCATTATCTGGTACTCCTATTTTTGGGCTCTGTCCTTGCTCCTCATACCAGCTCCCCGCCTCCTCCTTTTGGCAGCTGCTGGCAACCAAGCCAGATTGTCGTCCGCCTACCTAAAAAGAAAAATAATAAACATGAAAATAAAACGAGGCGAACACAGAAGATCGCCGCAGCCTTCGAGGAGAAGAACAAGTAGGAGTTGCTTCCCTTTTCGGGATCCCTTCATCTGATTTTAACCAACGCGTGCGTGGCGTTACGCTCTGAAAAATAAAAGAGGAACGGTTCCCAGAGGAGCCTCTAAAGCAAGGCAACAAAAAAGGCAAAAGCCCGTCCAATGCCAATGTCAAACGTCGGAAATCGAGGGCGCAGCAAATTTATTGGAAGCTCTTTAATTTTCATGAAATTATTCGCCTCTTTCGGATAGAGGGGAGGGGTGCCAGGAGGCGGCCTTATGAGATTGACATTTTTTGAGGTGTTTATTATGGGTTTGTTGGCGACAACAACCGAAAATAAAAACATTCCCATGTCGGGCTTACGCCGAAATTCCAGCGAAATGGGAATCCGAAGCGAAGCCGGTGGAGTCTCTCGCGTTCCATTCCCCGATTTACTCATTTAGCTGACTTCTCAAAAAGTTAGATGCGAATAAATACATAATTTTGCTGTCTCAGTTAGGCGTGTTGTTTGGGGCCCTCTTCATCTTTTGTTTCCATTGCCAAAGTTGCCCAAACATCTCAAACCAAATCGGTCCAAAATTAGCATTAATGGGACGGCGAGAGCGACGTCAATTAAACTTCGCTGCGGCTCTTCAAAATCTTTCAACGCCTAACGGTTCCCCCAAAAACACTCCGCTGGAGACGACCCCAGTGGCTGCTACTGCTGTCTCTCCGATTCATAAAGTTTATTGCTCTAAATCTGCAAAATCTGCGATAAAATCAAATGGGAAACAATTCCCCAGAGAGACGGCTGCCCGAGGTCTATAAAGCTGTCAATAAAGAAGTCGAATCACAATTGGAGCACTCCATTAAATCGATCTTGGTTCTCGCTCGAAACACAAAACTCAATTGAGAAATGGCGGGAAGAGATGAGATAACATTCCTTGCTGCCTGTATGGCACAGATCTTGAATATATATACTACAAGATATATAGTAGACCCTGTCTTAATTAATATTTATGCAAATTTTAAGCTTAGGGGTTGTGAGATCAGTTCAAGATCAGCTTGAGATCATTTTCTCTCAATAGATAGGGTAGGATCTTTCACTGTCGCAAGAATAATAATTAAAGGGAAATTTTGAAATAATAAAAAGAATTTCTCATCTGCCACAACTAATATTCAATCGATCGTTTATAATGCAATGAATTTCAATTTCAAAGTCTGTCCTTATAATATCAGGCTTCTTTCAAACTAATTTATTCTTTTTCGATCATGATCGACTTGAATTTTTTAACATATACATTCCCGATTTATTATTTGTGGAGGAAAGAATAACATCTCTTCCCTCGGGGCAAAATACAATCCCCTTTCGCCAAATCAAGCCTCTGGGTTCACCTCTCTCGGTATCCAACTGCATTGTGGAGAAGCCCTATGACAACCGACCGACCAGACAACCAGACTGGGACACCCATACCATTTCCATCCATAGATATGCAGAGACAGAGGCAGAGGCAGATGCAGATGCAACTGGGGGATGCCCGGGTGCACTCGACAATTTGCCGCTGTTGTCTCAATTAATTTAGCATTCACGGAGGGAGGCACTCGACAGACGCCTTCAATTGAAGGTAGACAAAACTGATTTAAATAATTGTGCACTCTCCTCTGGATGCTTCTCCTCTTGGTTTTGTGGTTTTTGTGGTTTCTGGAAACCGATTTTTCGCTTTCTAAACTGCAGTTATAGATCAGATTGATCTGTGCTAGCTGATTCTTCGAGATTTTCTGCCAATTTAATATAAATTTAATTCTGTTCCAAGCATTATAGAGTGCCCTTTGTCATACTTATTTATCCAGGGCACTTTCCCGACATCTTTTGGTGCTATTTCTATATATGTGTATTTATAGATGTAGGTTTTTTTCCGCGTCCCAACAATTAAGCTAAAATTCTTAATTGATGCTGCTCGTGCCCCAGGGCACTTTCCATGTAGAAACAAAAAGAAAGCAGAGTGGAAAAGAGAGATAGATGCCTTTGCCTAATTTTAGTTTCGAAAACAAAGAGCAGACAAGATGATATATGGATGCTGGAAATTATGATTTGACAGCCAAAGCCGAACAAGAAGAGTTCCTTCTAGACTTCAAAAGGCAGAGCAGAAAATGTTTCTCAGTCGATCTGCATAAATCACTGGAGATATTAAAGTGCAATCGATACAATTTTAGCGACAATCGACAGACATTTCCCCATCGAGGCTCCTCCTCACATCCACATCCCAAGCCCGCCATCTGATCCCACTCCCATTTCAGGTCCCATTTCCATTTCCATGCTCTCATCTCCCAACTCGAGTGCCAGAAGCAGGAAGCGAACTAAATATAAATCCAAGTCATGGCCAGGCCACCATATGTGGGTTGTGAGTGGAATGGTCGCAGGCGGAGCACACACACAGACTGAGTCTCCCTATAAGGCGGAGATGCTGGTCTCGATTCTCCCGTTCGCATGACCAAAAGGCATCACGACAACGTAAAGGAAAATCCCATTCCCATTCCCATTCCCATAACAAGGAGGGGTCGGGGAGAGGGTTGTAGGATGTCCATTAAATTATTGCCACGATCTATTAGCGCAGGCGAGGACGAAGACGAGGGTGGCTGCTGGACCCAGAGAAGCGTCCAAGTGGCTTGCCTAAAAATAGAAGCTGCAATGCAGCCTGCAGCCTTCTTCGTTTGGAATTCCAGATCAGCGTCGTCGTCGTTGTCTGGCGTTGAAAGGGCCAAGCGCCAAGCAATTGCTTAAACATCCAAACAAACAACGTGTATAAAATCCAAAATAAACCAGGACCAGGATCTTGAGAATAGAGAGGAGTTTCCTTACTTGAATAGCGACTCAAGGAGAGTATCTAAGCCTCATTAGTAATTAGAATTTTCTTTATCCCAAAGATATTAGGCAAGTGGGCAATCAGAAGTATCTGTCAGTCTTTATTTTCCGCATCCACCCCTCTGCTGATCATCACTTGTCTTCCCTGTGGATCTCTCCAGCCGACATTGATTTCTCTGGCATGCAAAACTCCATCTGATTTTGAGTCGAAAAATGGAAGGCAGGGCAGCAATTGTGTTGTGGTATTTGCATAGGATCGATCGGGTGTGCGTGTGATTGATTACAATTGGAGTGATTGAAGGGGGTCTGAGAAGGTCATCAATTGATACCCAAGGATAGTAGACACGACAAATGCCAATTAAAGCCCTTCGAACTTCATTACAATTATTATTTATTATTAAAGATAATTCTATTTAAACTGGAGAGCATCTTATTATGTTTTTTATTTTTTTATATATATTTAAAAATTAAACTACACTATAAACTTAAATTTACAGGCAGTTAAAGGTGAATTTATGATGACTGTTAAATTTTTTTTAACTGTAGATAATTTCATCTGCTCCTTTCCTCCTCTGAGCTAGATTTTCTGGAATATTTAGCATTCGTTTGTTATCCAGACTGTGTTTTCCCCTTTGTGCCATTGGCTTTATCGGATCCGCAAATATTTACCCATTTGGTCCAAGGGGTGCAGGCATAATCTTATCGCGGGGCAAATGTTTAAGCTGCCATGCGAAATGTTATTTTGCCTTTATTTTTTAGTCAGCGATTTGCATTTGCCATTTACGTGCACCCAAAACAATTTCAGCAGATATATCTGATTATAATCTCGAAGAAAATATAACCTTGAGCTTGCATTTTAATAATTTTGCACTTTAAAATTCCTTATAATTAATTTAAACAAGTTTAAGAGGGATTCAAGAAGGGTTTTTGTACACAAAGCCAATTGGCAGGTATTAAAAGTAATATTTAATATTATAAATATATTTATTATTAATTAAATTGATTTAAATTTAATTAATTAATTGCACTTTTGGCTTAATTATAAACTACAGGGTATAAACACTTCGGTTTTCCGATTCTAGCTTTCCTTCTGTTCTTTTTTTTTATTAAGAACTAAAGAGAGTTCCAGGCTATAAGACGGTAAGGAGGCAAGGAGGTGCTGAAGGTAACAACTGCCCCGTGTGTGTAGTTGGTGTGTCATTGACACTGACAAGGCAACTCCGCCAGGATGCAGCTACCAAGCCCAATGACCTTTTCTCAGACACACTCCCACCCCCGCCGCCGCCGCCGCTGCTGATGATGATGCGGCGTTGCACCCTCTTTTACCCAAGGGGCGTGGCCATAAGAGGGGAGGCGGCGGGCATGCACATGGCCAGATGCGGGTCGTCAGGGTCAATGTCTGGCATGTTGCAGTGGTGCACTGGCAGAGTGACAGCCTGCAGGAAGACAAATGCAAATGTTTTGACAACAAGCAAAGCAAACATACAATCCAGCATCCATATATAGAGTTTCTGGGAAGATCTTGGCATAAGTCTAGAATAACTTTACTGTTCTTGGGTTGAGGTAAAGTTGGGGTTTGGATTTTTGAAGGTATTTAAAAAAATAAATTAAAGGTGGAAGATTAAAATTAGTTAAACTGAAAAGTGAGCAATAATGGAACTCGTATAACTTCAAATAAATATTATTAAATGTGCTGTCTGAATAAAAAATATCTAAATATTCAAATAATAACCTAATATCCGAACTATAAATTATATATAAATTATAAATAAAGCTTCACTCGGTTGCCAGACATTACATATGTTTTCTCTATATTTTGGGGTAGGCCTTCCCACAATTTCCCCTCCGGCAGACCGTCACCGACCCTGGGTCTCTCTCGAGTCGAGCGCTTCAATTGAATTGCCACTGATTGAACTAGATGTTTGCTTGTGTAGTGTTTATTGATGCCGTTCTGTTTTTCTTTTTATTTTTTATTATTTTGTTACCACCGCTTTGTTGGGCCTCGTCTTGTGTTTTCTGTTTCCATTTTGTGATGCTGCTGCTGTGGCCCCTGGGGCACTTTCCCTGCGCAGACAAAGGCACTCAGCGCCAGTGCTCGATACTCACTACTCACTACTCATACTCACTTGCCGGCACTTGAAGATCGTCGCCAAAGACGAATCGATTGAGGCTCGAGTGGGCCATTTCCAAGAGTGGTTAGTACTAGGCTCCGATCGAGATACAAGTGTGGAAGATGGATGATGTGCTTGTGGGTAGAGGTTTAGGCTTATTTTATCCCGAAAGTATGCTCTAACCATAAAAGATGCCTAAAATATTTCTATATAAATTTATCTATTCATTATCTTCATCTTGGTTCATTGTTCTGGTCTTTCCTTTTCTTGCAGATTAGTTTAAGGAGCAAGCCAAAGTCAATGGTTAACAGTAGACACTGCCATTGGAGGACACAGAGCCGCAACGAAGGTAAGTCAAGCAGAAAAGGGTGGTGGAGGGAAGGGGAATCTGTCTAGGTGCTGGATTGATTGCATTGTCCTTCGCCTGAAGGAGTTGACAAAGGCAATGTCCTTCTTGCCTTCCTGCTGATTTGCTTTTGCAATTTCTAAGACTTCCAAACAAGCTCAAGTTTAAAACAAAGGCGGTACACTGTTAACACAATTTTTTGGTAATTTCTGAAACTTGTAAAGTTTTCTTATTTATAAAGACATAAGAATTACCTTATAATTGAGTCGGGAAATTTTTTTCTGAAGCTTTATACATAACTTTTCCAACTTTTGATACTTTATTTTAATTTCTGAGGGTACAAAATTGCTAGATTTTCCTGCTGTGTAGCAACCCTTTGGGGTCTGAGCTGTGGCAAGATGTGGGGAAAACAGAAGGGGAAAAACTCGAAAAGCTCGAGTGGAGCTCTGATGAAGTGGCCTCTGGGTGTCACGCCCCTGTTTTCCGTTCCGGCTCCGTTTCAAGTTCACTCCTGAAAGCAGACTTGGCTTGGCTTTAACAAGTCAACTGGCCACAGCCCGCAAGTATGCAGTTTGTTTTTCTTGATATATATATATATATATACGATACGATATATATACGAATTCTGCGCTTTAATAGATCGATTGATTAGCATCTGAATGCTAATTGAGGCAGTCTTTATCTTAAGCGGCAATCTCTTCTGCTATCCGCGAAAGTTCTCCAATTCCGGCAACCTTTAAATGGTCAATGTTTGGATTTTGGACACCTTCAAACAATGGGCATTCCCAATTTTGGCAACAGTTTAAATATCACACAAATTCATGGCAATAAAAAACAACCAAAAGAGTCAATAAGATAGGCAATAATATTTTCAAAATGCAGTCGTCGATTTTATTCGTTTAATATTATAATCTTGGCGGATAGAAAGGCTGAGAGAGCAGCCTTTATTTTTGGGTCAAATCAAGACGGTTTCCACAGATTCACAGATTATTCACACGGCTCTTGCCTTTAACTTGCAAATTCGCTGTTTACAATCCAAAGCTTTATTGCTAAATGGTTTAAATTAATAGGATTTTATTAGAATATTAATTACAGGTTTTGCACAAAATAGTTTGGGAAAGTTATGTTAATAGTTTTCATTTAGATTTTCACAATTTTCAAGCCAAGTGCAGTTGTGTTAATAAATATTCATATTTAGACCATGGCTAAATTTTGGCTTCTGTGAAGTAACTCAACTCGTTCTGGGAAATTCTTGGCCAGCAGCTGGAGTTGGAGTCTGGTTGCAGGCTGGAGCACTTTGGGATGCCGCAATCGCTGTTTGTGGTGCAATCGGTGTCACTGCCGCTCGACGCACTGCTCCTCCTGCTCGCCTCATCCTCATCCCCCCCCATCCCTGCTCCTGCTCACACACACAGAGTTCAACGGAGCCACGCGGAGAGGTTGCCACACATATTCGCTGTTGTTTGTTCGGCGGTTTTGTTGTTAGCTCATTTTGCGTAACTCGTTTACCTGCACAGAACCAAAAGGGTATAATTATTAGAATTTAAATAAAATACTTAAAGAAAAGAAACAATTTAAAATTTCATAAAAAGAGAGTCCATTTTTAGAAGGATATCTAGGCTTCACTCTACTTTTTATTCCTAAATTTTAACTAAATTTTATTCAATATTCAATCATAGACTTACCATCCATTTGTTTATAATTTTTTAAGTTATTTTCTTGCCGTGTTGGCTTCCCTGTCTTCGCTGGCGAATGTTGGCCCAAAAAACACGTTCTCGCTCCCGTCTTTGGCCAAATTAACAACAAAGCAAAAATGTTGCCCGCTGCCAAAGATGCAACTGTTGCAGCAGCGGCTTAGGTTGTTGCAAATGCTGTGCGCGCTTAACAAGAAGTCTGGTCTGGACAGGACAGGAATACAGTGGGGGCTATATACCATATATATGTATGTACATTCAGTTCCCAGTTTGAGTTCGACTTCGGGTTCCAGTGCAAGTCTTAGTTGCCGGGGGCCAGGTCGGAAATGTGTCAACGGTGGTCGCTGGACACGGTCCGTTGCGGGATTAGCGGATTATCGCAGTCCCCCCGCCAGGCTCCTCCTCCTCTTCCTGTGGCTTGTCCAGCAAAATGTCAGGAAGATGGAATTGCAGATCGTAAAAGGTCTTTGGAGATACGTTATGTAGAAAAGCATCTGTATTTAATACTTTTAACTGCCTGTAAGGAGGTTTAGTGAATGTTTTAATGGAGTTTTATAATGAGGAAAAGTTAACTGCCTCTTGATTGTTGTTTTTCACTTCTTTAACTTATTAAATATTACCATTTAACTAGGAAACCATACCTTTTTAAACCAAAACTCAATGGATCTTGTGATCTTGTGAATTAATTTCAGTTTAAACTGACGCTTAAGTTTCGTTCTTCACATCTCGTGGCCTGGCCTGAGAGTTTCCAATGACAGTCTCCATCGAGCTCCTCTGTCTCTTCCCGCCAACGCGTATAAATATTTTTCATAAATATTTAAAGCAAATATTCAATGTGCTTACCATTGACGCTGATTGCTGGCTGCCTGGCTGTTGTGGCTTTCATTGATTTTAATTAGGTGCGAGAGCGTGCGTTGGCAGCGGGAAGACTATGGAGGGGATGGCCGGATCGTGGGTGTGTTTGGCCAATGGCTTAATTGCAATCATCTGGGATTTGTGTCCACGGTTCAGGCTTAGGCCTCTGTATATTGGCCATATACGCGTATATATCCGATCGCTAATTAACAGCATTTTAATCTTGTTTCTAACCAAATTTGGAGATCATTAGCGATGGGTTGGTAGCTTCTTTTGTCTTTGTTTACCCTAATGAAAGGGCATTGTTAGCCGGATTATTAGGGTAAAAGTAAGAACAGGAGCATGGAAAAAGATTAATTTTTAAATCCCATTCTTGCTTCATTTGCCAATGTAATTGCTACGATGAAATTGTATCTAATTATATTTCTAAATTACAAATTTGTTTTTCTTTTTGGAATTTGTTTTTGCTTGCTTTGATGTACAGGGTGTCTGTAGCTCAAGTTAAATATACATTTTTCCCTGTTTTGCATGGAGGCTTTTCTTCGGCTTCTTTTTAGAAAGCTCAGTAGCCAGTGCGTTTCTGAGTGTCTTTGGCAAACAGAGGCCTCCGTCTGCGTCCGTCTGCCTCCTCCGATGACCAAGCCCAGTCCGGATCGCTGTCCAAATGCTAGCCCAAGACCAAACCAGTGCTGTAGGTCAAGGCTGGGCGCGGCGGGCGTTCCGAGTGCGTTACTTTTGAGGCGGACATATGTCTCGTACGTGACGTCTGCAGGTAACACGCCGGTGAAAGCCCCGCGGAGAGACCTCTTCTACTACAACTACTCCCGCAGCCATTAAACTTGGACTGGACACCAGTGCGAGAGTGCGAGTTAAAGATCTCTTTGGGGCAATTTGATTTGTGGCCACAGTCCGCGCCCTGCCATTTTTTTTTTGTCGATGAGTAAATCTTCTTCTGCCTAGAAAGTGGCTCTGGCAATGGAGTTGGAGCTGAAGATGCAGCTGGAGCTGGGGCTGGATGATGGGAAAATGCTGGCTCAGCACGTAGAAAATGGAAAGATTCGCCTGTTGCAGCTGCAGGGAGTTCTACACTTTTTATTTTGATTTTTATGGCTTGTCTTTCGTTTTTTTTCCATTCTGGGAAAGAGATTTTTGGGCCTGGGAATAATTGTACCTGATCTGGGGTGATGTGTGATTGGAAAGCCCATAAGGAGAGAGAGAGAGAGGAAAGTGTAATAAATAAAACATTTAATATTTAAGCTACTAGCAAGCAAGGAAGCTGCTATTTTTACTAGAATTTTGCTAGTTTCTGAGCTGATCTTAACTTCTTTCCCTTCACATCTCCATTTATTTACATTTTTCTTCGGTCGTTTAACAAATTAATTGTTACGCTTTTTAAATGTTAATCAAAACACAGGCAACCATAAAATTATTAAGCATACAACAAACACTCACAACACACTCGGCACACACAACCCACTCTCGTGTGCTGTCGTTGTTGTTTGTGTTGGCAACTATTTTTTGGTTATTTTTTTCGGAACGCCTTTGAACGTTATTTACGAGCAACTTAACTTTATTATAATTCAAATTTTATTTCCCTCCAAGCTGTGTGCAAAAATCGTTGTATAGAAATTTGTGTACAACCGAAGAGCGTCGATATATCCAACTCCTCCTCCTCCGCCAGAGACTAAGACTAAGACCAAGACAGGCGAGACAAAATCGAAGAAAGATGGAAAAATAGAGGTGAAAGAGTAGGAAATTAATTGATGGGAATTTCTTTTTGGCCTTTTAGTGAAGACGGCTTTGGCCAAGATGCTGCGGCTCTGCTGCTGGTCTTTGCTCGTTCGGTTTTACATATTCAAATAGAAATCGAAAGCGTTTGATTTTTTATTTTTGATTTCCCCCCTCCTCTCGGCCGCCATCGGACTTGCTTCTAATTTGCTGGCAGAAGAGGAAACAATGCCTTTGTCCCGCTGCGATTACGTAAAGAATGACACGGAGATTGAAAAGAAATTAAATGGGAGTCCGATCGAACTTGGCTTTGTTTTTGGCGGGGCAGGTTTAATGTGTGCCGATGACCAGGGTCCAATTTCTTTTATGATACCTATAGCGAAATTAAGTAATACATTTTTCCAAATTTTTGTTTAGTTTTGTGTAGTTCGTGGTGTGCCGCCTAACGGTGCTGATCAGTGATTTAATGCCCCAAAAAAGAGCGTGAGAAGCGGCAGTACGAGTACGAGAGAGATTTTTAATGGCCATTTGTGCAAATAAATTGAATAAAGATTGCTAACTAGTGGATAAAAGTGTCGCACAAAATGTATATTACTGGCTTTAATTTAAACAGATTTTTAGGACACAATATATCCCTCCGTCGCTCTTGTACCTCATTTTATTATTATTAATTTTTTTAATTATAAATAAGTCTCCTTCCAATAATTAGAATTCAAACTATTCATAATAACCGGAAGATAACCATGCCGATTAGAGCAACGACAAATGTTCTTAGAACTAAAGAACTGTGATTATTGAATGGCTATAAATATTCCC
The DNA here is from genome assembly GCA_008042485.1 of Drosophila mayri. Classification (NCBI taxonomy): domain Eukaryota; kingdom Metazoa; phylum Arthropoda; class Insecta; order Diptera; family Drosophilidae; genus Drosophila; species Drosophila mayri. The sequence continues at coordinate 202,793 of VNJN01004548.1, read as the reverse complement.
GACTTTAATTTAAATTTTTAAATTCAAATAATTTGAATTAAAACCTTCTATGATTAAGACTACTGATTCACCGAACTAATTGCAATGAGATTCATCTATAAGTGTCTCGATTAAAGGCAATGGCATTGAAGTGCCCATAAAAACCCAACGAAATTGTTATTTTCCCACCTGTAGAAGCACCGCTCATCCCGCATTGACACATTTCGATGGCCCCAAAATTATATACATATATCTCTCTGTATACATATATATATGAACAGCAATCGGGCGTAACAATAACAATTACAGCGATAACAACTGGAATGATTACCCGAAAAAATCGACAACAAAAGCCCTGCAATGTGCGATGCTCACTTGCCTCTGAGTAGACATTTCACGCACTCACGTTTTTTAATGCAATCACAGTCCCCTCCCCCTCTGCCCGCTGTGGAAAACCGCAGTCGATGAGGATGATGCCAGCCAGTCAGCCCTCCCATATTTCTCGGTCCATAAATATATATTTATTTTTACGACCGCAGAGCAGCCGTATTTATTTTTTACAACATTTCCCCTCCGCTCTGCCTGCTGTGGCATTAATATCGCGGCTTGTCGACAATTAAAAAAAAGTTGAAAATAAAAACAATACTTAAAAACAAGAGGGGGAAGGAAAATGGAAGTGCAAAGGGCCTGACAGAGCCCTTCTTCTAATGCATTTTGTGCCAAACACTTAACGATGCATTTTACCACACCTTCGGGCAGGGCCTTAAAGCCTTAATTTTTATTTAGCAAATTAAAAACAAAGCGCAAGGTGTACATTTCAGCGATCTTGTCCGATGATGTCAACTAGATAAACTTTTACTTGCCGGGTTGCGCCCCCTAAAATGTTTATTGGCAAACACACACACACAACGACACAATGACGACGACGACGCGCAACACTTAAAAAGTTAAATAAAAAAAATCAACAACAGACACAAATTTAATTTTTATTTGAACTTTTATTTTGATTTCTGAGTTTTGAGTCATTCAACCCGCCCAATAGCCGAACTTTCATATGGGGGAAGAGCCGACTTTCTTCGAAAAATTTGAAAAACTCATCCGCAATCCGCAATCCACAATTTACCACCGAGAGCCCCCTTTGGGGTGGGTGAAACCGATATTAGCTGAGCGGAATAGTTAATTAAGGCACAACGCCGCCATATGCTAATGTCACCCGAATGTGCATATCAATTTGTCAGTCGAGTCGCCCCCCTCGCCGGCTTTGGGCTGGAAAGAGACGAAGACGACGGCGAAGAAGTTGCCGGAGCGGCAAGAAAGCCAGCCAAGAAATCCGTAAGCCGGAAAGAGTCGAGCCAAGTGACGGTCACAAGCGGATGATTGTCCATAATTATTAATATTTGTCAATTGATAGTTTCATTAAATGTGGTGTTTTTTTTAAGAATTAACTTTCCAAATTGGTGTTACTAGGCGTATACTTAATCGCTAGGATTTTATAAATATATAAAATTGCATTTCCAAAAGAACTTCTTAAACTTCTTAAAATTAACTAAATTTAATTAATTTAATCATTTCAAATAATAGTTCAACGTATTTCGGGTTCATACTATCCAAAATCTCATATTTTTTGCCAATCAAGTTTGTTGCCTCAGTCTTTCGTTTGGCCCCATGAACCCACAGTTTGCAGATGAACCGTAAATCGGATTTAACTTCAACCACTTGACATTCCATGGACATGGCTCAGCCCATGAAAGGGAGATGATGATGATGATGATCGCGATGGACAAGGACAGTGCAGGGAAGACTGTGGCCGGTGCTCTCTTAAACTTATTCAAAGCAGGTGCGAACGCGTACAAATTGTTTGTTTATTTCCCCCCATTTCGCGGCGATTTCTTCCCGGCAAGAATATCAAGAAGGTGGCTGAGGTTGGCTGGTAAGTGGTGAGTGGTGCTTTCTAGTGAAATTGAAAACGCATTTAATAATAAACAGCCGAAAAAAAAACAACATCAACAAAAAATGCAAAAGAAAACAGAAGCAAACCGCCGCCACAAAGTTTCACTTTCAACCGCCTTTTTGTATAGCAATCTTTATACATTTTTATTTTTGTTTTGTTTTTTTTTTCCAAGCAACTAGATGGAGATGAGTGCATCTGCGATTAGGTAGAGGAATGGGTTTTGGGTTTGGGAATGGGAATGGGAAGCGGGCAGGGCAAATCTGATTAGGCGCGGGAAATGAAATGGGTTCTTTGAGCTGCATAGCAGCAGTATAGACAGAGGGCTCACGTTTTCTTGGCCAATCCATAAAAAGCCGCTAATGGGAAATTATGTCTGGCCGCCGCATAATGGCCAAGTAATTGCGATCGAAGCGTGTTGGCTTTCGCCGTTTGGCCTGGGGATGAGTTGGCACTACTACGCCCATTCCCAGCCATGGAAATGGTGATGGAAATCGAAATGGTGGTGCGAGAAGATTATGCATTAATCTATGCCGAACTTTTAACTAATACATACCTCTCTCTGCTTCTCTCTTTGCAGCCAAAGATTAAAGACTAACAATACCAACAACAACGAAGCCAATTAACAGGTGAGTAAAAAGCCATACGCCTCTTCTCTCACCTTTTCGCCACCAGGGCAGGGGGATGGGTGAGCGGGTTCGTTGCCCAAGTGGCAAGTAGTAGCTGAGAGTCGAGCTTGTAACGGCCTCAGAGCAAATGCCAAAAGTAAGAATTAAGTGTTAAATATAGGAGAAAAATATGGGGAGAGTATACGAAATTTGAAATACCTTTTTATGAATATAATTTCAAGAGGGATATTAATAATTCTGGGGAAGTAAAGAGCATTTCTAGCCTATGTTGTCGAATATACATACAAATAGTTGTATTTATTTCTTTTTTAGTTACAAATATTATATAAAAGTTCAAAGCAAATGCCAATTTTGAAAAGAAGTTTAATTCTTACTTATAAATCGTTACTTTTCTTAAAAAAAACACACAACTTCTTTTGAATAAAGCTAATAATGGTGGCTTTTTTATGATATATTTCTCAGCCAGACATTTCATAAAAATAATATTTATAAAAAAAAAATCAAACCCTTAAAGCTTGGTTCCTCCAAGCCATACCCAAAGTACAGGGTACTTTGCCATCATCCCAAAAGCAGATAAAAAATGAAGAACGGTTGCCAACCACAAATTGAATGACCGCCAATACTCTTGGTATTTGTTTTCTTCTTATTTTCCGTTGACAATCCGAGTAATAGCCACAATAATATTGTGGCTTTAACAAGGACCGTTACATAAAAAAGAAGGCGAGAATTTACACGGCGGGCCATGATATTCGTTTTCTTATTTATTTTATTTTTTACTTTTAGCATGACACTTGCAAAAAATTAGACACACAAAAAGCTACGACCTTAAATTGTTTATTATTTTTGTTTTTTCTTTTTGCTTTGACTCGTCGGACTTTGGGCCTTACAAAAGCTATGGCTATATGCTCGTGTTTCTGAATTACTTATTTATTGTGTGCAAGACAGAGCTAATTAAGCTGTTCGATTATATATATATATGTGTATATCGGCTGTCTCGTTTGTGCGATTGTTTGTTTTGGCCAGGCTAAGACTCCTCCATTGCATTGTTAGCTGGTTACTTGGCTACTTTGTTACATTATTACCCTGATATTACATTTAATACACTAAACTATGCGATCAAAATTCCTTTCTCTTTGTTGCGCACTCATTCGGCTGCCTTTTCCCCATTTCAAATGCATTTTCTGAATGATTTTGGATTGATTAGGGGTTTGCTGGTTAAATTTATTTTATATTTTATGCATATCAACAGCAGCACCACCTAAGATTTTCATAGGAAAATCGTATTTTATGAGTTAAATATTTCCCTTGTATATGGGAGATTTATTTTCATAATTCTTTGGCTTTTTTCAACTCACAAATTCAGTCTCTTTAGCTGTGTTTATGCTAAAGTTTCCTCTTATAGTGTCATAGCTGTCGAACTATATACCTTCCGCCCAAAAAAAAAAAAAAATATATGAAGAGTGCTGCCCTTGTTTACACTGTAAAAATTAAACGGAAATAAAATCCAATACATGAAAGAACGAAATATATAGAGCTTAGCTGTGTTTTTTTTTCTGAAGAAAATATATAGATTTATAGACAGTTTTATGACCTGCAACTGCGAATGTTCATTTACTTTAAAGGATTTCATTTAATTTTTTAAAACAACTGCATAGCAGCCTCCCCCCATCAGAGGCTTTTCCATATCAAAATTCTGCCTCTCAAGCGTTGTCTTGGGCCTGCCTTGCCACCCACCGAACACACCACCCACTAGACGGCCCCAATCTGCGGGCGGGCCAAGGCGAGCGGTGAGCGGGACTGGGACACAGTGGCGTCTGAGGCATTAGGCACACAGCCGGAGCAGCCGGTTTCACTGGCTCTGCTCCGTGCTCGCTCTCGCTCTCGTCTCTCTCTCTTTCGGCACCTGTCGCCGTGTCTCTATCTTGGCCAACTTCTTCGGCTCGCTGCCGACGCTGTCGCTGACGCCGCTTTCTGGCCAGGCTGAAGCCATCGCTGTGGGCACGTCTTGAGCCCGCCGACTTGGAGCGCTGCGTTCAATGCGCTGCCAGCCGTCGATAAGAACGCACGCGAGTCACTAGCTCACCGGCTGCCAGGTTGAAGCAGAAGCTATAGCCAAAGCTAAAGCTCAAACTGAACCTGACAACTGAAGGCAAAAACTGAACTAACAAATCGAAATCGGAAAAATTGGAAAACGCGCGCGCGTGTGTTTTTCTGCAAAGAAATATTATAAATAAAATACATTTTTTTGATTAATTTTTTGTCGAGAGCTCTGTGAGTGAGTGTGTGTTGTGCGTGATGTGTGCGAATCTGCCAAAGCTATAGTTCTACGATTCGGGTCCAGTCTAGTACACAGCGGATCGCCATGTCGGCCAAGAACCAAATGAGTGTCTTCATGGAGAAGATCAACACGGTGAGTGCTTGCCGATTGAAGATTGCAGATATGTCAGGGATTATATATCTATATATATACCACAAAGATATAGCATTGAGTTCTGTCTCTCTGTGGGTCTCTGGGTCGCGATCCACTTGAACCTCGAACGAGTGCATCTTTCACACGAATTAGCCACGGTGAATGCGGCAAAACAAAGTTGGGATTCAGCTGCACAGAGCGAAATAAAGGGGATAAAAGTGGGGAATGAATAGAGAATTATATCAGACTGAATATTGATATCTTTTTATAAGGAATTAAAAGTTATTAAATCAGGGAATATATTGATACTTTACAATAGGATTAGCTATTCAACCATTTTTAATTTAGAATTCTTTTGCTTTTGGGGTAATGGTTGGTCTTTACATTTACTTAAAAGGAAGAATTTTAAATTTTAAACCAAATTAAGAACATAAATCGTTATGGCAAACTTATCTTTACTTTGGCTAATATTTCCTGAAATTAAAAAAAACGTGTGGGTATTAAGGGTATCATTTTATGGATTATTATTATATATAATATATATAATTAATGGTAATATTATTAATATTTAATCATTGATTTTACATAAGATATTATTTAAGGATTTTTTATGAGCTGATTTATAAAGAAGAAGCTCTTAAAAAATGTTTTACGAGATCCTTACCTGGGGATTGACTTAATAAATAGTACATTTAATGAATTTAATTTCTTTTGTCAGTTTAAAAATATTAAATGTTTTGTTTAAAGCCCTCATTATCTCGACATGCCTTGAAATATTATGAAAAGTCAAGGACCTTGTCACTTTGACTCATCCTTTCACTAACATAACACAGTTCAAGCTCAAAGCGTCTTTATGGGAATCCCCTTTGGTGCATTTCTAGGGTTTTCCAACCAGAAAATAAACGCTACACCTTCAAGAGACGGAGAAGGACAGAAAGTGTGAGAGGCCGTCTCACCTGACTCTCACCTGACCAACAATTTGGCGTCATTTGCATTCAAAAGTGTCGCCTGGCCGCTCATAAATAAATGAAATTGAAATTTTTGCGCCTCAGTTTTCCCAATTCCCCCTCGAAGTCCGTCGTCCGCTGTCCGCTGTCCGTTGTCCGCTCACCGATCTCCGATCTGGACGCATTTTGATTGCGGTGAAACGAAAGTGAAATGCGCCCCAAACGAAATTAAGTGCCTCTGCCGCTGCCTCTGCCCCTGCCAATGCCTCTTCCTCTCCCTCTCCCTCCGCTTCAATCACCCCGCCCCCTTGATTGAGTGCGCCTCAATGAGCTTCAATTCAATTGAATGAGCTGACGAAATGGCGCGCACCGCATAGCAAACATAAAACATAAAACAAAAATCAAACAGAAAACAAAAAACTGAAAACAAACAAGTGGCCAAGTGCCCTGGGTCTGGAGAAAAGGGGGGGGGGGTTTTCCTTTTTATTTTAGAAGGGGCTACAGCCAGTGGCGGCCTATTCGAAAAGGGGGTTTCTGGGGAATAAACAAATATATTTCACAAATGCATATCATTTATTTGGCATTTAACTCTTTTATATATCGAAAATAATTAATTTTTTTAAACTCATATTTCCTCTTTAGTTGTTTTATATATCAAACGAAGGTCAATTGATTTACTGGGTCTGTAAAGCTAACATTATTCATTGAAATTAATTTACTTAAGATTAATAATCAGAGGATTTCGAGGATCGATCCTCTGGAGAGACAATCTTAAGACTTAACCCACTCGTACAATGTATCAAGTAATTATTGCTAGATGTCAGCATTCAACTTGAAGTTATTCTAGTGACAAAATCCCCCTTTCAAAATAAAGCCCCTCTTAAGTCCACGCCACTGATCGTAAAGGTGCATTGCAGTTAAGCGTCGAGTATTTGTGCAACAGTAATTAATTAGTAATAATTTTCGGTTGCCTTTTTGTGCGAGTGTAGAAATGCTGATGAGGAGGCCCAGGCCTGGCCACGTTTGGCGAGGATTGAGCAATCCAAGACCACCTCCTTCCACCAGCCACCAGAGAAAGAGGTTCCGTTAACGAGCGTTGATGGTGCGAGGAGAAGGAGGAGCTTGGATTTGACTCACTTAGAGATCCTATTTATTATTTATTTTGTTTTTATATCTCAGAGATCCTATTTATTAATTATTTTATTTTTATATCTCAGAGATCCTATTTATTAATTATTTTATTTTTATATCTCAGAGATCATATTTATTTATCCCAATAAATGCTTCAATATTTTGATTGATGTATGTTAATTCCATTTCAAGCAATTAATCATTACTCTGCTTCTGTCAATAATTTCCTTAAAAAATCATAAAAAATACAATAACTCCATTATAGAATTTATTACGAGTCTGGGAGACTATTATGAGCCCAAGGCTGAATATCAAATGGCATTTATCGCATATTTTACACCGTTCCGAATGACACAACACCTTTTTGCTTGATCTGAAATGTCATAATATCACCTGTCCGTCCTACGCTCTACCTGTGCTCCCCTTTCCCTTTATTTGTTTATTTTATTTTTTTTTTTTTTCTGTAAGAACTTTAAGCATTTATTTCCTGGCGACTTTCGCTCACTTGACATTCTGCGGGCTTGGCCTGAGAGCTAAAGCCTGACACATGTCGACATGGAACTGCACTTTGGTGTCGCAAATCGCACCAGGGAGTAGGCTGGATGGCTGGACGGGATGCGGTTAGGCAATAAGTAACGGCGGGTTCCGTTGTGACGTCAACTACCGCAATCTGCGCTAGAATTCCAGCGGAGCTTTCTCCGGGTTGCATAATCCGCATCTGCATCTCCATCTCCATCTGCATCTCCATCCTCAGCCCCATCGCTCGAGTATCTGCCCCACCAAAAACTAAACTAAAAAAAAGTATTAAAATTTAAACCCGATCTCGTTGAGCCACTGGAACTGGTTCGTCTTGTCTGCTCTGTCGGCGACGGCGGCGGTTCCAATCCAATCTCGTCTGGCAGTGGCCACTGGTCGCAAAATATATATTTATGACGTAAGCCGCTGGCGGATTCTAAGCCCCGCCGCCCGCCCGCCAGACTGACATTGGCCTAGCCCACCGCGGATCGGTGAGCTCCGGGGAGTCAGAGTCGCCGGCAGACGGACTGGATTCTCACGAGCGGAGTGCCCGAATGTACGGAATGTGGGCCAAGTTAGTGGATGGTTGGATATCTAAATTATCGCACCTGCTCACCTCCAATTACCTCCTCTTTATCGCAATAGTCAGGCTAGTTTCTCACCATCTTGGAGGTTTACTGTTTTTAATTGAGTTTTCAACTTGAAATGATTTGGCATATAATGGGTATTACGGGGACTTAAATGGGATTAGCTTTAGTTTTCCTTAGGAAATTGTAATTATAAAGTTATGTTTTATTATTGGTATTTACAAAGCAAATAAGGCTGAATTCTTAGTGAACGCTTTAGTGAATCCTTTAGCTATAGTTTTTCCTTAAAATTAAATTTTAAAGAAAATTAATGGGGGTGTTGTGCTATTTTCAGATGAAATTAGAATTAAATTAGGAAAATATTGCTTTCTTGAATCCTTAAAAAATTGTTTTCCATTTGTAATCAATTTTTAAAGAATATTTAGAGTCTGCTCCCTGAGTTAATATATTTTCAGCAGAAATTTGAATCAAATAAATCCTTTTATTTTCCTTAATAATTTATTTTTAACGAAATATTTAGTATTTGTTGTTGTTGTGAGAACAATTTAAGGTTTCCAGAGAAGAAATCATAAAATGTCTTCTTTAGCTATAGTTTTCCATCGAAAGCATAAGCATATTTTAAGATTTTAAAAGTGGCTTTTGAGAAATTAACAATTGCTGTTGTGCCCACAATGTTTGCTGTTATTTGAGCTTCAAATGAAGTGGTTTTTCTATTAGAAATTGCACTCATTTTGATGACCACGATCTTTATTTTTCTAATGCGCCATTTTGCACCTAGCATCTGGCCAATAATCCACCGTAATCCACACTCTCGTGGTAATCCTAGACAGACCGCCAAGGTCCCCCAGTGGTGACCACATCAAAGAGAGCACAGCTAGTGGCTGCTGCTTCCCGTTAACGGATTACAAAGTGATATCACGTCACGGGAAGCTCTCTGACCCATTTACATTAGTCAAGAAATATATTGTTTATGGACGTATGTATATACATTTTGGAGCTCCAAATACGGAAGCCATGTAATGCTAATGAATCCAGTTGGAAGCCAGCGAAACCGGGCTCCCAAGCACATGACCAAAACGAGACTGGGAACTGGGAACTGGGACTGGGAAAGAGCTGGGTTTTGCGAGTGTGTGTGTGTGTCGGGGGAGCGTGTAATAATTTCCTGTCTTTGCCTGATTTGCATGTCAGCAATCCAAGTCTCTCGCTTGACTTACTTAATCAAAACTAATGCCAAAAGATACAAAAGTATCTGCATGCAATGCGATCCATTTGCGGCCCACCTACGCTCCCTCAAACTTTCCAGAGTCCAAGAGTTGAGAGTCGTCTGAGAGTTGGGATTGGAATGAAATTGAAATTTATGCGGACACGAATTAGCCACCGCCACCGCCGCCGACGACGACCCAAGTCTAATCAACTGGAGATACATAATTCGTTTGTTTTCGCCTTTTGGCAAGTGAAAGTGGCCCGGCTAAAGCTGGCTGGCTAACTGCTCCTCTGATAAGGCATCTCTGAGTGCTGGGGCCGTATATTATCTACCTGCTACCTGCACTGAGAGAGATAAGAGTCTGGAATTAGTTAGTTGTGATAATAAGAAAGGGTGGCCCTTGGAAGTATCTAACTGAATATTTTTGTAATTCATTTATTATTAATATCTATTTTTTTTGTATATTTATAAATTCCCCTTACTTTTCGGGGAAGTATCTCACATATTCTCAGCCTGTATTTGTTTGTTTTTGGTTGTGATTAGGCCTCTTCCAGCGAGTTATAATGAGGGTACTGTGTCTCCGGGCCAGCAAATCATTGTCAGTGTCAAAACGAACGTGTAAACACATTCGCAAAACAAGGCAAATAAAACGAACAAGTATATATGTACATATATAGTTTGACTGAAGATAAGAGAGGCTGGACTATAGCCGACTAAGGCGTAGTTCGTTTCCAGTAGAGGAACGATTTTTGGGATGGCAAGATGAAGGCCAGGACAGAGTTGGCACAGGCAGAAGATCAAGATCAAGATCAAGTCCATAAGCAAGACCAAGTCCAAGTCCCAGTCCCAATTCAAGTCCAAGTGCAGGTGCATGAAATACAGAAGCCGCCGCGCAGAAACAAGGTAAGAGGAAAAGGCGCTGAAGCGAGGGATTCTCCACTCTAGAGATGGATGGCTGACCCGCTGACCCCCATGGTCCCAGCCTGACCCAGTCGCCGGCAACTTTCCACAGGAGCCTGCAGTTTGCTAGCTAGTTTTCTTTGTTGCCTGGATTTCACTTGGCCAAAACAAAAAATAATAATAATAATAATAAGAAGAAAAGTTAAAACGAGAAATTGCCAACTTAATTTACGGCATTCAATGGTCCCTGCTCACGATCGACGGCGATCTTCTGCTTTGTTTTTCCACCTTTTCTTCTCGATAAACATTTCCATTTTCATTTTCACTTTCGTTTTCGTTTTCAATTTGTGTGTTTTGGGGTTTCGCTCAACTTGGAACAGCTCCCGACTCCCCAATAAACACAATAATCATGGTAAGCGGCCAGTCAGTCGGCCATCCATCCAAGCCGAAAACAGGTTGCCGAAGGTGGCCGGATGCCCAGCGGAGTGTCTGTGTCAGTGTGAGAGAGAGAGACTTGGAATTTTCGGATGCCAAACGAAAGTGAAAACATTCGCCAAGAAGCCGGGCAGAGGAGACTCAAGCTGGCGTTGCAGCTAAGCCCCCCTTGCCTTGGATATAAAAATTGAATTTAAATAAATTTCGTATGTTAATTGCAGAGCCAAGAGATCCCCCATTCCCATTCTCATTCCCATCGAAACTGAAACTGAAACTGTAAATTTCAAGTTTTCCTTCTGTTTTTCAGCTCTTTTTTCATTTTCTTGTATTTTTTGATTTTGTATTTTATTTTATATATATTTTTTGCGAATGCCACCGCGGCTTACTTGAATTAATGAGGGTCAAGATACTTGGTCTTTGCTTTCGGTTTTTCGATTTTCGATTTTTCGGCTTTTTGGTTTTTTGGTTTTTTGGTTTTTTGGTTACCTGCGAGACTTGCAAGACTTTTGCTTTCTACGATCGATTTGAACGGGGAGAAATGATTGGCACGTGGCGAACAAGTGAAGCTAATGAAATGCATTCAGAGAAGGCCTTCCATTCAGCCAGCTATCCATCCATGGAGGTCAGGCGGCAGGCTGATTGCAGTTTCAATTGTTAGTTTGATATGGAAAGATACTGGATGATGGATGCTGGATCCATAGTAACTGTGGGATGATAAATGCTGGGCTACGGTTGCTGAAAGATCAAAGTCAATAAATATGAAGCTGACCTACTTTTTAGCTGGAAGCTAAGGCATATTTTTGCGAGCCAGAAAAGGCAACAAAAAATATAATATTAATCTTGGCTTAATTACAAGAATAACAAATATCACAAATAATTCGATTAAGACAGCTCAATAACTTTTATTTTTTGTTTTCATAAATATTTAATTCTTGGCACAATTTATATTTCAAAGATGAAGCAACTTTAGATAACAAATTACTCTCCCATAATTATGAGTCTAAGTCTTAAGTCTTCCCTTTTCCTAAGCTAAAAATAAACCCAATTTCGACTTGGACTCTTACCACTTACCACAGTTAAGCCATCCAGGCATTCTGGCCAAAGATAGATGGAAGGTAATTGAGAGATCGATTACCAACTGGCAGCGGGAATGATCTCACCCCACTGGCCTTTGGCTCATTTGTTCAATATCTGTATCTATGTATCTGTATCTCTACATCTATCTGTATCTGTATCTGTATCTGTATCTGTATCTCCCCCCATGCAGACATCAATTATTTTTGGCTCTTTCGTTTAGGCAAATTAAATTGCCAACGCCAAAGGTGAATGAATATCAAAAGAAACTTGTTTCTGGCCTTTTTCTCTCTCTCTCCATCTTGCAGAGCGGCGGGCTTTTCTTGGTGGACTTTTCCTTCTGTTGCCGGCTTTTTGGCTTTGGTTTCCATTTTCGTTTTCGTTTTCGTTTGGCTTTGGTGTTTTTGTTTTGTATTTTTGTATCTCTCCGTTGGCTTTGCATTGTTTTGAATTAATAATTTATATCGACTTTTTATAAGCGCCCGCGGCGCACATCAATTGATTTGCCGGATTAGCATACCAAAAGCCGCAGCAGCAAGCATACTTCATATATGTATATATAGTATATATATATATATATATAACCGACTCTTTATCGATATGATCCGCCTGGATATCTTATTTCGTTTCTTCGATTACTTTTTGGATTGAAAAATTATTTGCAATTTATGAAACGCGTTCGCTGAGCACACACAACAAGCAGCAGAGTAACGACGACGACGACGACGAAAGTAAAAGTTCAATTAAATAAAGATAAATTGCACAACAATTGTTGTCGTTGTTGTTACTGAAGTTGCTGCTTGTTGGAGTAGTTGTTGATGTTGATGTATTTTAAAGCTGGTATAATTTTTCGAGGCCTTTTAAATGGGAATATAAATGATCATAAAAATGCACCTATACCTTTTTCTGATGGTTTAGAGGCAGTGCTATTTAAGGTTCTAGCAAATCCAGCTCAGAACCTGTTGCAGCCACAACTATGCTAGTTACCAAGCCTAAAATCAAGTGGCAGGAATGCGGAATAAATGTCATGATATGAAAATAGAAAAAAATTAAATTAAAGTCAGAGCCGAAGTCGAAGTGGGAGAAACCCAGGCAATGCACTCGTATATCTTGCGAATACCGCCAAACAGCTCATTTAGATCTCGCTGGATTCGCACTCGGACTCGGGCCTTCGTATCCGCAAACTGGTTTCCCCAGCCCCAAGTGGATCACCCAGTGGAGCTACTTGGGGGTGTACAGTGTGCAGCATGACTTGGAACAAAAGCAAGTTGCTAGTTGCAAATAAATCAGAATAAAACTAAGCCAAGAATCCAAACTCCAAACGCTCCAAGTTGCTGTCATTAGTGCCTGCGCCTGACCAGATAATTAATTGCTGCACTTCGAGGTCCCTGCTCGCCTTCAGAGTAAAAGTCTCTGGGCCTTAGTTCTTCCGTCTGTTTGCCAGAAGGCCGAGCCGAGTCCATCTGCAATTAGTTGAAGCAAACCACTTCCCACTTCCCACATGCCAAGCCAGTTAGTTGGCCAATTAGGCCCATATTATTGGTCTATAATTAGCCAGTAAATATGGCAAATGTGTGGCCCCAATGACTCCCCGGGGCGCCAAGTTGCCAGAAGGCAAAGAGGACCCCTCCCCGAGATCACCATTATTCCAGCGCACATTTTGTGGCCTCCTAAACTTTAAATGTCAGTCGTCGTTGTTGGATTGCCAGTCCCAGATTTAGTTTCAGTTTCGGTTTTGGAGAGGCAAAGCTTAGCCTAGAGGCTGGAGAGTTTCGAAATATTCAAAATGCAATTATGGGTAAAGAGAATTTTAGACTTCATCTTCAATTCCCGTGACAATAATGCATAATCTCAAGACTGCAATTAACTCTCTGCTCAGATTGATGGATGAGGGGCTTCATAGCCTTACTTCCTCATCCCGTCTGCATTTTGCAATTATCTTCGCACATTCTTAACTGCCAATTGCACTTGACTTTCCATTTTGGCAGCTGTCCAGCTGTCCATCCGCCATCCTTTGTCTCTCATCGGCGGACACCTTGCCGCGACCCTCATCATTTCACTTAACTTTGGGTTTCAGCTTCAGCTTCGGTTTCGGTTTTGGTTTCGGTTTCGGCGGTGGTGCGATCGTTGTAATCACAATTAAAAAGCACTTTGCCAATCCGCTAACAACTTGTTGGCCGCTGATGATTATCGCATAAAATAAAAATAAGAAAATGAAGAGGAAAAAACCGACACACAGAGAGAGATGCGATGAACGATGAACGATGAGCGATGACCGTTGACACGTTTGGCATGTCCGCCAAGGAGGCCACAAGGGTTGGGCAAAGGTATGGACAATGGGCCGGCATAAGATCGATCCTCGTCTTTTCCGCCACGCCGACAATTGACCGGCAGAAAATCAGAGAGCGAAAAAAAAGATAAAAACAGTTTGCTAGGCCAAAGAAACACAACCTCGGACAACGACGACAACTTCATTGGTGCATTTAGTGAAAGTTGATGCCCGCAGCAGGAGATGATCGCTGATCGCTGAGGTAGAAAAAAAAAAAAAAAAAAAAACACTTCCACTTTTTGCATACGTCTTGTTTTTCCTCCTTTTTATTTATTTATCTACCCCCCTACTTCGCCCCCTTTTGGGTTTCCCCCATGTCCGGGCTAAGCTGGCATTTAGTGGATTTTTGTGCTGATATTTTCCTCGACTCATTTAAATGGAAACTGCCGCTGCTGGCGGAGGTGCTTGTGCTGCACCCACCTCGAGGTACTCGAACTTTTCGGCCATAAATTCTCGGCCTCCAGGGGGAGGCTGAGAGACTGGCAGGCAGGTTGACGCCTATTCGGGCAGAAATATCAAAAGTTTATAGATAAAGCCCAAAATACCAACTAGCGGCGAAGTTGGCCGAAATGTAAATGAGTCTCAGATTGCGGCGCCGCCGCTCACTTGTAGGCCCTCATATCTCGAACTAAGCCGTTCCAAGGGGGTTCAATTCGGGCCAAATTAGTTGAGATTTGAGCCAGAACGCTGGCGGTATGAAATGGAATGGAATATTTCAACATGTCTCTGATAGTTCTCATATATCGAAATTTATTGACTGCCCGATAAAATCTGGTATCAGCAAGTACCTACGGTTGCTGGGTAGTTTTCTGATTTGTATGATTTCTTATAATTATTTATTTAAAGCTTAGAAGCTTTTTACTCAACTTTTCTGTTTTGATTTTACTCAATTCTGTTCATTTTACTTGGATTGTTTCGTTTCTCCTGCTGCTGGCAGGACAAACTTGTTGCATTTATTAAGATGGCATTATTTTTTATTGTTATTATTTTGACTGTTAACAGCAGGTGTTGGCGCTTTCAGTTTCAGTTTTGGTTTCGGTGGAAGGGCTCCCTGTGCTGTGCCTGTGCTCGGGGCTGTTGGTGCCTTGTGATTGGGGCTTGTGCAATATGATTTTATAATTTTAGCACCCGCATGCCTGATTACTCGATTACACCTACTTGTTTTCGTTTTATTCCGTTCGCCAGTTGAGTTCAGTTTGGTTTGGCATTGTTTTTGTTGCATGTAAACAACACCTTACATCTTACAAACTTACAACACCTTCACCACGGTCCAGCTGCTGCTGCTGGTGTTTTGTTTTATTTTTTATTTTTGTATATTTTTGCAGTGCCTTTATTTTTTGTCTGGCTTTCGTTTTGTCTCCGCCACCAATCGGCCACAAAAAGGAAAAAAAAAATATAAATATAAAAAGCGAAAACCTAATAAGTAATAACCCCCGAATGTATCTGTATCTGAGGTGTAGCTGTAGCTCTGTCTGCCTCTGTGGCTGCTCACCCATGAATATATATCCCACGGATCCATCCACACACTCACACATGGCTTGCCAGAGTTTTCTCGGGGTGCCAGTTCCGCATTTTCCGGTCTCTGATTGCGAGGGATATGGGATTATGGCTGGGCTAATGGTTGCCTTTAAAAATTGAAAATTATATATAACCAAAATAATAGGAAAAGTATGTTTAGGTTTCTCTATAGTTAACTCCTTGTAATTCAGTTGTATTAAATAATTAGAGTGGTTTTATTAGGGCAAAAGGTATATTAAAAAGAAATAAAATAAATAAAAAATTAATTATTGCTTTAATTTATGTAATATGTAAATAACAAAAATTATTACAAAAAAAAAACAAGAAAATGTTGCTATTAAAACTGAGGTCTTAACCTAAGCAATTAAAGCCTGTAATTAGTATTTTTACTACCAATATTCATTCTCAAGCCATAAAGTAACATATTTTCATTACTTCTTTTATTTGCTTACAACTCTTTGAGCCATAAAAAAAAACAACCCTGAAAAGCTCAAATCGAATGTCTAAGTTCTCCTTGAAGCAATCTAGTTTTCTCTTCCATAACAAGTCAGATATATCTTTTATCTAAAGCTAATTGCTAATCTTATCCTGTCAACACTATATCTTATCTGTGGCTGCTAATCCCCCCAGAAACTTAATAAAAAAAATAATAATAATTATAAAAAGCAAGCAGCTAAGAAGCTGAGAGCGAAAAAAAATAACCTGACATTTGAAAAGTGCCGCCGCACTGACAAATACGCTAAAAATGCTGGCAATTAACTGACAACTGCAAATGAAATGCCACAAATCTCGGGCACCCAGGTATATAGCATATGGTATGCCCCAATCCCTGCTCCTCCTCCTCCTCCTCCTCCTCCTCCTCGCTTATCGTTAGTTGGTCATAATGACTATTTTTGGACCGTGCGACGAGAAACGGAGAATGCAATTGCAAATTTAAGGAAAGCCGGCCAACGCTGCGTATGATTGATGCCTGCGCTAGTGCTCAGCTGCTCAGCTGCTCCGCCTTTTGGAAATCTTGAAACGCACCAATAATTAACAGCAACTCCATCACCATCACCATCACCATCAGCATCTGCATCATCCGCCAGCCACCTGAAAAGTGGGTAAAGATGAGCTTAACTTCAAGTTGAGGAGAGCAGCACATGGACGATGGCTGATGGCTGATGGTTGTGCCAAAAAAGGAAAAGTTTCTGGCTGCAGCGGCTGCTTTCGACATGTTTTCTTCATTTTCCTGGCATGCGGAAAAACTAGTTTTTCCTTGTCGTTTTCATTTTCATCTTGGATGCCACAGCAGCCGGCAAAGCAGCTGGCATTTGATGGATTTTTGGTCGTGTTCGTGGCAAAGGGCAGGCAGCAGCTGGCGAGGATCGGTAACACTTCCTGCTGTTGCTGTTGCTGTTGCTGTGTCTGTCTGTTTTCGTGGTCGTCACCCACTTGCCACACTTGCCACACTTCCATTTCCATTACCATTTCCATTCCATTTCACTTTTTAGCCCGATTATGAAGTTATTACGCGACTCGGGCCCGGAGTGGAGCAACGCTCTGGTGTGTGCAGAGAGTGGTGGGTGTACTCGGAAGTACATTGGCTGCCAAAGAGGGCGTGGCAGCGGCAAGTGTGAAAAATGGAGGATCGGATTGGGGATTAGAGTGTGGAGGAAGCCAGAGCCGTTGCCTAAATCCAGGAAGCCAAACACAAAGACCACAGTTTGGGGGACAAAGTAAAGTTTAAAGGGATGTTAATCGAAAGCGAAAAGAAAAGAAAGCAGTAAACATATATCAAAATTATATAAAATATATTTCTATATTATGGCAATATCTCAGCATTTTTTTTAGGACTCTTGTAGGTGGAGATAGTTGTTATTTATCAAACAGAATGTAGAGTTAAAGCTACCTTATAGTATATATCTATATATATGGTATATATGGGTACAAATACCTACTTCACAGTCTAGTTTATAAATTAAAATCATTGTTATTCACATCAAAAGTTAAATTTCACGTTTCTATGATCTTATCCCATAATCCACTCTAGTTTCCATATGTCAAAACTCTTGTAATTCGATCCGCTTTGGTATTTTATGTCGGTCTATTGACCCTTATCGTAGGCACAGCCTGTCCAAATATTTCTTTTTGTTTTTTTTGGCTCTAATTGCGGCTATTTACGGTGCCATACAGGTCGCGTCTGCGTCTAATTAGACCCACGCGCAGGCCAAAAGTGAGCCCAAAGCGCGGATTTAATTAGTGGAGAGCGCGCGCTGGAGCCCACACGGAGCAGGCTGGCTGCTAGCCGAGATTCGGAGTCTGAGACCGAAGACTGAATCTGTCTGAGGAGCCAAGACCGCAGCTGAAGCTGATGGTTGAAGCATTGACCTGATTTGTGACGGCGAAGACAGCCGAGATCCGAGGCAGAGACACAGACAGAGTCGAGACGACAGACAAGTGACACAGTCCGGACAGAGGCAGGCAGGCTGTCAGAGCCACAGCCACAGCCACAGCGACAGCTGGCTTCGATTGGCAACTAGGGCGAGATTCAAGCTCCAAGATCGTAGCTCCCAACGGGTTAGTGGGTGAAGCCAACTGAGAACTTGCCGGCAGAATTCGGGCGGGGAATGTGGAGCAACTAAGCCGCCTAATGAGCGACCCACTGAATTAGTTATGCCAAAATTGTATACGAATTAAGCAAAGACTAGCCCCGTTTCTCATTAAGAGTTCAGCTCGGGCCTAACACCCGACGTTAATTATAATCCTTTGGCGCCTGGCGAGGCGAGAACCTGTTACGCCGATTGATTGATTGATGGCCTGCTGATTGAGTACTCACAGCGGATTACCCAATACCAAAAGCCATTGAGCAAGTCCCACACACCGACTCTGACTCTGACTTCGACTTTGGCTTGGGATTCCACTCACTCGGAACGTAATGAAAGCAAATTAATAAGCCATCAACCGGCATTATGTGTGTACATGTATGTGCCTCCTCCTGCTCCTCCATCTCCTCCTCGACTTATGTCTGAAGTGGAGGTCTGGGCAGGAGGAGGACTGATCGTATGTGCAATGCAATTGCAAATTCCCCCAACAACTCCACAGCTATTTGCATAACAAAGACTGAGAGTGAGGAGGAGGAGTAACCAGGTAACCCGGGCGGTCGCTGGCTCCTCTCCCACATGAATTTGGATTCGGATTTGGTTCTGCGCCAGTTGCAACACGGATCGCTGGCAGACTTATGACAGATTCAACAGTTGTAATGCTGTTTGTTTCTCGGTTTGTTTGGATTACCCACAATCTGGGCCCACGCAGAGCGAAAACCCACGAAAATCCGAGCCTACCAAGTGGAAGTGCACGTATACATATATCACATGTCTCGACTGCTCTAGAGAATATGTACATATGCAGATTTGGCCAGACAAATTTGGAGTAGGCTCTGACACGACACGAAGCGCCCCCGGAGGTGACCTCCATATCCTCCCGAGTGGGGGAAAGTTGCCGTCAATCGCGTGAGGGGATTAGAGTGAGTCTCGAAGACTTCTTATGTTATTAAGTCTGAATTTCTATATTAGTTTAAATAAATAGAAATAAATAGAGTAGAATTTAAAGTTTAAATTAATAAATTTAAAGAGCAGAGCTTAAAAATACTCCTAAACTGTGGGGAATCCTTATACAGATGGTAAATTATATTTAAAATTAAATCTATTTCAATTTATAAACTCTTTAATTAAAGATCTTTTAAATTCCTAATTTGTAAGCATTGCTGTGCGGCTGATTTCTTGATTTATTTCTTAATATTAATGTTGACATCGGTTCGCTTAAGAGTCTAAATTACACAAGATTTTAGTCTAGACTCGTTCATGTTAGCGATGGCAGAGAACATAAAGAAAACTATATAGCTGCATCGAAATTTAAACAAATATTTAATTTGAATTTCGGTTTCCAGAGACTAGCTTTTAATGGTAATATTTTTCGATATTTTAAATTTCGAGAGAAATATAACAAATGTACGATTTTTTCCGATATTTTATACCGAATATATAAAAATGTTTGCCCTCGATATATGCACATTCCCAGACCACATACTGGCGAGTATTCCATTGACCAGATTTCCGATTGCAACGGCGATTGCATTGGTCTTCTTGGCCAGCTCGGTCTTGCCATGGCTCGGTTTGGTGTTGGCTTGGTTTTGGCATGGTTTCTTGGCCGCCTGCCTGACTTGGCTGCTTTATGTGCGACCACCTTGGGGCATGAGGCACAAGCCACGAGACATACTCGCACATAATGGGGCTGGGGAACATGAAACATGTGGCTGTTGGGCCCGTTGACGGGCATTTGTCTGGCCAGACACCTCGCCTGTCAGCGGGAATTAGTGGTAGCTACCATCAAGATATACGCCGTAAACTAACCTTCCCTTTGACTCCCTTTGCAGACCCTGCAGGCGTGTCCCATCAGCGTCTGCATCAACGAGCCGGATACGCACAGTGCCAGCACAGAGATCCTGCAGACATCGCCGGAAGGAACGCTAGAGAAACCAGTGGCCGGTTCCAACCCAGTCACATCATCATCCAAATCCTCCACAGCGGTAAGCAGGCACTTGATTTTACCAATATCAATTTTGATATATTAATTCTCCCTTTTCAGCTAAGCGGCAACTGCATAGCCATCAATGGAGGCGTAGGCTCGGCAGGAGAACCAGCCACGACCAGCACTGCGTCCGGAGTGACTAAGATAACAATAACCAGCGAGAATAACAGCAGCAGCGGCGGCAATAATAGCGCCAGCGGTGCCAGCCACATTCAGAGCGGCTACAAGAACAGCAGCCTGGTGTCCATCACCAGTTTGAACAGCTGCAGCGACCTTAGTCAGGGCAGCACCGCCACATTACCGCTAAGCAGCTCAAGCTCCACATCCACTAGCAGCACCTCAGTTGGTCCAGTCAGCACTCATCCATTGAGTCATCATTCCCAGCAGAACGCAACCAATTGCAACGGCAACGGCAACATCAACGTCAACGGGAACGGGAACGGCAATAGTGACAGCAACAACAACAATAACAGCGGCAGCGATACATCGTCCAACAATAATTTCCAGGAGCGTTTCGATTTTGAGCACTGGAAGGGACTGCTCAGCGACTACAACTGCTTCCACGGGCTTTATCGCTACTGGAATCAGTACAACGGGCGGAGCAACGCCAGCAGCGGCGGCAACAACAGCGGCAGCACCAGCGCAGGCAGCCTTCAAGGGAGCAGCAGCGGCAGCCGCCAACAGCAGTCACAGTCCGACCATGAGAGCAACGGCCTGGGCAGCGGATCTGGATCCTTCTATACCCACAACATATTAGGATATACCTTTAATTATCCCTTTGGCCTCAAGGAGGACGGTCTCGACGGCAACGGGAATTGTCATAGCAACACCAGCACCCTTGGCTTCAGGAAATCCATATCGGCCAACGGGAGCGAGACGCCGCTCCAGAAGCACTATCGTCAGCAGCAAAAGAAGAAGATGCCCGTGTTCAGGGGCAGGAGAGCCTGGTGTGGCTGCTTTAAGGTGAGTCCCCCAAACTGATTTTTCTCTGGGAAGGAATATCCAGCGAAAGCTCGCCTTGCTATTAATACAAGAGTGTGAATTGTGAATCGAAGAATTGCCAGATTTTTGAGTAATGGGAATTTTTGTTGAATAACAGCCAGATATCGAGACCTATATATATATATATACTAATACTACTACTAGGAGAGAGTGCTGTGAGTGTGGAATAAAGCCGAATCCGGGCAAAGTCACGTGCGGAACTTGGACACTTTGACTTGAAGCCAATCGAAATTGGAGCCGGCACTCGACTCGCTCGGTCTCCAGTCTCGACGTCTCTCCTTGTGCATTCTGTGTCAGCGAATTTGTCAAATTGTGCACGATGTTGCATAAGAGGCGATAATTCCAATTGCCCTGGGAACGGCGGCTGGTCGGAACGAAAGCCACCTCAGAGCTCAGAAAATTGCCAAAAAAAAAAAAAAAAAAAAAGTCTGCTGAGGAATTCGATTCCACTCCATGTCAGGCCAGGTTTATGTTCCAGCGGAGATTTAAAGCTGAATTTAGTTCTCTTTAATTCTCCCTTGAGATTAGCTCAAGAATTCCCTTTAAATGCTTATCTTTAAAGGCTTTAATATGTAGAAATGACGAAGAAATGTTTTACACAATTTAAGACTTTCCAGTTTTTATCAAACTTAATAATTGTTAGGCTGTTTGTTGCTTGCACACAAAATATATTTAAATTACTGATAACTGATTAGTCTTAAAAATATATATTTAACCTTTGAGTTGTTGAGTTGTTTTATTTTTGTATAAAAAGAAACCAAATTTGATCCTTTTATTCCATTTAAACGAGTCACAGAGCTAGATTATTAAGAGTTTGCTTTGGCAGAAACTTTTCCCAAGAACAGGGCTTCCATTAAATCAAGAACCCAGAACCTCGGACACTGAGTCAGCACCTCAGTCGGTGGCAATCACCAGTCACTGGCCAAGGGAAACAGCTGCAGCTGCTGGCACGAGCGCAGCGAGCAGAACCGCTTCCTAAGCTCGATGTTGTTGGGCCACTTCGTAGTCGTAGTAGCAGTGGCGGCAGTTCCACCTTCTAATTGGACACGCACTGTTTACGTTTCGATCAGAACCGCTGAGGCAATGCCAAAACCACAGAAATTCTGATTGATTCTTTGCTTCTCTCTATCCTGCAGGACGATGAGCCGCCCGAGATTTGTGTGGTGGAGGGGGCGTTCACCCTTCAGACCCTCACTCCCACACAGCCCATGCCGGCGGTGGATGAGCTGGACAGCAAGTTCGCGGAGCTGGTGGAAGAGCTCGATTTGACGGCGCCCAACAAGGAGGCCATGCTGAGTCTGCCGGCGCAAAAGAAATGGCAGATCTATTGTTCGCGCAAGCTGCCGCTGGACGCTGCGGATGGGCCCAATGCGGCGGCCATTACCCAACCGCCAACGGCGGAGCACTACATCGAACGACTGAAGGAGCTGGTGGTGCATATATCCCACTCGCCGGAGGACTCGCCCAGCCATGAGCTGGGCAACCGCCTTGATGGCCATGCCGCCTTCGTGGACGCCCTGAAGACCGCCCTGCGTACCTCGACGCACAGCTTTGTGCTGCGCTTTGTGGAGCTGGATGGGCTGCCGGCGCTGCTCGATCTGCTGCTGCAGCTGGACATCCGGGTGGCCAATAGTCCGCTGCACACCAGCCTCATTGGCTGCATCAAGGCGCTGATGAACAACTCGATGGGTCGCGCCCATGTCCTGGCCCATCCCACGGCCATCGATACGATTGCCCGTTCGCTGGCCGCGGACAACATAAAGACCAAGATTGCCGCCCTGGAGATACTGGGAGCCGTGTGTCTCGTTCCGGGCGGACACCGCAAGGTGCTGCAGGCCATGCTCCACTTCCAGGAATTCGCCACGGAGCGAACCCGTTTCCAGAGCATTGTCAACGACCTGGACCGCTCCACCTATGCGTATCGGGACAATGTGAACCTCAAGACGGCTCTCATGTCGTTCGTGAATGCGGTGCTTAACTACGGCCCCGGGCAGGAGAACCTCGAGTTTCGGCTGCACCTGCGCTACGAGTTCCTCATGCTCGGCATCCAGCCGGTGATCGACAAGCTGCGCACGCACGAGAACGAGACGCTGGACAGGCATTTGGTGAGTCGCCTTATGGGAAATCTAGCCGGTGGTTTGCATCTACTGACTCTGAGCCTTCTCTTTCTTCATCTGTTTTTGTAGGATTTCTTTGAGATGGTGCGGGCCGAGGACGAGAAAGAGTTCGCCCGCCGCTTTAATGAGGAGCATGTGGACACCAAGAGCGCCGGTACCATGTTCGAGCTGCTGCGCCGCAAGCTCAGCCACTCGCCCGCTTATCCCCACATGCTCTCCCTGCTGCAGCATATGCTCCTGCTGCCATGTGAGTACTCTTGAGTGTCCCTTTTCCTGCCTGAGCTTACTCTAATCCTTTCAATAATCAGATACTGGCCACTGCACGGAGCACTGGTTGCTGATCGATCGCGTGGTCCAGCAGGTCGTGCTTCAGGTGGAGCAGCGACCGAACAGCGACCTCATCTCCGATCCCGAGGATCCCGGTAAGCAGCTGAAACTGGCCGCCGACTCACCCGTTCACGATCCCGACGTGGCGCCCCTGCAAATCGATGTGGCCAAGCTGGTGCGTCTACTGGTCAAGGAGGAGCAGTTGACGCAGGCGCGCAAACGGGCCGACGAGCTGGAGCGCGAGAACTTCGATGTGCAGTCGCGGCTGGCAAAGAAGGAGCAGGAGCTCGACCTGCGCATGCAGGAAAAGGAGGACCTGGAGACGGGTCTGGCGCGCATGCGTGAACGTTTGGAGAAGGAGTCCGCCCAGCACTCACAGGCAGTGCAGCGTGCCCAGACCGCCGAAATGAAGGCGGAGGATCTGCAGCATCGCCTGCTCAGCGAGCAGCAGGAGCGGGCCCGGCTCGAGCGTCTGGTCACCGAGGGCAGCATACCCGATGATCAGAAGGTGGCCGGCCTAACTGGCTGCAATGGGGCCGTCTCGCCACCGCCTCCACCGCCCTCGGCCATGCTCAAGGCTATACCGCCGCCACCGCCACCGATGGCGCCGGCCATGATGCCACCACCGCCGCCGCCCTGTCCGGGCGCCCCGCCTCCGCCTCCAAGCATGGCACCAACAATGGGTGAGTTTCTGTTAAGCGTGTCCAAGGATAAGCCCTTATATTAATTATATTCATTTTGTCGGCAGCTGCAGCGCCACCCAAGGTGGAGCTGCCAAAGAAGAACGTGCCACAGCCCACGAATCCGCTAAAGAGCTTCAATTGGTCCAAGCTGCCAGATGCCAAGCTCCAGGGCACCGTCTGGAGCGAGCTGGACGAGAGCAAGCTGTACAACAACATGGAGCTGGAGTCGATAGACAAGCTCTTTTCAGCTTACCAGAAGAACGGGGTGTCGGTGAGTGCCTAGAAAAGCGATTCAACTGAAAGATCTTCCCATTTCTAATGTTCTCCGCTCCTTCCACAGGCCACCGATGGCTCCTATGAGGATCTGCGAGCCACTGGCGGCAAGCCGGCCAAGCAGAAGGTGCTCTCAGTGATCGATGGACGGCGGGCCCAGAACTGCACCATCCTGCTCAGCAAGCTGAAGATGAGCGACATGGAGATATCAAAGTAGGAGTGGCCCCAGTCACCTTATCGTACAAACCACTAATGAATTGCCACCCTCTTCTCCTGCAGAGCAATTCTCTCAATGGACAGCAACGAGCAGCTAGCCCTGGATATGGTCGAGCAGCTGCTGAAGTTCACGCCCTCGGCGGAGGAGCGGGCCTTGCTGGACGAGCATAGCGAGGACATTGAGTCACTGGCCCGCGCCGATCGCTTTCTTTACGAGATATCAAAGTGAGTTTAAGGGCCACCGGAGAGGTCTAGCAATCACTAAACGCCTTTATCCTTGCAGGATTCCCCACTACGAGCAGAGGCTGAAGAGTCTGCACTACAGAAAGCGATTCATGCTGACGGTCAACGACCTGATACCCCGCATCACCAGTGTGATGGAGGCGTCGCGCGAGGTGGCCCGTTCCCGACGCCTGCGCAAGCTCCTAGAGCTGGTCCTCGCATTGGGTAATCTATCTCTCTCCTTCTCTCTTCTATTTTTTCCATTCACTTAATTGATTCTCTAAAAATCCCCAGGCAACTACATGAACCGTGGGGCACGCGGCAACGCCTCCGGCTTCCGACTGGCCTCGCTCAATCGGCTGGGCGACACCAAGTCCAGTGCCGCCAAGGGCACCACCCTACTGCACTATCTCGTCCAGGTGATCGAGCGCAAGTTCAAGGATCTGCTGAAGCTGGAGGACGACATACCGCATGTCCGCGAGGCATCCAAGGTGTCGCTGGGCGAAATGGACAAGGATATACAGATGCTGCGCACCGGCCTGGCGGATGTGGCGCGCGAAATCGAGTTTCATCGCAGCTCCGGTCCCGCCCAGCAGGGTGATCGCTTTCTGCCCGTCATGAGGGAGTTCCACGCCTCGGCTTCGGTCCGTTTTGCGGAGCTGGAGGACAAGTTCCAGGACATGAAGACCCGCTTCGATCGTGCCGTCCGCCTTTTCGGTGAGGACGGTTCGGTGCTGCAGCCGGACGAGTTCTTTGGCATCTTCGATTCGTTCCTGGGCTCCTTTGCCGAAGCCAGGCATGACAATGAGAGCTTCCGGCGGCGCCAGGAGGAGGAGGAGAAGCGGGCCAAGCAGGAGGCTGAGCTCAAGAAGCGCACCATCGAGCGGAAGAACAAATCGGGCCTGATGAGCAGCGTGGCCCGCAATTTGGGCCTAAATTCGGGCTCGCCGAAATCTGGACCGGATTCGCCAGCCAAGGGCGCCTCTGGCGGCGACAACAAGGGCGAGTTTGATGACCTAATCTCGGCCCTGCGCACCGGTGATGTTTTTGGCGAGGACATGGCCAAGTTCAAGCGATCGCGCAAGGCTCGCGTTCTCAATGGCAGCGGCGGCGGCGGACCCGCCACGGGTCACACATCGCCGCCACGCCACGGGAGCCTGCAGCGGGAGGAGAGCGGTCGGGAGCGAGAGCGCACAGTGCGGCGTCAGTAGGAAAGAGGGAAAGGTAAGGGGGAAGGGTCAAGGGATTGACCACCCCCCCTCGATGTGTAACATAAAGTTGAATGTTTTCGCAAGTATTTTTTTTATTTTTTTTTCTTGTGTATTTTTCATACATCGCAAAGACAAACACACACTTTTTGTAATTATTTATATATATTCTACTATGCATTACATTTACGATCTACGTATACATACATATATATTACACCTAAATATATATATATAGAGCACACCCGATAAGTATATAATCTAAACGTAAAGCTAATGCAAGCGTCAAACCAAATTTTTTACCATAACTCGAAAATCGACAAATCGCAGTGTAATTCTAACTTAAAGTCTAAAGAGAAGTGTTCTGGAGGAGATATATATAAATATGTACGCCTATATAGTGCTTTATATCGCACCGATTTCATCTGTATCCGTGTATCGTCTATAGACTCAGCAAGCACCTGGGAATAACCGGAGAAATTGAAGAAATGAGGAGCTCGCGGGCCTGCCATAAAGTCATGTTCATAATTAGGGTTTTATTGTTTGTTTATTTTCTATTTTTTTTTTTTTAGCACGTGATCCAGTCGATCGATTACACACACAAGCTTAAAGCAAGCATAAAAACAAACATTTTATAAAGCGCATCATAGGACGTACTCTTCGCACGCGAAGAGAAAGCTTCTTCTATTGAAAATTACACCCTAACTATTAACAAATTATAATAAACAATTATTGTGAATGAAATAAACGCAACTGGTTTAGTTTGTTTTTTTTTTTAATTGGGAAATAAATTATGGTAATTAGTTGTTTACTGCGAACAATATTTCCATTTAATTTTCCAAAAATTTGCAGGCAAATCGCCCGTTTCCTGATTTCAGATACCAGGCGAACAGAAGGCAGCAGCAAGCAACTGAAGACTATTATAAACTGTTATAAAATACCCAAGTTTCGAACCATCAAATACATAAGGCTAGCCAAGTTTCGAACCTTCCAGTAATCGATAAAAGCCAAGTTTCGAACCTTCAGTAGCCATAAGGTTCGAGACTTGGCTAACCTTTTATATTTTAAGCTAAGTTTCGAACCTTCCCATAGCCATAAGGTTCGAATCATGGCTAACCTTTTGTATTTAAAGGTTCGAAACTTGGCTATTTTATAACAGCTTATAACAGTATTCAGTCGCTTGCTGCTGCCTTCTGTTCGCCTGGTATCTGAAATCCCAAAATGATAAATTTGTTGATTTTCACGATGTGCATCAGTGATGCTCATCTAGCTAGAACGCTCCGTTGTGACATGAGCACATAAACTGTTGTTTTTTTTAAACTACGCATAAATTCAAATAAATAATAGTTTTAAACGCTTTTAAAGTGTTTTACATTTTATTAAAATCATATTTATATGTCAAATTTTCTTTCTTGTTTAAAATATCACTTATTATTATTTTCTTTTTTATTCTTGGAAGGCAACATCTATTTGCAGGGGCGCCACGTCGGGGTCGTGAACGGGCGAGTCGGCGGCCAGTTTCAGCTGCTTACAGGGATCCTCGGGATCGGAGATGAGGTCGCTGCTCCACCTGAAGCATGACCTGCAGCCAGTGCTCCGTGCAGTGGCCAGTATCTGTTTATTGAAATTACCGGCTGGACGAGCATGAGGAACTCGTAGCGCAGGTGCAGTCTGAACTCGAGGCTAAATAGCTGATCGCCGGGTATACAAATTTAAAGTTTAAAAAAGTTTATATGGAAAATTCAATAAATTAAAATAACTTTATGTTGTATTTGTATTCCTTTCTTCCAATTTTCGCCTAGCCTAAATCACTTAATATGGTGATTAATCAAATATTATAAAACGGTGGACAATCCGCTAAGCCCGCCGTAAGGTTTTAATTCCCGTTGGAGCAGCAAACACAGAAATTACCGGCGGACAAGGAACGGAACCACCAAATACACCACCGCACGAAGGCGGACGCAAAGGAGCATCTATTTGTGCCGTCGCGTCGTTCGACCTTGAGTGCCAAACGAAATCGAAATGATGGCAGGAGGAGGAGGAGGCGGAGTGCTCTAGCTCGCTCTTGGCATTATTTCTGTGTCATTTTCATTTGTTGACTTTTGCAAAATGCCGCATAAATCAAAACGGGCGCTGTCAAGGTCCCGCTGGGGTACTGGGGCTGGGGATGGTGTCGGGGCAAGAGGGCCGATAAGGCGTTCCGATGCTACTTCCGCGCCATAGACGACGCCTCTGACGCACTACGTTGAGTGGTGGTGCTGCTGCTACGCCACCTAATGCCCCCCTCTCCAGCGGAGCGATGAAGGAGACGCCGCCGCTGTGCGTGCGCCTTGGCCAGCTGCCAGTGGACAGCAACAACGCTACCACCCTCCTCCCTCCTGCCATTCTACGCTTCCGTCCCGCTTAATTGGCCCGATTTCGTTGCGTGCCTGTCCATCCGCTGTGAAGGACGCACTGGCGGAGTGGCCAGTGTTGGGTTGCCCAGGAGAGGAGAGAAGATAACAAAAGTCTTCCTAAAAATAAATGAATATAAATAATTAAGATGCCATAAATTATTTGTATAAATGTTTAATTACCATTAAATTATCAATTTAATTGGGTTTTCAAGCGATTTTTGGCTGGAGACAAGCCACGGAGGAAATTACCAGGGAGATCAAGCCTTTTAATAGGGATCTTCTTCCCAGAGACTTCCCAGAGTTTGTTCAGACACCATTCATTGGCAGGAAACTGCAAAGAAAGAAACGTTATTAAATATAATAAATAACTGTAGTATTAATACAAAATGTTAATCATAAAAATTATAAACAGCTTAGAATATATCTTAATTTTGTGAATAGTTTTCTTTGAATTTATTTGTTTATTAATGATTAAATATCCGAAAAAGCAAACTTTTCATTTAAATCATTTTAACAATTATTGTTATAGTTAAAAGTTTTGAAGAAACGTTGCCTAAAAGTATACTTGCACTTGCATTTCGGAATTGTATATATTTTTTTCTTAAATAGTAATTGGTGGTATTTAAATTTCTAATTTTAAATAGTAGCATAAGTCGTGAACCAAACTGGCTGTGACCATTCCCTTAATTCCCACCATGTAACAAAGACAAATGACACTATCGGAGGAGGATGATGCCTGTGCCGCCTGACCTCTATGCCGGCCGCTTACAAATTACGAATATGCTTTGCATATAGAATCGCGCGATCCGAGCGTTGCTATAATTATACGTTCTGAAAAAAGCAAAATAAAATTGAAAAAAAAAGATCACTCTTACATTTGACGATCGCCAATTTCCACCACTTGCCACTTGCTCAGCTGCAGCAGCTGAGTAATGCCCCGAAATGCGGCGGTATATTTTCTTTTGTGGGAAAAAAAAACTCGTGTATATGAGATGGAAAATATATAATGAAAAATGCGCGGCACATGCCGCCGGCTGTCCGCTGGTCTCCCCCAACACCACCACCAACCATCCGCCTCCATGGTGCGGCGGCGGAGCAGAGCCAGCAAAATCGACGAAATGTGCTCGGCGAGTGTCAAAAACGCGTCAAGATCAAAGCAAGCACGAATTTTCACCGCCCATTTTGCCAAATGCAACAATAAATTGGCCAAAAGGCAAGGCAACAGCAGCAACAACATGGCCCGAAAGCGAGCACTATGCTTGCCGCATAATTAGCTTAAATTTTTAATTAATTTTCAATAATTGTTAATTATTGTTCGATCTTTAGTAGGTGGAAATTTGCAATTACTAGATCCTTGATTAAAGGAGTTGTAAAGATAATTAAACCCCCCCTACCCCTAATCCCTGGAGGGGGAATCACCTGAATTTCTCATGAATTTTTATGATTAATTATTATACACAAAATTTCGGTGCTAAAATATCCGCCGCAGTTGTGCTCGGACTTCACCTTCTCCTTCGGCGCGTACAAATTGCATGAAATGTTGTTTGTTCAACAATTTGCGGCCCACTGCTGCCATATGTCCGAATGAGTCAGGACGGGACAGCCGGCCGACGGATCGGATTGGATGTGGATGTGGTTCTAAATGGGATTCGACTTGCAGATGCCATTACTTTATGCGGCATAATGAGACAAGTTCAATGCATTTAAATGAGCCCGATTACCGCCGTCATCATGCAGGTCCTTGGAGTGCAGTGGCATGGCATCGAGTAGTAGTTGTAGCAGCCCGCAGCCTTTGGTGGGTTGCACCAATTTCCATTTGTGAGGTGTCAGCTAATTAACTATCAATCTAAATTAATAGAAAAAGATTTTGAACTTCTTAAGGTCCTGTCTAAGCGAAGGTCTTAAGAGCGCACTTTTTACCTTTTTTTATTGTAAGGATTTAAAATGTGCTGTAAGGCACATAATATTTTTTTCAAGGACCTATAATATCCTAAAGACGCATAAAGTGTACTTAAAAGGCTGGCAAATGGTGCTGCATAGCGCACAAAATGTAAAGCATTTTTAAAAATAATTAAAAACTTCCAAAAAACCCAGGTTTACTTTCATAAAATCTATGAAACACCTGAATCTATCTGAAAATATATTTTAATAAAGCCAAAAAATTGATTCGTTTGCAGTTTCTATAAAGAAAAACAAACTTCCAAAATTTTTAGCAGGGATTAAAGTCAATGTTCCTTAAAAAACAATACAAAATAAAAAAAAATACAACTGTTGATTGGTAACCCGAATCAACTCAAGTCCCTGTTATGGCTTTGCAATTATCTCTCCGACACTCCATCCTGTTCTCCCTGCGACTGCCCACAAAAAAATTATATTACTTAGATGAAAACAGAAAACCGAGTACCAAACCGAAACAGCAACAAAAGCAATAATATTAATAATATAATAATCAAAACATTTTAAGCGCCTGCCAAGGTTGCTCGCCGGCAAACAGGTCTCTCCTCCAAAGTGGACTGGCGGATGCCCTACTGCAGGGGGGGGGGGGGCTTTACTTACTTACAAAGCAACCACTATAAACAATAAACAATAGCGGCGACACAAATTAAACAATAACAAAAACGAAGGGGGAGGGAAGGGAGGGGTAGCGCCATACACAAAATAAGCAAAAATGACAGGCAACAAATTGTGGAGCGACGCTGTTTTTAACATTCTGCTTCTATTTCGGCTACGAAATGTGCACTGACAACAATTGATTTATATTAAATCATATTTATATATTTATGAGATTAATTTTTAAGCTGATATTAATATTTCTAAGAATATATGCATAATTATTCATATTTATATTTTTATAACATTTTTGTCGGTCAAAGATGTGCTCTCTTCTGAATTCTGTTAGCTTCCAGAATATTCAGAATATTTATTTAATCTTAGATAATATTATATTAATTGGTAATAAATTTTATTTAATATTCTGCAATTTTAATCATTTTAAAGTTGTTGCTTTATTTATTACATTTTTTTTTCCTGTGTGGCTTCTTTCGCTTCGCTATTTTGCCCGCTTTGTTGTTCTCGAATTGTTGCTTTTTGCGTTAGTTTTGATTAATTAATTTCCTGACTAATTCATCCACAATGCGCGACTCGCTGGAGCCAGCATAAAAATAAAAACAAAAATTCAAATAAAAGAGGAGCTGCGATGCAGGGAGGCTGGCGGGAAGCTGTAGGAGCGAGATGGAAAGCGGGTAATTGCGAATAATTGGAAATGATTGCGTTTTGCTTTTTGGGGCTGCGAAAAATTCTTCATTAGAGCGAGAGCAACTCTTAAAAGCGAAGGGAAAATGGGAAATTCAGTGGAAATTTCAAACTAATTTACAACATATTTCCCATGAATTTTAAATAAATATTTATTGTCTTAAATAAATATTAGATATTTGTGTTCTTGTAAGCGACTTTTCCAACTCATTTGTATAAACAACTGCTAGTGAGTGTTGTGACTAGAACTAGTCATCAAATGAAGACACTGGTTATGGGATTTTATGAAAAATAAATGATAAATATAATGAAAATTAATATAGCCATAATTGTAGTAATCAAAAGAAACTGTTGAAATTTCTCTGAAAAAAGATCCGCTCTCTTTTTAAACCGAATTAAAATTTTTTAGATATTTGTTTCTTTTGTATTATTTGTATTTGAATTAAGTAATTGTTAGGAAAAAAATTATATAAATAATTAATTATTGCACATTTTTCGAACTTTAGGAAAAGATTCACCTCTCAACCCGCTGTCATTGGTGAATTAGGAGCATATTTTCAGCGACGACCTTCAAGGCCGATATGACAAATGTGCCAGAGATATATAATTAGTCAACTGTTCGGGTTGTGGTTCGGGGATTCGGATATGGATTCGTGCTCAGTCTTGGGGCGACTCATCGCTGGACTGCAGACTGATTGGCTGGGGACTCAAGACTCGAGACTCGGGGAACCGAGACTCAAACGGCTAAAAATAGTCGTCGTGGCCTGGGCTTGCAGCTATGAACAGTCGCAAATGTAAATTTAATTCGCTTCTATAAATATTTGCCCAACTAACCCAACTAGCTGGAGAGCTTTGGAGAACACAGAGCCGATCCCCATCGATCCCCGCCGATCCGATCGGAGGTGCTAGCCGTGAGTATCATGAATATTATCGACGACGCACTGCCGTTGTTGTCGTCGTTGAGTCATGCGCAAATAACTTGGCTTATTAGAAATTCAAAGCCTCGCAGGGCCCCCCCTGCATGCCTGGTGGCCCCCTCCATTCCGGGTTCCTGTGGAGTAACATAAAACCAGCGTCCAGCACTGCCATTCAAATGCAAATGAGCTTAATCAAAAGCAGAGCTGCCCGCCGCAGCGTCTGAGCGGCTTTTTGGCCAGGCCCAAAGCCTGGCAGTTGGCCAAATAGTCAGTTGGACAGTTAGTCAGTCAGCTAGCGATGCGAGCAGAGCCATTTTTTAGGCACGATCGTTGGGAAATCGATCTGCTAAGCTCAGGGCAGGGCTAAATCGATTTCTATTAGCAAGGCTTTTGTTTAAATGAATTTAAATTTAAATATATCACATTTTCTTTGCCTTCTTATATATTTATTAAATCGGTTTTAGTTTCTTCTACAAATTGTTATTTTTTATTACATTTTTACCCCATTAAAGTTATCTTTTTAAAATTGAAATCGATTTAATATGATATATTAATGTTATTAATTAAATATAATTAACATTTTTATATACAAAATATATTTTTATACTATTTAAATATTTTGTCTTTCTCTAAAAATTGAGCTAAAACTGAAATTTGCATACCAAAATGGCATATCGATCAATCTGTGCCAACATGTCATCAAAACTATATATGGACAGAAATCATTTTAACGAAAAAATATATATTTACAAAACCGCCTGCGAAGAGCATACTTTCCCTTCCACAGTTTTTGCTTCTTTAACCTGATTTAAAAAGACTAAAGTTATATATTTAAATATATAACAAACAATAGAGAGGGCTTGAAAATAAAATAAAGAATTATTCTTGGATTTCGGTTAGGCATAAAAATGAATGTATGATAATCATATATTCAATAACTTGTGAAAGTAATATATAAACTTGACTTTATGTATTTCGTTTATGTACAAATATTAAATTTAATTTAAAATGCAACAAAGCTAAACTAACCTAAAGTAACCTATGCCAAAGGGCCGCCATTGCGTATACGTAACGTAGTACCAAGTCGTGACTAGTAATGTTAACCGTGACTCACGCACATCTTTCGGTGCCACAGAAGAGGAAAAGACAATCGCTGATTCGGCTTTGCTTCGTTGACAAGTTGGCAGCACAGCAGGGGTTAAGGTGGTGCCAGGGTGTTAATGAAAAAAGCAAAACGGTTTAATCACAAAATATATATTTGATTTGCATATAAATTATTGTGACTGTGACTCTGTGTGTGTGTGTGTGTGTGTCTTTTTAGCAATTCCAATGTGCTTTGCGGACAAACCAATGCAAACTTGGCCAAAAGGCTCTAATCAGCTTAGCTTCGATGAATATTTGGGGTTAAGGTTTGTCATTTCTTTTAGTTTAAAAACAAAAAAGGTAATCCTAGTCTTAAGTTTACAAGTTTTCTGATTCTCCTAGATTACTAACCAAATTAATGATCTTCAAGAGGCTCTTTAAAGGCTGTTAAAATGTCCTGTAAAGCATAGAAAACCGTGCAAACTATCATCAGTTTTTATAAACTCCTTAGACCCTCAGCCACAACTGGCATGAAGACAAATATAAACTACGCAGTGAGCAACTCGAGCCTTAATCTAGACCTGACGCTGATTTACCATCAAGAAGTTAGTACCAAATACCAAGTGCCATGGAAATACACAGATCTCTTGGTGGAAAATGCCAGCCAAGGCCATCGAGTGGTTCTCGACTGGACATGGACACAGTTATAGAGCATGACTTAATGCGCAATCTAATCGGGACTCTGGCGGTTAGCCCTTGGTGCTCCTCGCTCCTCCTATCAATCAGTCCAGCGATTGGCGGGCGATAACCCAAGCCCCGGCTGGCCAATCCGCGACAGCCAGTTCCGATCTGTGATTCGCGACGGCGGCCCTCGGTTATAATTAGCAATTACAGCTGCGGACAGACGAGCGATAGATCGATCGATCGATCGACCGATCCAGGGCTTTATCGGCTGCGCGCGGCGCTTATAATTTATGGCCAATAGTTGTCGGCTTGAATTTATTAAATGCATTAAGTAATTGTCGCTATTTTCGCCTCAGTGATTTCACTAGGCGGCACTCTGGGAAGGTGAGAACCTTCCACCCTCCCAGCAGCACCGCCGAGTCGTTGTCGTATCTGCCAATTGTCCAATTGGCCAATTCGCGAGGGGGTGGGGCCTAACTCTATCTATTTAGGTGACTAATACACACTTACAATGAGAACTCTTGGACTATAAAGGATCTGAAGAGGGTCCGTGATTAGTCTATTTATTTTAATAAAATTTAACACCTCTAGCGCCTGGCTCTAGTCCTTTTTTTAAGCAATTTGTATTTGTATAATTTAATTATCAGAAGATCGTTTCCTATCTTGTTTACCATAAAACATTAGAGCCTTAGAAAATGCCAACTATATTTATCCATATTTTTCAAATATTTTTAGAAAATTTGTCTTTACTTTTATGCATTTTTAAAAGGATTTTGCATATTTGCATACAAAAGAAAAAGAGAGATTTAAGATAGATAATTAATATAATAGATAAAATATTTAAACATAAAAATAAACAACTAATTAAATAATATATTCAGAAAGCCTTTTTACCTAATTGTTTAATGGTAAAACTCACCAAAAGTATATAACAAATAAACAATTAAATCTGTTATAGTACCAAAATAGCTTCATTATTATTATACATAAATAGTTTATATTTAATATTGAAAAAAAGAATATAAGCTTTAATGTTTTGTAATATAAATACTAAATTATATGAAATAGAAAAGTCACCCAAAATATCCGTGGGATGTCTTTTGCCCTATCGCGGTGTTCCGTTGCTTCCAACTAAATACAAATAAGTAAAATAAATAAAATAGAAAAAAAATAAAGAACGCAGTGTGAATGAAATATTGTAATCTTCATTCTGATTCCATTCCACTCAGAGTTCACTTGTAGGTTGAGGATATGATTCACGATTCGCTTCAATTGAGAACATTCCAGCTTTAGCAGAGGCTGAGGCGTCCCCAATGGGGACTTCTCTGTGGCTGACCAGCAAAACCTAGCCCCTTGCCAGACGTCCCTGGACGACAACGCAGAGTCTTATCAGCCAAGAGGCACTACTCGGAGCTTCGGTGTGCTTAGCAGCAGCGCCGTTCCCCCCGTAACATTGTCTCTCTGCCGGCGGAATATCAAAAGATTCCATCTGAGCTGGAACCAAGTGCCCCTTGAGCTTCCCCTTAACCCATTAACCTCCTCCCACCGAAGGAATACTATATAATATATAGAAAATCAGACGGAATAACTTAGTTGCTGTCCTAATAACTCCATAATTAATAAAGAGGCCCCCTTGTCTTTCCTCAAAATTCCATGAAAAAAATCCCAAAACAAACATGAGAAATGAAAATGAAATGAAATTTATTCCCAGAAAACTTTTAGAAAATGCCTCTGTGTTATCATGGAAATGCCAGCGACAATTGCACCTACACATGACACACGCCTAGTATCTGGGGTTAAAATGGTAATGTTGCCTCTGGAATCGAGGAGACTCGACTCTCCTTGACTGCTTTTGGTTCTGGCAATCGTTTGTTGACGCCATTAACCACTTGCCGGCGGGCCAAAATCACATACGCAAATATGCTGGGCCAAAAAACTCTCACCTGCTAGCAGGCTTCATTAAAAAAAATAAAGGAAAATAAGGGAAAAAGAGGAAAAGCCAACGGGTGTCCCTGTGTGTGACCTGTGTCCTTCGAGTGTTTGAATTAATTGCGTAGCGCACGCCCGCCTGGCGACCACTGGGAACTATACATATAGAGACTGGGGGAAAGGGATGATTGGGCCACGCGGCCCACACAATAAATGAGTTTATGTCCTAGTCCGAGGTCCTCCTTGGTTCCCAGTTACTAGTTCCCATTTACCAGGTCCTGACATCCCACCTTCAGTGGAGGGAAAATGGAGATTTAATAGCTGTTTTAATAAATGGAATTGATTTAATCTATTTTATATTATTGTTAACTCTTAACTAGATCCCTTTTTTTGTTACTAAAACTATATTTGCGTTGCTAATAAATTAACATAAACTTTAATCCAAATAAATCTATTAAAAAGAATTATGAAAATAGAAATTATGTCTTAGCCTTTTACTTTTGGTTGGCTTTTTTTTCCCCCAGTGACACAGCACTGTGCTGTGCACAGCCCCAACATCCTGCTCAGCCTGTCCGCTGGCCGATGCCCTCCTGTCCCGCCTGCCTGTCCGCGAACGCGTGTTGCTCGTCGAGTACATAAAACTGGCGCCACAAGTCTGCACACAAAATGGCGGCCCACTTGGCCCAGACCCGGACCCGGACTCGGACTCGGATCCGGCCGCCGTGCTGCTCTCTTTCAATGTCTCCATCGTCGTCGACGACGCCTGCTCCTCCTCCCCCTTCAGCTCCCCAGCTGTCGTCCGCTTTATTATACAATCGTAATTTCGTATCGTAAAAGCGGGCGTCGAAAAAATGTGAAAGAAAGTTTTTCGTGTTGCGTGCAGGACCTCGCTCCATGGTTCTCTCTCTTTTAGTTTTATTCTTTTGAACGAGGGGTTGGAGTTCAGAGTTGGGAACTGGGTAGCTGGGAGTGGAGGTGGAGCTCTTGCTCAGCGTCAATCGATACCAAGTGGATCCCCAAACAATGCAAAGTTTCGCTTTCAAGGTATGTTTTTTTTTTTTTTTGGATAAAGCTTTTCGGGTGTGGCCTCCGTCTCCGCCTGCGGCTCCTTCCTGACCAAACCATGAAAATGGGTCACCAGTTGCCAACACAATTCGCAGAGAGAGAAAAAAGAAAATCTGATGTGCAACAGTTAAGGGAACGCCAGGAAGGAGCCCTCTTGGATCATTGGATACTCGATGGGCATCGAGAGAATTCCAATAAAGAGTAACGTCAAGCCATGAGAATTGCTGGGAATTACCGAATATTATCAATATCATAAAACATAAATAATTGTGAACTGCAGGCAAACTTAGATTGCATTTCGAACATTTTCAAAATCTTAGATTAATAACTAAAAATAGCCTTCGAATTATACATCCTCGCCACATAAATAATATATATTCCTCTATAACTACAGGGTATCTTTCAGATCTAAAATATATTTAATCCTTTTTCGACTGCTCCTCTCACTATCTCTGCTTGCTTTCCGCTCGCTTAAATTCTAATTGAAGTTTATGCAGGGCGACATGGTGCCAGTGGCAGTCGAGGGACTTGAGGTGGATTGACTGAACTGAAGGATTGACTGGCGGACTCGCTGAAGGACCTACCGACCGGCTACAGTGTGGCGCCCTTGGCTGCCATGTGTGTGTTGTCGTCGCCACCGCCCCTGTTATTGATCCGCTGTTTTTCCCAGGAAAACTGGCAACCCACACGGAGTAAATAACGGAGCCAACGGAGCCAGAATTCAGAGTCGGAGTCGGAGTCGGGGGCCGGAGCCCGGAAGCTTTTCTCGCGTGCTGCCCACAGACAATAATGTTTGCCTTGCCTGGGCCCAAACCTCCTCCTCCTCCACCTCCAATTTTTCCCCTTTCTGGTGCAACGATTAGGGAAACGCAAGAGCACACACACACACAAAAAAAATTTAATTATTTACAGCAAAGACTATAAAATATCGAGAGGAAAATATAATATATAATAACATATAGATGCCGATACAGTAACGAGATATTTATGTTGTTAAAATCTAATTATTTACAGCAAAGACTATAAAATATCGAGAGGAAAATATAATATGTAATAACATATAGATGCCGATACAGTAACAAGATATTTATGTTGTTAAATTAAGCAAGTTTTGATATCTCGCAGCTCAAAATATTCGTCATTTGCCGCCTTTACAAACTCTGACTATGATATTATGACTATTTGCCTAGATTACTATGCTCCCTACACACGGCACACTCATGCACAGAATAAACAAAGATAAATAGTTCAAAACTTAAAAAAAAAAAATATATATATGGACATTAAATGTTCTATTGAATCAATGGTATAATTTTTGAAAAAGGGAAGTAATCATATCGACCCTCAAAATGGAAAGCATTTTTTAATTCTTTCAAACATTTGTACCTGAAATAAAGTTGCCTCTACCAATTTTAAGATATATTCCCTCTTAAAACTCGCTCTCTAGTCTACCCCCCATTGATTTCAAGTTATAAAACATCAAAATTAATGACTAGAATTACAAATTGATGAAAGTGAAGTGCAAATGAAGTCAGTCCTTCAGTCACCTTCGACACAGGTTCTTGCCAAATGTCAACTACATTGTAGTTCCAGCATTGCTCATACGCCTCGTTGACTCTGGCTCTGGCTCTCTCTCTTCCCTTACACACCAACTGGGGGCCAAGTTGTTGTATTTTTTTATGGTCTTGCGTGAGCCATAAAACCCCGTGGCATGCATAGCGAGGAGTGAGGAGGATGCACGGAGCCGGACAATGTGCCACATTGTGCCACAGTTGGCACGACATCTTCATCTACTCCGGGCTACTAAATACCACTTTGGTGTGGTAGTTCGATGATAGATCCATTATGATATATTCCGACGACGATCGTCCAACGATTTGATTTATGTGCCCTCGAATCTCTCGAATCTCGTTTCGCTGGGCATTAAGATGTTGCCAAGAGCCGCCGCACTAATCAATTGCCAGCGCTTAGTGGCTCGAACTTGGGGACAGGTTGACCATCGATCGTGTCATTTAACCCGCTGCTCCGCCTCGATGTGTTAATCTCAGGCGGCGACTCCAACAGGTCGATACATCTAATGGTTGGTGCTGGAGCTCTAGAGCTAGAGCTAGAGCTAGAGCTGGTGCTGGCATGCGGAAAAACAAGATTCGAAATATCGAAAACCATATACAAAAGGCAACAAAAACAAAACAAATACAAAAAAAAAAAACAGCAGAGAAAGAGTTGGTTTCAGTCTGGAAGAACCGAAGTCTGGAATACACTTTTGTTAGGAATATAAAATATGGTATTTAAAATGCTTTGTTTATTATTGTTGCTCAAGATTGAATATTTCTTTGCCCTACGTCATTGAATTGATAAGAATTATTCTTTCATAGTGACTTCAATTTTACTGCGTTCAAAGCTCACATCGATATGGATTGATAAGCAGTACTACATATATGTAGTATATAGTATTGTTTTTTTGTCATGCATCACAACAATGGATTTCGATGAAGGTCTTTCCTAAAGAGAATTCCATATTAGGGTTTTTAAACATTTTCCCAAGTTGTTATAAAAAAAAAAATACCAGAGATATAGCAATAGCAATCTAAACTCTAAGATTTTGAACTTTTCCCAAAAGTCGGCATACACTTAGCCATGAATAGAACTCAACAATAAAGGCCAAGTCCAGTAGCCAGTAGCGAGCCAATGGTATTAACTCAGAGCCAGACATAGCCCATAGAGATCGATCGGAGATCGTAGAAACCCTTCGGCCGAGTGGCAATGCTGTGTAAACAAGTCCCGGCTGTAAACAAGTGGCGAGTGACAATTGGTGATCTGTCAGATATTTCGGCAGCTCCCAAAAAAAAAAATATATATACATATATTCACCTAATCCCCCAGAGACTTCCATTCGCCATTCATCGTGTGTGTTCTGACTGGGCTTGGCACTTGGACATTTACACGATAGATAAATCAAGTGACTGGAAACAATATATATAGGTGTATATATTCATGCATATATGACTCGTAGACAATGCGAGGGCTGATCGATGGCTTGGTTGCTGATCTGGTGATTAACTCCTGGCCCTGATCTTACCCAACACACATCATTAGCTCATCCGGCATTTCCGCTTTGCTATATAAATATATACATATTATATCCCTTAGTGCAACTACAGCCTGCCTCCTACTGGGATCCCGATCGATTAGTATGCAAATCCGTTTATTTTCATGTCATTTAGCCTTTTTGACTCGCGACACTATTTCAATTTGTGTCTAATTAATGCCACAAAGTCATTTGCCAATGCAAGGGGGGCCTGAGGAGAGACACTGCTTGAACTTGGTGACTAACGACTAGAAAAGCCATAAAAAATAGTTATAGTCTTTCCAAAAAAAGATTCTGGCTGATCAGATGATATTAAATGTCTTGAATAATGACGAAGGCTATCCCTATAAGACGGTTTAAAATGTAATACAAATAAAGAGATCTAAGGTAATTTTTCTGTAGAATCCCTTTTCTTTTCTTAAAATCCTTCTAAATGTTACAATCCTTTAATAATAAATATAATCCCAGTTTAAAGCTTAAAAACATATCAAGTTTGGTTAGATTCAAGGAATCCTCGTATCTTTTAATATCTTAGAGATAATTTATAGAAAATATATGTACATATCTCATATTTATTTTGTTTATATCTAAATAACAATATATAGAAAATAGCAGTAGCTCATATAGCTTATAAAATGTCACAATTTCAGGGTCAAAGAGTGAAAATTAGTGCATGATCCTCGAAATATACTGCATATATAGACTATAAACTGGTTTCTTGATGGTTAGAGTATCAGAAATATGAAATTAGCACATAGCACTTGACACTAGCTAAAAATTATACATATAAAAATTATATATTTTTATATTAAATTAACATATATCTCTACTTATTTCCCTAGATTGCATTCCCCATTCACCACTCTGCAACTCTCTTTGCTTTCCAGCAAAAGAAATTCCATTTTAATGGGCAGAGCTGATGAGTATCAAATAGGCTACCCAGACACTCTAAATTCTGTTTAAGTTGATTTTTTATGGGTTTCCTTAGTTTGCAATGATTAATATTTATTTGCATATTCATATGAATGCATAAAAAAAAGAGAGAGCGCACTGCAATTGCTATTGAAATTGCCTGAAATACCCTGTAGAGTCGCCGGTCTATCAGGCCCAAGCAAGAAATAAGACTTGTTAGCAATTCCCTAGGTACTCGCCAGGTCGACCCCCTTGTTGTTGTTGGCTTACATAACACGTTTTAGCATTTCATTAAAGCAAAATTTGCGACTGACTGCAGCAGCAGCAACAACAACTGACAATTCCAATTGACTAACTCAGAGCTGCGGCGCTGCGCTGGATGCCTCTAAGGGAAGGAGTGGGAGTGCTAACCCCCACATGCCGCCGCCCCCACACACGTACACAACACGCAACGCCTGAGAGTGTGAGTGTGTGTGTGTGTGTGTGTTAGAACTTCTCCCACTGCAGTTTCAGAAGTGCGAACAGGCGCACAGCAGCCAAAGATACATCGCTCACAATCTTCTAGATGCGATATTGCCTTCCATACAGGCGTGGTCAAAATAAGAGCCTCGCGGCTCCAATTCTCCAATCTACGAAGATTTGTATACCCTTAAAGGCTAATTAATATTACAAATATACTTAAATAAATAAAGAAAATACGCAAAAAAAAGAAATTTAATACTTTCAAATTTTAAATCTTTCTATGCAGCATTTTTTAGTAAAAAAGACTTAGTACTTTCTACTCGGATAATTGTATTTGTTTTTTCTGTGAGTTGTCCTATTTGTCTGACCTCAACTGTGTGTCTGTGAGTCTCTGCTTCGCTTTGTGTGTGCACTTTCTTTTCGGGGCACTTTTTGGCACGCTTCGGACATCGGCAGCTGCTGCAACAATTTCCATATGCTACTGGCAGGCCCTCCCCCCCCATGAACCCCCGAATGAACCCCCTTTCCCCTATCTCCCCCCCCCCCC
Source organism: Drosophila mayri (assembly GCA_008042485.1). Lineage (NCBI taxonomy): Eukaryota > Metazoa > Arthropoda > Insecta > Diptera > Drosophilidae > Drosophila > Drosophila mayri. The sequence goes on along the minus strand of VNJN01004548.1, from coordinate 160,234 downwards.
CCCCCCCCCC